>JABJVO010000115.1:27723054-27737958 GCA_026770805.1 Boulengeromyrus knoepffleri
GGAAGCACTTCTTTACACAGCGTGTAGTCAGAGTATGGAATAGTCTTCCTGATAACGTAGTGCAAGCTGAATCCTTGCGTTCCTTTAAATCAGAGCTAGATAAGATTTTAACAACTCTGAGCTATTAGTTAAGTTCTCCCCAAGCGAGCTCCATGGGCCGAATGGCCTCCTCTTGTTTGTATAGTTCTTATGTTGTAACACGATTTAGCTGAAAAGTATATATTAATACAACTGTAGAGCGAAGCAAAATATTACAACAATAAAATATTAATATTAAAACATTAAACTACGCAATAATAATGAATTACAAGACCCTGTACATCTTGTTAAATTGGCATGTAAGGTATGTAAGGAGTAGGACTATGTGTTTATAATGTACTATCCACCACAAAGTGGGTTTGATAACTCTAGCAGGAGAGCAAGGTGGGATATGGAAAAAGCCCATATACCAGTACTTCTACAAATAAAAAAAAAAAACTCATCTTATGCAGTGAAATATTATGTGTAATTTGTAACAGTGACATTTCTGTCATCGATGTCTGTAGTTATTATAACACGTCTATTAATATCTCGTAAAGGCTTCAGTTTTGCTTTTGAAAATTATATGAAAAACATACTGAATGTAAACTAAATGTAAATCAGTAATGTAATATTGTTTCTAATCCTTCACGTTTGTAAATGTTTATGCAAGTCTTTAATAAGTTTTCACAGGGCTGTGTGCAATGTCTCTACAGATTTTTGACATTAATTACATGCATACATCTATAACATCTAACCGTCTATTTAACAGGCTTGCCTTTTGTTGCTGTGCACCATTTTAATGTTTCATGTCAGTCCTTTAAATATATGAGCTCCATTATCTTCGACAATTCACGGCTGCCTGACCTACCTCCATGCTGGTATTGAAAGACCGGTTTACTTTGGCTCTTATGGTTATTACTTGACCAACCCTGCGAAAAGAAAGACAATAAGACTTCAGTGGATTAATGAATTATAGCTCAGTCTACATTTCTTTTATTTCAGCTTGGTAAGGAGTAAAATAGAGAAATACCTCACTGTCTCTTCAAACTGGATATCATCCATGGAGGCCGTGACACATGCTATTCCAGCATGCTTCTCAGCTAAAGAAACAGAAAAGGTAAATGTGAATTCTGCAAACTGGCAAACAATATGTGGAAGTGTATTTCAACAAACTGATAAAGATAGGCGAGCTTTGGATGTGGAACATGGTAAAAATTACCAAGACCATTTGGAATGGTGTATTAACCCGCATTGTCTCAAAAATTTGCGACAATTTCAAGTATGAATAATTTTGGACATGGCATTTTTTGTAAATGTAAACAAAAAAATAATTTATATCTCTAGCATAATGTATTACTTTCTTTTGTCACATGCAAAACATATTTGGCATTGGGTACAAATACTTTTGGGCTTAACTGTACACACAGCATGTCAGAACAACTTGTGACAGTGTACTGAAATGCTGACAATGCTGTTATATGTTATATGTCTCTCATAATGACCTTTACACATCAGCACACCTCTTGTGTTTTCCCTGAGGATTCCAGGTATTCTCCCTTATTCATGTTGTTATAACATGCAGTTAGACAAGTTGGTGTTTCAAAATTGCCTGTAATGTTTCAGTATACAGTCAAACCTCCCTTATCCGGGCAGAATGGGATCGAGGTGTGCATGTAAGTAAGAGATGCCCGTAACTTAGAAATACATTAACAGTACAGTACAACGTACATGTACATGTGTACAAATACAAACTACCTGATATTTATGAGGTGCAAGGCTTATAATAGGGTGTTATTTCAGTCTGAGCTAGCGAATCATCCCGTTTTATTCTTGCAGTGGTCATCCAGTTTTTAACTAGCATCAAGTGAGCAGGATGATTTTTTCTTTACTCTTCCAAATATCGCCTACTGTAGACTTTAGCCACTCCAAAATGGTCTGCAACACCTTTGTGTGATTCTGCTTTTCGTATCTCTGTAATGATATCGAACTTCTTTTGGATAGAAACTACGCTTCCTTCTTGAAGCCATGGATTTTGCGCAGTGTTACGCGCCGCTGTAAGTTCAGCTCCGCCCACAGCCTCGTCCACTAGCTCGCTCTCCATTCGACGTTCACGCTGCCTCCACGTGCAGACTCCGCCCACGACTCTCTGTATGCGGCATTCGTCACTTCCGTTTTCCGAAGTGAAAACTGAAAAGCCGACCGCAAGACGTCTTGGGAGCTCTGCTCACATTATTTTGTTGCTTTGCTTTTCTTTGATGGGTATTGCTGTGTATGATTTGTTTGGTTCATTGGATTTCTGATTTTCGCTTTGCCCTTTTTCATTCCATGACCAGGACGGAATCTGCACGTTTCCTCCTGGAAACTCTGCGGTATCCCAGTAGAGATCTTTCCAGGGAATCTGAGGAATGTGATCCCCCTGAAACTGGAACACGTTCTCTGGTCTCCTTGCTTAAAGATCTGCCAGTCCAAAGGCACTGTCCCAGATGTCCACACAATGTTGAAGAGGCATGTCAGCTAAGACAGCCCAACAACAACAAGAGCTTTCGAGAACTCAGGGCAAATCTCTTCCGCCACTGGAGCCTTACCACCGAACAGTTTTCTGACTGCTTCAGTGACTTCAGCCCTAGAGATGGGCAACTCGCCCTCTACTTCCAGCTCTACTTCCTCCATGAAGGGCATATTAGTAGGATTCGGGAGATCCTTGAAATATCCTTTTCACCGCCGGACTATATTCCCATTTCAGGTCATCAGTTCTCCATCTCTGCTCTAAACAGCATGGGTAAAGCTATAAGTAGACCCACTCCAACTTGGTGCCTCTCACCATGGGCAACTCCAGAGTGGAATAGAGTTTGAGAGCCTGAGCCATGCATTGCAGTGAGCCTGACTACATCTAGTCAGTATCTGTTTATCCCCCACACCAGCTCAGCCTCCGTTCCCACCAGAGAGTATACATTCCATGTGCCAAGAGCCAGTTTTGGTAGCTGAAGATTGATTTGTCGAGGTCCCTGCCTTCGACTGCCACCCTATGTACACTGCATCCAACCCACCCGACTCCCCTGCAGGAGGGGGGACCCATGTTATTTCTTTGGGCTATGGTTGGCTGGGCCCCATGGGTGGAGGCCTGACCACCAGGCTCTCGGATCTGAGCCCCCCCCCCAAGCCGGGCTCCAGGGCAAGACCCCGGTCTCCCCAATCTGGGTGGAGTAACATGGTTCATTATATTATTCATCATGTGGGTTTTCTGAATCGCACTTAGTCTGGTTGCTCACCTAGAACCAATGTCCTTGGGAGACCCTACCAGGGGCAATTGCCCCCGACAACATAGCTCCTTGGATCATAGAGGCAAACAGACCCCTCTACCAGGATAAGGTGATGATTCATGTAGGGGACAAACATATATAGTGCAAGACAAGATGAACTGCGAAGACAGTACACATAGTGCAGATAGCTCTGGACTATTGCCTTGTCAAAGATGGATGCTTCCTGGCGTGTTATGGCTGGGGGTGGGGGGTGTCTGGAGGAGGTGTTGTAGTGTCTGATGGCAGTAGGTAGGAGGGATCTACTGTAATGCTACTTAGCACAAAATTATGTGGACACCCCTATTAATTAGAGGAATTGGCTAATTTAGCCAAACCCATGGCTGACACAGGAGTATAATTAGACACACAGCCAATGCAATATCCAGGAACAAACAACAGTAGTAGAACGGGCGGCCGTACAGAAGAGGTTCATGACTTTCAACTTGGTGCAATCATAGGACACAATCTTTCCAACAAGTAAGTTTGCCAAGTTTCTGCCCTGTTAGAGCTGCTCAGGTCAGCTGCAAGAGAAGTCAGGGTGAAGTAGAAATGTCTGGATGCAGGTATGAAGTGGCAGACTAAGGCATACCCTTGTTTATGAATGAGATGTTGGAAAAGCGGGTGCCAACATGCTACACATAAGATCAATGTTCACTCATAGCATATTGTAGAGATGTCACATTAGTGTTAATGGTTTAATAAAAAAAGTCTCCAGCCGGGCAACTCTTTGGATAGAAAATGAAAGTAAGGGGATTTCAGACAAGCAGGACATTGTAGTTCTAGCCAAGTGGTGATGTGTTTAGTATGGAAGATGAATTATAAGCTCACCATGGATTCTAAAGCAATGCCAGACTTCACAGCTGCATACATTCTTGTGAAGTGTATACATGGTTATTTTACCCACAACTCAAATAACTGTAACTTTAATAACTGTAAAATGCAACTTTAGTTATTATTGGTTTTAACAGTAATATTATGTTTTCAAAAATGCATGGACACTATCTTAGTTTGACCAACTAACTCAAATAACTGTAACTTTAATAACTGTAAAATGCAACTTCAGCTGTTAATGGTTTTAACAGTAATATTATGTGTTCAAAAATGCATGGACACCATCTTAGTTTGACCAACTAACTTAACTCTTTGTGTCATTAATATGTAGAATACAGCATGCAATCAGGGACTAATGCTAATTACATTTTTTTCTGGTGCTGGAAAAAGCAGATCCTTAATAAAACAGCTTTTCTCTTCATTGCTACAGCTGCCTCACAAAATCCCTCATCCCCTGCATGTGCGGAAACATAGATATCATTTCTGCTACCATTTGATCTTGTGACAGGCAGATCAGTGGCACAGGGGTTGTCGACTTTTGTCATCGACATCACAGGGCTCAACTCTATCCATTACAGAGCTGTCACACTGGCAGCACATCAGTGGTACAGCCGGTGGCAACATCAAGTGCGGTTTGCCCGCTAGTCAAAACTCTGTGTACGCAACGTGACCTACACTCACTGACAGACATGAGAACATGGCTTTGTTCAGCTGTAGCCAATCAAAATTAGTATCAAGATTAATACAGCAATCTAGGACCTTTCCATTTCCCAAGATGTCCAATGAACAGTGAGGAGAAAACATCTGCTAAAGACAGAATCAAGCTTGCTATAATACTTTAATAGTGTGGACTTACGGTTCCTAATTTAAAAAAAATAAATAAATCTAAATATATTGTGGGAATGGGAAAATGGGACATCTTCACCATTTGGGTCATGTGAATTTTCTTGTACTGAACTGCACTCCCTTTGAGAAGATGCTCCCCTCTCCTCATGTGAAGAGCCTGTTTACCAACAGCAAGCGCTTAGCGCCTTATCAATATTTTATCTCTCCAACTGCAGTAGAGAAAACCCCTGATAGCACGAACTGCTGTGAGAGGAGAGAACAAACGTAAATCATTTATGACTCCTGCAGCCTGAAAGGTCCATTGGAAAGTGAATATATCTTCGCTAGGTGATGAAAGCCCAGGTCTGGGCCTGGGTGAAAGGTAGCTGTGTTGGTTCTTTTTGCTGGGAAAAAAAAAGTCATCCAAAGGTTACCGTTCTTGATAAGAGCTTCAGAGATCTATACTTTGCGGGCCAAGATGCTTATTAAGCTATGCTACTTGTTAAGCTATTCTGCGAATGCACTGCATGCACGTTATGTTTGGGTTATAATTATAGATGGGCGATCCACATTTTTTCAGTTCCGATTCGATGCTGATACCGATACAGATTCCGATACAAGAGCTCTTTTTACTTTGTTATACTTTATATATTAATTTTTAAGCTAGTAAATACAGATGGAAAAAAATGTATGACAAAAAATATTTAATTAGGCTTCTACAAACATACATAACGTACTGTTCCACCTCGTTTGTTTTAAGCGTTTCTGAGGTATTTGCAGTTCAATATGAATATCTTCAAAGCATGCAAGTATACACAAGTGGCGAATGCTTAAAATTTTCCCCCATTGGCGTCAGCGCAGTTACACTTTTGTTGCGATGGCAGCGCCTCTTAATTGCATCACAAGCTGCAGTGATTTCGCAAAACAGTCCAATTAAGTTAGCGACTCCCAGATCATCCATTGCTTTGTTTTGTCTCGCAGTTGCGTGCGCTTTGTTAAATGGGATTGTCCATTAAACGCTATTCCCACCTCTCAAAACTTTATTTTACATAGATTGCAAATCGCTGTGCTACTGGTTTCTGTTAAAAGCGTAAAATACTCCCAGATCGTCGCGTCTTACCTTACGCTCCTCGTACTGCGAAGGGTATGCGCATGACGTCACGGCAGGCGGAAGTCACTGTACTCACACCCACTGAGTAGCAAAAAAGACTGATAGCATTCGATTTTAATGCCGCAAAAAACACATGTAAAATGGGAAAGAGCTGTTGTGCGATTGATTGCCAAAAACTAAATAAGTAAGTATATGACGTGGATCGGTCACGCATGGCCGATACCCGATCCATCAAATAGGTCTGGATCGGCGCCGATACTGATCCGAATATCGGTATCGGTGCATCTCTAGTTATAATGTGCTGCCTGCCTGCTTTCTGTATGCCCAGAGTTCTGGCCACTTTCCAGCTGCATCGTTCGAATGGCCCGTATCTGTTGGGATTTCAACCTGCAACCTGAGCTATTTTAGCGCATACTGTCTAAAAGTATTGCACAACTGGAAAGGGCAAGGTATATCAAAATATTTCATTATTCAGTATACAACCAGTCCTTATATGTAACTTTATTCCATAAAAACAAACAAACAAGTAAAAGAATATTGCTCATGAAAGCCTCCCAGACAGACACTGTGCAGCCCCAGAGTGTATAGGGAATGCAGTGTTTACTTCTGGCTTTGAAAAATGGTTGACTTTTCGAATTATGATTATTGTTCTACTTCAGTGAAGACAAATGCTCACGATTTGACATTTAATCATGTACGAATTACTGGAGCGGCTCAACAAAGAGGAAAGGGTGCCACACAGAGCACAATAACTCTCCTGAATCTGCTTTAGCAATCATATGATTAGCATAACTTTTATATAACGTTCAGTCAATATGCAGCTATTTTCCAGTTTTAAAAAATCAGCTTCAGTTCAAAGCTGCAGCTTACATTATTCCAATTTACGATGAACAAAATGAAGAATAATCTGGTTGTGGGAATGGCTTCCATCTGCCACACCAGCTCCTGGATGAGAAACCCACCTGCTAGACATGCGGTGGTATCCATCCACTTCAGTAGCTGCCCGGCACCCAGATCACCCCGGTGGTTGGCATGACAAGGCAGGACAGCCTGGCACATCTGGACCTCTGTCTGGCGCCTGGCTGCCCCCTTAATTAGCTGATCCTGCCCGTCGGGCTTGTGGGCACTGTTCATCATGGCTCCCCTATGCTTGTTCTCTAAGTGCTTGTATACAGTGTATTGCCCCCTGCATGCGCCTGCTTCTTATCTACAACATTCTGCTAACTGTGCCAATAAACACGCCAGGAAATGCGAGTCCTGCTCAGACCCAGCCAACGGGGAGCAGGGGTAGGGACAAGCCCACCGACAGGGAACTGATTGGCCTTTCATGCAACAAGTATTACATAATTATGTACAGTACAGTGCATTTATAATTTTCGTATACAAGTTGATTAATTTTTATTACTTCACCTGATTTTGTGCTGCGGATTCACACGGCTGGTCAGATGCTGAAATTCTAGTTTTGTTTTTTGTAAAACCTCAAACCAGATGACCACTAATCACATATTGGTCACCCAGCTAGATTGCTGACCATCTGATATTATGTATAAGCCTGGATGTTCTTACATAAACTCACTGATCTATGAATTTACATATTTTTTTCTGAAGCTATATCAAACAGCAGAGATGTTGCTGTAGCAGGTGTTAATGTTTTCAGTCAGCGAAACAACCTGCTGACTGATTATCAGATCTGCTTTTGCCATCAGCTGCCTGGAACACAACAGGCCTTTTTAAAGAGCAAATGACGAAGGGAAGCACAGGGCGCCCAGTTGTGTTCAAAGCCTCTGCTAATGACCTCTTAGGGCTGCCCTGCATGTAGCCACGTGGAAAAAGAACAGACCGTCACAGAATTAACACACAAATGCATGTATTGCAGGAAAAATCCCTTTGCACAAGAAACTTCAGTCGAGGAACAGTAATTTCAGTCGAGCTTTGAGCCAAGTAATATTAAAAATAAAACACAAAACCAAACAAAGCTGAGCCCTATGTTCTTACAGAGGCATGGAATTTTTCCAATGAAATCCATGCAGGAATACATTGTAAATTTATAATCTTTGTTGGTCAACAACTGTTTATTAATGCCCATTTATTAAGCCATGTTTTTAAAGGCAGTAACTGGCTCTGATATCACTTAGTTAATGGCACCTCTGCCTGTTTACGGTCGTGGGCATTTCTTAAATCCAAAGGATGATAAAAATGTATGTAAAGGAAGAGACTGAGTCACACAAACACACAAACAGCAGCGCCCAGTAGCTTTAGGAGGGAAGAGAAGCTTTATATCAGTATATTCAAAACCCATATCGTACTTCTCGATGTATTTACAAAAACTCAACACAAGGTTAAAATTAAACACATCACAAATGGCTAAAAAAAAAAAAACTAAAAAACTAAAATGAAAACGATGGCGAGTAAATTTACAAAAGTCTCTCTCGTAACTCCACCACACAAAATTTGACGTAAAAAAGTAGATACTATTACAATGGTAGTAATGCTAAAAAAGCAAACATCTCCGTTTTTTAAGATACTTATTAAATAATTCACAAAAACACAGATGAATTTCAAAGCTAAAAAATGACAACTGCTGCATAAAAAGATCAGAGAGGACAATACAATTCACAAAACTCAAGCATTTTCATAATGATGATTCATAATTACAATTATCATTGTAAGAACAATGGGCAGTGAATTAAGGTAAGAAAACAGAACAAAGCCTTAATTCCATTCTACCCTACCCCCATCTCCTCCAATTATATAAGCAAAAGAAAAAAAATATATCACAGTTTGTCCGGGTGATGCAACTATTAGGACTGAATGAAAATGTATTGCAGTTTTCAGTTCCGGTTACCCCCTGTCGCTTTTCCATGTGTGACCTAAATAACCACGACGGCCTCCTCTCGACAACTCAGTGTTTTTCCACCAATGAGATGCCCCATTTTGACTTAATTTTTTTTTTTTGTTAATCTAATATATTGAATCAGTGACCAAATGAAATCAAAACAGTTTTACCACAAGTGCTTAGAAATGTATTTTTTTAGAATTTTTGTTCACTATGACGTCAGTGTTGTTACCCTTTCAGGTGAGCCTGCCACAGGTCTATCATGAAAACAAAGCTATTTAAATGATTGTCATGTTTCCTATGATGAGATGTGACCTTGAAAAAGGCAGTTTTTTTTTTCTTTTTTTTTTTTTACAATACAACACTACTTATGTTACTTGATTTCCCGTGACCATAACTGTCAGTACATATTCCTTTGACTGAAACAAATACAGCTACAGTAGTACAGAATTCGAAGAAGCACAGCATTGTTTAACATACATAGGAAAACAATTTCATTAAAATCTTTATGAACAGGTATAAGTCAAAGGCAGTCCTCAACTTACAGTAGCTTGTATTACAGCAACTGTACTTATGGCACTCCATAATGTACATCATGTCCCTACTAATCAACCAAATTCTCATAATTGAGAGTGCCTCCCACATCATCCATTTTTACCTTTTAGAATATTTGAATTAACAAACGCAATGCAATGAATGAGCAGATGAAATGTTATTAGTCTGTTTCCGTGGGAAAACTAAAATAGCATAGTGTCATACAACAGCCCAATATAAATGACAACTACAAACGTTGCATTGTTTAGCTTCAAACAAATACTCATTGTTAAAAATGCTTCCTGTTAAGATTTTAATGAAAATATATAACAATGAATAACCAATGAATAGTAAGTCAATTTACTTTACTATACCCAAGTGAAGGCATTTCAAGACCTAACGATTATCTGCTTTTGGGGCTGGCTAGCTATATAAAAGAACAATGTATCATTGCTGAACAAAACTATTCAAAATAACCAGCATTTATTTGATAAAACTTATATTACAAAACACAATGCATGAATGCAATCCAAACATAAGATATATGTTTTTAAAAAGGACTTTTCTCAGCTCTTGGTTTTGATGCTTCCGGTCAAACACACTGAACTATTTAAATATAATCGTACCATCTATTTCTCTGTGCAAAACACCGCCACAGAGTATAAACCTTCTTAAATCACAGTCAATTGAGCATGTTTCGCATTTTCTATTTGTTGTATTTTTTTTGAAAAAATTAGATAGCATACATCATTTAGACTGTATCATGTCATGTAAGTCTGAGGACTGCCTGTGTTAGTTTAATTAAAATATATACAATTTACAGGGCTTTTACTGTAATAAAAAAAAGCTTTTACTAAAATCACATAAGCAATGTTTGGGGGAAAAAAATAAATAAGCAAAATACAGGAATGTGTTACCGTTAATGCAAGGCCAGCTATAGGATGCGACTTTAAGGATCTAATTCAGAGCATTTCTCCTTTAAAACGACCCCTTTAGTACATGAGTGAGGGTGTTTTAAGCCTGCTGTTTTGACTCTTCCTGTCCTGTTCCCCCAGATAAAAGTGTATTGTACTCAACTGATCTCTCAAAATTAAGTTACACAGCAAAATGTGTTCATCTTGAATTTCTTACCGATGCATTCATACAGCCTTTGGAGTGAAAGGAAATCCTTTGTGAAATCCCGGGGACGTCGACTATGTTTTAAACAGATGGAGTACGCACATTTGAACTTGTCCCTAGGTTCAGTTTGATAGTGTGGTGCTTAGCGAGAAGTCTGACTGGATGCAGCTGAGAGAGGAGCTGTGTCACTCCTGGGGCATCACGGGGTCCCTGGGCAAGGCCAGATCTAGCTGAGGGCCGTAAGAATCCAGGGGACACTTGGAAAACTGATGCTTCTGAAATCATTGAAACATGCTTCTAGATTGCACACTCAAAACAAACAAACAAACATTATCTGGATACGGTACAGTACATAAAAATTAAACAAAACATTGCCTTTACATTTTTTTTATTTTACTAAATCTAAGCAATTGCTTTCTCTCTTTTTACCTCTGCTTTATAAACATAATACATAATAATATACATTTAATTTCAAATCAACAAATGATACAACCCCATTTTCTGATTATGTTTTGGAGAAATTTGGAGTGTTTATACAAACTTATAACACGCCCTTCATCTGCTTTCACCCACTTAATGCACCGCATCCATCTCATGGTTCTGTTCATTATTTCATAAGATTAGCTGAAAACCTTCTCATTCCGCAAATGTTCTCATTTCCCACCATTATACACATGAGAACAAACTTTGGAGGATTCAAAAATAGAAATAAAAAAAGTGAAACAAATAAAGACAAGACGACCAAGCCTAAAATAAAAAAAAAAAAACCCATCGTTACTTGTGAAAGCTTTTCAGATTTTTCTCAGTCCAAGGCTTACACTTCTGTGTGTATATACATGCACATGGAGCAGTGACTATACAGCCACATATATACGCAAATAGAAAGTAGAAAATACAAGTAAAACATTGAGTGGTTGACTTTTCAGTCTGCTGTCTTTTGCTTCCTGGGGGTTTGTTTCATATGTTTGTTTCAGTCTTTGAGTATTAAAGGGGTGGTTAAATCAAACAGTGACAAAACAGCAAACAGAACCAAGGAAAGAGAGGCTTGGACCCACTTTCTCCACTAATCGATGAAGGCCAGTTACAGCGGACTGAAGCACGTTCCTTGTTCCAAAGTTCACTCCAGGAGATGCTATCAGAGGTCATCACACACTCATGGTCATGTTTGGAGAATACTGCAAAGGCGAAGAGGGAAGACGTCATCAACTACACACCATGAGAATTTCAACTTGCTATGCTATAATGCATGTATATATATATTTATATATCTAAAAAAAAGTTGAAAAACCACAAGAATTCACAAAAATAGCATAGCCAAGTTTCCTTGACAAATCAAAAAAAAAAAAAAAAAAACCTGCACACAGGGGAAGAGGGGCCAACATACGCTTTCGTTCTGAAAGGGGTTGAGGAAGCTCCCGCCCAGCTCTCCATCATCCCGTGGGGTGCCTGGCTGGTTGCTCATGCTCATGTTGCCAGGAGAGTTCTGTAGAACAAAGCAGAATCATGGGAAATGTAGTACAGTTAAGAGTATTGGCAACTAAGCAATTACAGAGCTATATGCTGGAGCATATATAGATCTTTTGAATTATGGCTCAAGGAAGCTTTGCTACTACAGATAAACAACTATTCTAGAGGACATAACCATCTAATCCAGTTATATACAATATGGGACATTATCATCATTGTGGTGTCATTCAAAATCTTGAAAAGCCCAGGGACTAGACCTGCACGATATATCGCATGCATGAGCAATAGTCACATTGCATTTGTCAGCACTGCTTTGTGTCTGTTGACTCAACTCACAGCAACTTATTTAACACACTCTGTTGGGAGATGATCATTTCTATTCGGTTATAGTTTATTTTGCGTAATTTCATCTCCTCTTTTGTTTTATAGATATCGCAAAGTTACTCGTGGATATTTCACATATTGCGATGTGATATGCAACCCTACCAGGGACACTGATACAGGAGCAAAAGTGTAACCATTCACACAAATGACATGTAACAGTGCTTTGATCCACAATACACTACAGCGTTGATTTAGGGCTTAACATTAGTATGGTAAGATGGACGTTTAGGTGAACTAAAAGAACTGCTGACTATTGCCACGGCAAATATCTTTCTTTTACACTGAGATTCTCTTCTTGCCACAGAAGCGTCAGTAATGATAGCAGAGAAACCTTTGAAGTTACCCTGCACTCCCCTATGAGCTGCAGCTAGGCCTACAAGGGGATTCCAAATCTTCTAACAAAAGCTGTCTTCCCGGGTGTGTAAAAGATGATGAAAGCTGTCACCTGGAGGCTGTCACTGGGCCTAAAAATGGATGTGCCACTCTGAATGCCAGAGGAGCGAAATCTCAGAGAGGACCTGCCTGTGATTGCTGAGCCTGGACAGGTTGTAAGGGACGTGGAACCAGGGCACCGTGGGTACACTATGGCTATGCTGTACCACACAGAGGTAGCTATGCAGAGGTCATATACTTCCATTCTTATTTGTTAAAATTCCCCTTCACTAACATCCATCCATCCATCCATCCTTTAACCTCTAATCCTGGACAGTGTCATGGAAGGGTCTGGAGCCTGTCCCACAAGGCTGGGGCAGACCCCGAACGGGTTGACAGTCCATCACAGGGCATGCATACTCACACACAGTCACAGCAAAATTAGAGGCCCCTGTTAGCCCAACTGCATATCTATTGATTTCAGTAATTATATGGTCTTGTATTTCATACTGTATTATTACTAATTTCTGTTTTTAAACAAACTTAAGTTGCAATACTAAAAAAACTAATAGACATAAAGCCTAGTATTATTAGGCAAAAAGAGAACAGTGTGCAGTCATCTAGCTTATATTACAAGCAGGGGCTAAAGAATACAAACTGCTGGATGGCAGTTAAATGCAGAGTGTGGATGAATCCACCCAAATGAAACGTGGGTCTGTTGAAAGCAGACAGGGAGCGGGTGGATCTCATCACCAACCCCATATCTGTCTAGCGGGTGGATCTCATCACCAACCCCATATCTGTCTAGCGGGTGGATCTCATCACCAACCCCATATCTGTCCAGCGGGTGGATCTCATCACCAACATGCAACATGCATCAACCGCATATCTGTCTAGCGAGAGCTAGTCTCTTTTCACAGAAACATGGGCCGTTTGCTGAGAGACAGCAGTCTGCGCTAGGAGGGAGCTAGCAGGTGAGAAGCGCACGCCATCTGTGAACAGACTGTTTGGAAAGCGTAACTTTATGAGACTGAGCTGGCAATGAACACAAACTGTAATACCAGCTGGACTGTTTTTACATGCTGCTTCTACAAAGATCAGCCATAACCCTCATGTATTAGATATGAATGGTAATGTCACAGGCTTCTCAAAGAGCATGTTATACATCGCTCATATAATAGAGTTGGACAGAAAATGGATATTTCTGCAGAGAATTGGAAGGATCTCCCATTAAGCTGATTTAGTCCTTACCTTGGAGATGCTGTCCATGTCGCCCGAACCTGAAAAGAATGAGATGGTAAATGTAACGTTCACCACATGTTTTTAATAAGCGTCTTTCCCAAGCTAAGCCAGCTGGGCATGGACGCTCCTTAACTGACATGCGAGTTGGCAGCTACTTACCAAGAATCAATAGCTTTTTTACGGAATAACAAGAGCTTTCCCTGAAGCCCCTCTAACTTAATAAGACTGAACCTAAAATACTTGTATTGGGATTATTCCTTTGGCTGACTGATCATTTTCAATATTTCAAATCATTTACTTTGCAAAGAAGAGTCAGGATTTGATTTTAAAATAGATTCTGAACTGCAATTTTTGCAGTAGTATTTATAACCCAAAAATAGCACTGAATATATAATACAGTACAACACAATATAAAACTTCATACGGTGAGTATATGCCTATAACAAAGAAATAGACCCACTTTATTACTGGATTTGGGATTCAACACCAAAAACAGCTTCGCATCAAATGTTAAATACCCAGTAAATAATACAGGATTAAATGTTTATGCAAGACAATAAATGTCCATAAGAGGGCAGCTTTGAACTGCTATGGTGTGCTTTGGGTTTTTTTTTCTAGCAATATCAGGTCTTGGTCTCCAGCCACACCTGAAACTGTCCTTGGACTGTTGGACTAGGGGGCGGTATAATGAACTGGAATTCCTCTGACTAGAACCTACTATATGCGTTCTCATACATTTCAAAATATTTAAGTACTACTGCTTACTTAAAGTGCAATATATCACACTTCCACTAGGTACTTCCATCTATCCATCACCGTAAACACTCAATCCATACTGGGGTCGCGGGGGGGCGGGGGGGGGG
>JABJVO010000115.1:27738058-27749744 GCA_026770805.1 Boulengeromyrus knoepffleri
GCAGCGTTCCGTAAAGGAAAACGTGTTGGGAGGGAGGGGGCAGGGGGGGGGGGGACGGTGGGAGGGGTTACCGGAGCCTATCCCAGGATCAATGGGCGCAGGCAGGAACCAACCCTGAGCAGTCGCCAACACACCATAGGGTGCACAAACACACACACACACACACGGCCAATTGAGACTCACCAATCAGCCTATCCTGTGCACTTTTGGACCGGTAGAGGAAACCAGAGCCCCCGGAAGAAACCCACATGAACACGGGGAGGGCATGTGGACGCCACACAGAGAGAGGACCCGGGACCAAACCCAGAACCTTCTTGCTGTGAGGCAGCAACGCTAACCACTGTGCCACCCCAGCACTAGGTACTTTTGACTATTAATTGTTCAGAGAAGCTACATGAAACCCTCATATGACTTCCCAGCCTCTAGGGCTGCCTTCACATGTGTATATTGATACACTTCTTGAAGCAATATGTCCATTTTCCATCATCTCATAGTCTCCCGCATGATACATCTTCTAATGTAAAAAAACATTTTTCCAGAAATGATACTGAATTCAGGAGAGCCGATCACTCACAGTCGACTCGACAGGTAGCACTGTGAAGCTCACACCCATCAGGACAGGGACTGAAACGCGGTCCTGCTCTCTGTGCAGTCTACATGTTCTCCATGTGTAAATCATCCTGTTCAGGGTGTTTCCCCCACTTGTGAGCATTGTCTGTCTGCCACAGGCTCCAAACTGACTATGACTCTGTACTGCACGAGTGCATATGGAAGATGCATGAATGGATGAATGCATAATAGTAATTTAATTATTATGTTGCTTAGCTGACAGCAGAGAGAATTAGAATTTAACCCAATTATACTGCTGGGCATTTACAGGAGCAATTGAGTTTAAGTGTCTTGCTTAATGGGTACAACAGCGCTGATCCATCACAGGCATACCTGCTGCCTCTTTGATATACATTTAGCAACACATTTTACACTTCTTGGTCTTGTAATCATGCTCTTAACCCATCACTGGCCAACCCAAGCAGCCAATGTGAAAAAGAAGCCTTTTCTTGAAATTATGGACATATGTCACAAATGAAGTACGCAAGAAACCTCTAGAAGACCATGATAGCACATTTTTAGTAGCAGTTAACAGCACATCCATACTCTGTGCCATACTTAGAAATGTATAGAACCATGACCAACCAACCCAGACCACAGAAACTGCCTCAATAAACAAACACACAATTTAAAATAGTTATGGACTTAACCGGCCAACATCCTAATACCCTAAGGATGAGAAAAGATGCCTGTATTTACCTAGTGACCCATTCATGTGGTGTGGCTCCATCCCGGCCATACCCCCCATGGGTCCGTCTGCTCCGGGGCCCATTGGGAACTGGGGAACACAGACAAGACAAGACGCTGGGCATGCTAGGAAAGGGGATGGCACCCAAACATGGAATTCAAATCCTTCTTCCCAGCTGGTAGCCAATCTGCTTCTTTAAAAGTGATCTTCGTCAATTAAGAAACAATCCACCCTCACTATCGAAGTTATCAACTAACAACTTAAGTCAGTCCATCCCACTATTGCATAATTATTACACTTCCCATGAACATTTGGCACATTTCCCCAGAGACGGCCACTGCACAGCACCTCAGTACCCACTGTTCCTCAAGAAAAGGCTGCTGTGGATCATCTCTCATGGATTATCCCACTGCCCCCTAGTAATGGAGAACTTTAATTGATCTCCAGAGGGTTATTCTACTGTCACATTATGGGCAAGTGACATTAGGCATCTCTGCTGCAGATTTTACATTCACAAAGTGACCAAAAGGCCACTGCATAGTTCTGAAACGACAGTCCCAACTCATCTCACTGGGATTTACCACCTTTCCACACAGAATAGGAAATATAACAGTGAAATACTATCAGATTTCCAACAAAATTTGGAAACAAAATATCAAGGAACACGACAATATATATACCGATGTTAATTTTACAATTCTTTCCAGAAACTTCTGATGAGTATTACAGTATATGGTATGTATTTTGAGATGATAACTCCTCTTACGTTGGACCGGTTTGATCCTGGTGGTACTGCATTGATCATAGTGTACATGTTTTCACCAGAGTTTGTAGAGTCTGAAAGAGAAGCAGACATGAATAAAGAGCTAAATGCCTGAATGGTGCTTATCAGCGTTAATGTTTACCGAGGACTGACGGTTCCATTTGCAAAAGCATGATATTCTGCAGTCGATGTAACAGCATGAACCGACAGAACCATTGTAATGCAGACATTATTACCACCATTATTATCACAAAGATTTTCCGGAGGCACAACAGCTGAATGACACACCTGCTAGCACAATGGACCAGTCCCATTCTCCACAATGCGCGCCTACACGCACACTCACAAACACACACACGTACACTGCAGGGCTATATTCTGAAGTGTACCTGCCGGGCTGGGCATTATGGGAGTTCCGGGCGGGCCGCCTCCTCCGGGTGGACCCTGGTGGCAGGGAACACAAGCAGCACTTACACTTAGAGCTCTGAGTACACCAGGCCAACACAGTCTTAACATACATAGAGAGCCTTTCGGCCAATATAATTTTTTGAGTAACCATCTTTCTGGCTTGGTTCAAATGACAGTATGGCTTCCAATGTGCTGATTGTGATGATTGTGCCACTGCTTGTGCGTTCTGACTGTAACCATTCTGGGGATTCAAATATTCACTTGTGACCGGGCCGAAGTGAATTTTCATCCACATGGGTGCATAGGTCTCTGGCCTAATGCTGTAGTCCACTAGCTTCTATCTTCCCACAATGTCGAGAGAGAATGCTACCTCTCCCAGAATCCCAAATCGAATTAGAAACCATCCTGCTGACTCGACTGTGACTTCCCGGGCAGGTCTCACAGCAGAGCAGTTTCAGTAAATAACGCCACACCACTGCGCTTGTGCCTCTAATTGATGCGCAGGAGAAGCCGGGCCAATGGACTGCTGATGGCTCAGCCTCGCGCCTGCAATAACTGCACAGCTGCTTTACTCATGTGTGTTAAATAGCCTCTGTGTCACCATGGTAACACAATAAGGAAGCACATGCCGCGTTCTCTTAATGATAGGGCTCCTCAATAACCCAGTCAGTCTGCTAAAATCATGACCCTCATATCGTTTTAAGCTGCAATCACCACATTAATGAACCAAATCTACAATATGGCTGCAGTCTGCTTCCCTTCATGACCTCTTTATTTTCTGTTTATGATGCACAATTTCATTTGCTCTTTCTTATATTACATTTTATGATGTGCCTGGGGCCCGTTCGGCTGCGTGAACATTAAATGCAGCCATCTTGAACGCTATGCTAGCCTATGGTCAACAGGAGCTCTGGTGCCCTGGAAGTTACAGGATAAACTGGACACAGCCCATAATTGGTACAAACCACCGCAAATGAATATCACGTACCGCATAACTTCCTGGAGATGCTGATGTGTAGGGGGGCATCTAAAGAAGAGGAAACACCAAATTACCACACGCACACACCCTTACATGCAGGTACAGAGAGGGACCGGCTGACGGGTTGAAATGTAATCCAACACTTATTACCAATTTTCAGTAAAGAATGACTTTATAATTACAAAAGTTTAGAACGTTGACATGAGGGGAGAAGAACTAAGATCTTGCAAGCATTAAAATTTTTTTTTATAAGAAAGTAATACCAGTTAGTGTGGGTATGTCTCCCTCCATTACCGACAACCAAACCTTTATTCTTACTGAATAATCTCAGGCAATCAAACAAAAGTGTGGCGCCCCCCTGTGGTGTGGTTATACATAAAAATTACAGTAGGTCGCAGAAAAAAAAAACTTCCCCTTTGACTGCCGTACAGGGACACAATGCATGATAGAGACACAGTAAATGAGTCACAGAGAAGATTTATTACATTTCAGAAAACCCTGTCTGGAGTCATTTACTACAGGGGCAGAAAAGTAATGAAGAATAATTATAAAATAAACAGAATTGATGCAACACATACAACTTTTCATACAAGAGAAATAACTTGCATGCTGTGCAGGTTAAACACAAACATTAAAAATAAAAAGGGAGAGAGACAAACACTTAATGATCTTGGTACATAAAGTATAGTTGTAGGAGGTACTCACAGAGTTGTTGTTAGGGGGGTTTGGCCAGGGTCTGCCCCCGGGACCCCTAAGGAACACAGACGGTTGTTAGTTTAACATCTGCAAAGGGTGTTGTGTTTCATTCTCAGGCTTTTTGCCGCCCCCCTTTGCTGACGTTCGGTGTCAGGAAGACAAAGACTCTGATAGGCTGAATGAAAAGACATGATCAGTGGCATCACGCTGATTCACCACTTTGTGTTGCTTGGCCGTCAGCTTTCAGGTGACACAGACGTGCTCAAATCTGCCACCTTAGTGACGTTTGTG
Organism: Boulengeromyrus knoepffleri; assembly: GCA_026770805.1. Lineage (NCBI taxonomy): Eukaryota > Metazoa > Chordata > Actinopteri > Osteoglossiformes > Mormyridae > Boulengeromyrus > Boulengeromyrus knoepffleri. The sequence continues at coordinate 27,742,493 of JABJVO010000115.1, forward strand.
TCAGTTTATATGTGCCATGAATGCTCATCTCTTCACCAATTAACTGAGTCACAGTAGCGACTTGCAGGGGAGAATAACAGAATGAGAAAATGACATTTTTCTGCCTGCGTGCAAAAGGATGAGTGTAGAAGACAGACTTGTATCTGAGGATTTAGCTCAATGGAAACACATTAACACGTAATTTACTTTCACCACTGAATATCACTCCATCAAAATGCTCTTTCACAAAAACGAAACAAACAAATAAATAAATGATGCTATCAGGATGGTTCATATGAGTGCACATTCAACTAAATGCTCACAAGAAGAAAGGTAAGAAAGGTAGCTCCTCATGAAGCAACTGACAGTCAAATTGGATGTTTAATTTACACAGCGTGATGCAGATCTTGGAACAATGGTGTTTACTGGGACAGGTGTTGCCATATTATACTTTACCTAAGTTTGTACAGTAATAATTGCCAAAATGCAGTAAAACCTTGGAATAGGTACAAGATGAACAAAACCTTAACTTTTAAAAGTCAAAAATATGGACATGATTAACAGCCACTCTATGCCTGGTTCTTTAATTCATCAAATTTAGGCAATTCATAGCTTCCCCGTAAGTATTACTGGAGTGCACCGTGTCCCTGCTCATTACCCTTCCATCATCTATGAAAAATGAAGACATTTATTACAACAGCAGCATCCCTTCAGGCTGCATTTTATGCTTGGTGTTTTGTCAAATAAAACACATGCATCCTAGCACACAAGACATATGTCAATAAAAGTCACTATTTCCAAACGGCTCGAGTTCTGAAAGGTAATTTTTCATATTTTAAATGAAATAATTGGGGGTTCTGAGGTGGGGGTGTACTTACATGTTCATTCCAGGCATTCCTGGGCCCCCCAAAGCATTGAGGGGTGGTCTCATTCCTCCTCCGTAGCTCTGTAACAGTAAGCACGATTGAGGCAAAGACTCAAAGACTGGCGCAAAATCAAAAAGGGTCCCAGCTGGCAGCTAAATTCCAAAAAGAGGCAACTGGGAGTATTTCTGACAGAATTAAGAACTGGCTGGTGTCGTACCTGAGGACCGAGAGGAACCATGCCCCTGGGAGGGGTCATTCGCTGCATAGCTCCGCCCATATTTGGATGACCTGAAAGATAACAAAATTGATGGCAAGACACCCAAAAACACGAAAGATAACAAAAATGATGACAGGACATCCAAAAACACGAAAGATAACAAAAATGATGACAGGACATCCAAAAAATCCGAAAGATAACAAAATTGATGGCAAGACACCCAAAAACACGAAAGATAACAAAAATGATGACAGGACATCCAAAAAATCCGAAAGATAACAAAAACTATGAAAAGACATTCAAAAAAACCCTTAAGATCCACACCAGTGTAGAATTTAAAGTATTGCCTATAACAACATTTCCCCCACATACTCCAATATACAAATCCTTTAATTGTAATCCTTATCGCGATAAGAGAGAAGTTAATACGTGACCCAGTAATATGACCTGTGCCTGCACTCCAATAAATGGACATGTAGTGAAAGCAGAGAAGGCTTACAGTTGCCTGCTACTGACCTTGCTGTCTTGTAGGGTCCATTCCACTGGGCAGTAAGGGCTGGTTCCCTGGAACTCCCCCCATACCCTGCAAAGAAGAAATGCTGTTTACTTACATCTAAGCATTATGTTACAGTTCACAGTCCCTGAGAACTGAGGTACGCTGGGAAGGTGACCTGCTTTACACTAAGGAGGAAAAACCCGTAATCACACTGTTTGATTCATGTGCACAGATCATAGCACAGATAATAATAAAGATTAAACATTTTCTGAAGCAAATTCATCCATCCATGTCTCCATCTATTCATCAATCCATCCATCCGGCAAGCTACTTCTTCAGCACAGAGTCACACTGAGCCCGAGGCACAGGGCATTATGTACGGGAATGACTGGAAGAGCAGCAGCGGACACAGGGCACACAGGCACACACAGGGCACACAGGCACACACAGGCATACTCTGAAGGAATAACAGGAGACCTCCATTAAGCTAACTGAACGTCTCTGGACCGTGGCAGGGAAGCAGAGTTCCCGGAAGAAGGCCACACACAGGGAGCGCACGCAAACCCGAGCCGGAAGGTATGAGGCTAGCCCAGCCAATCACAGGGCGGAAGGTGTGAGGCTAGCCCAGCCAATCACAGGGCGGAAGGTGTGAGGCTAGCCCAGCCAATCGCAGGGTGGAAGGTGTGAGGCAAGCCCAGCCAATCGCAGGGCTGCCCCTTAACAAATCCCAGCAGAATTAATTATACAGTAACCACCACTGGCACAGGTGACATTTCATTCAACTTTCACATTCGTAAAAAAAAAAAAACATGTGATACAGAAATAAACCAGAGACCAAGACTTGATTTTCATGAATGCACAACCCAAAGTCGTAAAAGAATGAGATTTGGGTGCAATTTGCATTTATATTAACTTTATATTAAAACAACTAAGTTTTATATTTTAAATAGATTCCATTCAATAAACAGCAATCTATTACTGTGGTGTGTTGGTATTCCAGATTTTAATGGAATTCTAAACAGTTACCTGTCAAGAGATGAAATTATATACATAAAATTGTCAGCCCAATGCTTCCTGGCCATAGGAAACTTCATATCCCAGCAGGACCTGGGGCACAGAGAAGAGCCCATACCTGATTGGGTATTCTGAGGGGAGGTCTTGGGCCGCCAGGGTAACGAGGTGACATAAATGGCTGTTGAGACAAAACAACACATAAATAACTACATTAAAATATGGATAAGTCAACGAGGACAATGGAAGTAGGCTCCCCTCCTATGGACATTATCCACTAAAAAAGGAAAAAGAAAATCAAAACCGACGATCACTATATCACAACCAGGCACTTTCAGGCAGTTAAGAAATGAAAACCCACTTTGAAGACAAACATTATTCACTGTACGGTGTTTATTAACCACACAGTTTTTCCACATTTGAAGAATTGATGCAATCTGGAAACGTTTTGCACATCGATTAAACTTTCAGTGCAGACACATTTTTAGCACTGGATCAGTCTGTTTGCCAAATTTCACATTAATTTTGCTCAATCATTTTGCAGAACCAGCACACGCTGCTGTCGTTGGATGCTGGGTGATTCAAGGCCTTGGAATCAATACCCAGTGAACACAAAAGTCCAGCACAACCTGAGAGATTCTTGCATCCTCAGCTGAATGGGGATTTTTTTTTTTTCTTAAACACAGCAAAAGAACAGGGAGAGAAAGTCAGCGTTGCATGGAAGTCTCGCTGGCGCACTGACGCGGACGCTGAGAAGAAGCAGTCATTCACCACAAGTATGACCACAATGCAAAACCCCAAACCACAGAGGCTGCTTTTTTGCAATTTCCCTTTTAGAGCAGCGCAGCCACTGAGTGCATAAAGAATCCCTGAGTGCCACAGAACACGACGCCTAGGAATTGCACTCTCTTACAATTAGAGCAAAACAGAGCACACTGCAGTGTAGCCACAGGCCTCTGCGCTGTAAACCTGAAACCTGTGAGTATTTTAAGGTCGCTGAAGATGACGGCATGACTGAATTGGGAGAAACAGGTGAGGTCTTGGAAAGGCAGCACAACCACTATGCCTGTATCAGTAGCATTTTGCTACGGCGAACCCCTACAACATGAAAGTAAAAACATGGATTGACCTTGAAACAAGGTCCCACCCAAACACAACCCCTCTTACTAGGCTCACAGGTCATTGTCCACATGTAGAAACAGTTATAAAGACAAGAATGAAGGCACACATATTCTCCACCTGGTTTATTATGGGGCACAGTTCCAGGGAACCAGTTGGTATCGCATGTGGAAAAGCACATATCCAGAACAAGTGCAGAAAAGTGTCCTTTCTTTAAAAAAAAGAAAAGAAACCTAATAAAATTGCTGCGTAACAGCAGTTTAATTCCTCAGCTAGATATTAGAGATCAATATGAGTGACGGTCAGGTACTAAAATCACCCGTGAGCAAGAACCATCCACAATCAGAGCATCTCACATCATACTACCAGCACACTCTCTGCTGCACCTAATCGGGCCTCATTTTTTTTTCTTTTCAAAAACAGCACGTCTCCATCTTCACACCTAGCCTGACTTCTGCTTCCTCACAAGATTTGCAATATCCCAGAGACAGCACCTTCTTTACTTTCCAGCAAAAACACAACATGTCAGTTATTCTCACACTGCGTCATCATGACACATTATGTAAGCGCAGCCCAACTGTGCCGCTACATACAGTGGGAAATCTACGAGCTGCAGCACTCCGCCTGTATAACTGATTCTATGCTATGCAAGTGCAACCAAGAGCCGGCAGCCTGGGTATGTGGTCAGGGACCCGCAGGGAAAACCTAAGGGTTGCCAGTTCCAGTCCTAGGAGGACTACCTTTCGGTAGTAATTTCATCAAGGTGTGGAAACTAAGTCGCTTTCACTGAAATCGTAAGCTAAGCCACGAAACTATAAAATAATCGAAGGTGGTAGCTGTTGAGAAATGCGGCAGCAGTGATAAGCCACTTGACGAAGATCTGTGGACAATTGGCTCCTTTGACCAGTGGTGGGGGGGGGGGGGGGTTGTCTCCAGGGCAGGTGGTCCCTAGATGCTGGGCTCTCTGGGTCCCGTTTTACCTGCACGTGGGGGCCCATCATGGGGTTGCTGGGGTTGTGAGGTGGAGGCGGTGCGTGGGGTGATGGCTGTGGACCGGGGGGGCCCTACGGAGAGAAAAGGAGACCCAGACGTTACACATGCCGGCAGGTGCTGGGGGACCCCGATGGGCTGGCCTCTGGGATCCAGATCTGCCCCCCGGGGAGACAGGAGGCCAATTATCCCCCCGGTTAAAATGGCTGATCTCTCCTCTCGCTGTCTGTGTTGTCACCCTCAGCAGCCACTTTATTTCCCTGCAAATATCTCTCATATTGATTTCTTGTACGAAAGTGCAGGCTTTGAAAGGATGATTAGGATCAGATCTGGTGAATGGAGCACTTTATTCGGGAGTTATTACGAAATCTTCAGCCATTATAGACGAATTTCCTCTCCGTGGGATCAAAAGGTGAGCGGATGCTGAGTGGCAACTAGAGAGCTAAATGACTGAGTGCCACCGGCCAATTATTCTGCTACTCTGCTGCCTTCACAAACTAGAAGAAACATAAAGCCCCTAATTAAAGGACAACCCGTGCAACACAAACGCAGAGGTCGACCTGTAGTTTATCACCGGCTGCTCGAATTCGTCCAAAGGATTGTCTTTCAGGTGCACTGAAGGAGCACGGATGCTTCTGCTGCTTCCACCCTCACGTCAAATGGGGAGCCATAGACCTTTTTTCCCCACCCCTGAGGAACTCTTTCCAGGGTAGACTTTAATGATTTGGACAGGGATCACAGGTTCTCAGACAAGAGATGCTGCCCTGCTTGCTGTGTCTTTGATTTAGAAGGAAGGATTTCCTTTATAAGAGAAACCAGTGACACACAATGCTGAAAACAGGTCCTTCTTCCCTTTCAGTCATGGAGTCTCCATCACTTAAAGTAGAGGGCCGCACTTCCAAGTGCAGATTGGGTGAAAGAGCCACGAGAAGCCATCCAGATAACAAACGAGCCCCTCCGGCTTCCCACAGCCTGTCAGGAATAAACAAGAGGGCCCAGGCTGCCACGGCAGATGTTTAATCGTATCTTTGCGCGTATTGTGTACACGTGTGTTCAGGATTGAGCCCGTGTGCCACGTATGACCGCATCTGTGCTCCCATACTCTTGGCCAGATGTCTCGCTAAAGCCCAGGACTGGCTGGGGGAACATGTGACAGCTGTGACATCAGGGCAAGGCCGGGGGGGAGTGGCTGATAGACATGTGAGCCCGCCCACTCTCCCATTTCACACATCTGATTGGAGGGGAACAAAAAAATGGTGCCATGCCAAGGAGAAAGGCATCATGAGCTCTCTCAAGTTCCCCCCTGGCTTCCTCAAGAATATGGCTGAGATGTAAGAAGAGGTATTAAACAGTATATCAGTGTGAAATAATCCCCTCCCTTCCAGGGTTTTCTTGCTTGAGTATCATTTGTTTTTCAGGCATTTCAGTTTAACAACCTCTGTCTGAAACTCCACAGGCGTCCCACTCACGCACTTTAATGCCGCGCTTTCACTTCCTCTCGCAACTGAGCGACTGATTAACTGCGTAGCGGATGAGACCGTTGTCTTCACTGCAGAGCTGGTACTTTCCAGGCTGCAATGGGCACTCGAGTGTTTCACAAGGCCCTGGTGCATAATCCCATCCAGGTTGGAGAATCCATCAGGACACCGGGTGACCATTCAGCAAGAACCACGACACGCAGGAGCGAGTCCTTAGAAGACTCCAAAATAAAAGTCTTTAAGAGAATGAAGGGCCCAGGAAGCTGTGCAGGAATATAACAGAAGTGAGTTGTTCTAAGGGACCAACTCTGTTTTTCTAGCTTCAAGATAAAAAAGCAGAAGTTTCAGCAAATGTCCGCCACACAAATCTTTGTTTCCACACCAAAGACTCAAACTTGACAGGCATTCCATCATTCGCACTTGTGTTTGCATTTTTTTTTTTAAATGAAGAGCCATATAAAACGACATTCCAGCAGCAAGTCATCAATCACAAAACGCGGTTCTGTTGAGTGAAAAACGTTAAACAAAGTCTGTATTCAAGATGAAGAAAAACAAGCATATCCATCTCGTTAAAAAAGAGTCACAAAATTCAAGGGAATGAAGCTGCCCTAGACTATTAATAATTCAAATTGTTTAATTAAATCAAACAGATTAATTAAACAATCAAACATTAATCAAAAGTGCAAACTGCACCCAAACAGACCTCATTAAAGCGTAAAACCCATTACATTACTGTAATTTTACTAAGACAGTGAAATCATACAGTTTCCCATCTCTGACACTGAACATCCGTTATGCAAATTAAGGTTTGCTTTCAGATTTATTCAAATCAGGTTTTAAATGACTGGACTATACTAAAATACACATACAGATCAAACAAAGAAAAAAAATTACAAACACTGAATTGTCAACTTCAACATCTAACGGGTCTTATGTGCCCATAACCCTTTGCACAAGGCATTTGCATATTTGAGGAAGAAATCCACTGGAGCTACTGCTAGTATATTGCTTTTGTGGTGCACACACACACACACACAGACACACGTACACAAACACACACAACAGTAACGACAGGATGAAAGCAAGAAGAAAGCAC
>JABJVO010000115.1:27749912-27783276 GCA_026770805.1 Boulengeromyrus knoepffleri
AAATGAATGAGCGGTCCCCATAAGGATATGTATACCCTACGTGTGTGTGTGTGTGTGTGTGTGTGTGTGTGTGTGTGCACCTATCGCTACCGACATCAGCACATTGCCCTCCCTCCCTACCCCCAGACCTCATGCTGCCTCCCTCTCCCTCTGGAAACTTCCTGTCTCTGAGCTTCCAAACAGTCGACCGGCCTAAAATAGACCACTGGCAGCACGTAGACACACTGGCACACACACACACACACAAAGTGGGGGGGCTGAGTCTTCAGTAGACGGAAATGCTGCGTGGAACAAGAGAAGGACAGAAAACGGCACTAAGCAGAAGCTCACAAATCTCAGATCAGCTCGACACATTGTGTGCAGAGACATTTCATATCAGTGCCACATTTACTGTACCAATGACATAGGAATGTATATATATACCACTATTTGGAAACAAACAATTACAAAAGTGACCAGTGATGACTGACACAGCATAAACACTAAAGAGAAAAGGAAATCGAGAATAAAAGAATAAATAAGCAACATAATGCCGAGTCTGCTAGACTTCACAGCACTAACAGACCCCTTCGCATCCCTTCCTAGGTGATACTCAGTCACTCTCCGCCACATATGCAGCCCTTATAACTGAATGTGCTTCATTTTCATCTGTCAATAACTCCATAAATCAGTGTTTCCCAATCCGGTCCCTGGGGACCCACAGACAGGGAACAAAAACATGGACCGTATGTAGGTCCCCGAGGAACGGACTGGGAAACACTGGTGTTGATTAAAGCCACGAAGCTCATGTAAAAAAGGCTTTACGCTAATCAGCCGCTGCACCCACACTGTCTTATATCAGTAAAAATGCTTTATGGCTTCTTCAGTTTATTAAATCTGCTATGCCTGAATTTTTTTTGAATTTCAGAATCAGGCAGGACAGTATCAAATCCAGACCATTACAAACTGGCTGAACATAATACTTTAACCTTCTAAGAAGGAAAAAAAATCTTGTTTTAATAATTGGTCTCTGGATGTAGACAGTCTTTACTGGGCATTTAATGAAGTTAAGTAAATACCAGTAATAGTATATCCATGCATCCATCCATCCTGTATATTTATACATTTTTTATATTGTAGAATATTCTGCCTAACTTATGACATGATTTTCTTCCAGTATTAACCGCCGTTAATTTCCCTGTGTAATTTAAGACATTCTTGTGGGCCACATGAAGCCACTTGCCACACCAAGACCATTTGTTTATTCTGGGGATATCGTTTCATGTTTTTAGATAGCTAACCAGACAGACAGACAGACAGACTTTATTGTCACCGAAGTCCAACAAAACTTTTTCTATGCCAAGCCTGAATTTCAGGCTCAGACCAGTTCCTTCTCCTCACCCGTAGGACTGATGACTTACAACGACCAATTAAACAGAAAGCCCAAAGTACAACTGATCAACAATGATAGTCTATTAATATGGTAATCTGGATATGAATTAAAATTTGTTTTTGACCAAAAATATGCAAATTGCTTAGCCTAAGTACATGCATGGTGTTAGTCCTACAAGCCTGTGAAACTAGAAAAAAATAATTGACGAGATGAGACAGAAAGAGAGAGAGAAACAATTAGGAATTGCTTCAATTACAAACTCAATCAATGAATTTCAAAATCTTGGATTTAATGTCACAACAAGGCCATGGAAACCCTAAACCTAGAAACGGACATCATAAAATATACACTGGAGATTTTAAAAAATGGCGCCGTGTGAGATAGATACAGGAAATTGATTTGCCTGATATCATACAATCAGCGGAACACAGTCACAGCAGTGCGTGCAAATCCATTCACTTTAACACTAAGAGAGAGAGCCTAAGTGAGGCTGGAGATTTGGCATTTACAGGTTATGCAAAAAACCTGTCCGTACGCATCAAGATGTTAGCCAGTTCAGTATATCCTGTGATCTTGAATAAGAAGTTTATTTTGTTGATTACCCTGCTGTATTTCATGATAACACCTACAGCAGTACAGTATATGAAGACATAACTGTATTATGAAGGAATGCTAGCTAAATTGTGCTTCCTAGCGTCTGATGAGGATTCTATCTTAAAACCAGGTCAAGACAAACAAACGGTCGAAGTCTGGCTAAAGCACACGAAGCAGTTAATGCACAGAAAGGTAACCGGAGTCTTATTTTAATCAACATGAGCTCCTAAGGCTGTTAAACCTGGATGTAAACGGCGAGGGACCTCAGTGCAAGCCACACCAATAGAGGGCACTGTTACACTTATTTTGCTAACTTTGTTCAGAGATGATCCCTTAGCCAAGCCTGTGGTCTGTGACCCCCCCAGGGGGTCTGCAGAAACTGTACGTCGATAAAATGTCAGTATAAATCGACGCAACGCAAAAAATATGCATGGGTAACCAACCCCCCCCCACCCCGGGCAGTCCTTAATTATGTGATCGTGTGTTAGCGGAAAGGGGCTCCCAGTTGTTATCAGTTACCACTTGGTTTACGAAACGTTACAAAAACTCGCCCGTTGCCCAAAGAAAGTCAGTTTTTCGTCAGAGTCTTAGAGGAGCAGTGGACATCCTGGTTATCCCCGATTAGCTCCGCCTTGAGTGAGCCGAATGTTGGACCTGGACAGTGACGACTAAAGAAGGCACCCGAAGTCCTGCAGACGAAGGTCTCCTCGGAGGCAGTGAAGTGTGAGGGAGCCCCACGCGAGGCAGCCAGCCGTGTGCCGGCAGACAGATGAGGAACGCCGACCGGACAGGGTACACCGAGAGCTCAAAGGGGGACAAACACCAGGCACAGTTACAGGACCTCATCCCCACTCAGGCCCCTCTTCTTACTCCTCTGTCACTAGGGAAATCGAGATGCTAATGGTCAGGGGTCCATATTGCCCTGGGAGGTTTACATGCTTTGCACGCTTTGTTCTGTTCTCCAAGGTCATTGCATTCATATAATTGAAGACATGTGGGAGAAACATAACATCACTTACCGTCATCCTGAAGCTTAGAAACTCAACGCAAACCTCTTTTCAAAAAGAAAACAGCAAAGAGAAGCACCTGACATGACTCTCAGGGACGGACAGGTGACCTGGTTAGCTGCAGCTGCTAATTCCCCGATTCTCCAAACGACAGCGCATGCATGACCCAGCCTCGGTCTCACACGAGACACACATTAAAAAGTGAGCAGCTTGTTACCAAAGCACGAGACAGAAAAAATAGCAAACTATTCCACACGTAACCTCTTGAAATTCAAGGTCCTGTGTCCACCCTAGAGACACGAGACTCCATTACATCTCTGCGGCTGTTACGCCAGGCTAACGGAGGAGCAAGGAATGAGGAGGCAAGGGGCGCCCAGCTGCTGCAGGGAATTATGGGTGTATGGCATGTGGGGGGGGGGGGGGGTAGCAAGTCTGTCCCAGGTGATTTTGGTATGAAAAATTTACCTTACGGGGACAGGAAACTGGTCCCCATAAAGTAAAAAAAAAAACAAAAAAAAAACGGGTATTCATCACATTGTGGGGACATTTGGTCCCCACAAGGTAAGGTATACCTGGACCACACACACACACACCTCACATTTCTGTGAGGAGAGTAAATCAGCAGAGACCTCCATAGGCTGGACACTGGCCACTTGATTTTGTTGGCCAATCATTTCTAGCCTGCACGCTTTGGTTTATTTCACCTGGGTCCTGTGCCGCATCACCTTGCCCGTCACCTTGTGTGCAACCAAGGACAGATACGAGCCCTCAGCTCAGGGGTGTGCAGAGGGATCTTTGGACAGACGGAACCCTGGCGGCCCCTTGTAAGAGACTTAACAAGGACCGCCCACATGCGTAACATCCTGCACCTTTATCTCCGGTGCCACATCCACACTCACATACAGAAACAGAGGGATCCTGCCATCTTCCTGCTTCAGTGATTTGCTCTGCAGAAGAGCACTTTAAGACACCTCCAGTAGCTTTCCGCGCTGCGGAACAAAGCTGGTGACACGCGGCTGGCCTGCGGACACATCATACTGCCTTTAAGCCAGTGAATTCCAGCACGCAGCGATGTGATTGGTGATGTCTCCGTGACAGGGCTGTGAGAGCAGAGTGCATGCTGGGGGCCCATGCAGTGCTGCACGCTGCTGTCTGGCAGGCGGGTTGCTGCTTCTCCATTTTATTTCCTCCCGATCCATCCCCAAAGCTGCACTCTCCTGTTGTTTTATTCAAATGAGACGGACACACGGTGCTCGTAGTTCCTGGTTCAGGACAGGCTGGGCTTTGTTCCCCCGGCAAGGCCCGGGGATGACCGCTACCCGCCGATCTACTCACTAGCTTCTCCTACTGGCTTGAGCCATTGATCCCATGCTGTGTGCTGTGCTGTAGCACAGTGCGGGCGGTCAGGAAGCGGCATCGACAGTCTCCTCAGTCTAATGGGCGCTTCATGTTAAATCTGGATCAAGTCAGCAGACAGGGCATCTAAAATGATATACTTAACAGCCTTTTTAAAGAAATTTTCTACTATGTCTATCCTTCACTAGGCACTTAGTGATCCGGGTTCTAAGGTGTAAAGAACGTCTTAGAAAGTGAGTCCACTGAAGGACAATATCACACACAGTCATAGACTAAGGGCTGGATGGGGTGCTGTCTTAAATGAATGCTTTTGGACCAGAAAAACATACATGTATGATCAGTCTCACCACGGCACAGCACCGAATAAGTGTTTATGGTAAACGGATGGAGGGATGGATGGTTGGATGGATGGATGACAACTATTCTCAGTTCTTTGGTGTCTATTGTAGAAGAAGATGATATATGATGCTGCCTCCACCATGGGCCAGGAAAGAGCTTTGACCTCACAGAGGAAAGTGTGACTGCTGCGGGTCTCAGACATCATTCATATTTCATGGCCATTAAGCAGCGATCGCCGGAAATGCAGTGCAGCTGTAATGCCACTGCAGAAACAGAGTGCTTCCTGTTAATATTTCATCCCTACAAAACGCTGCTCTGTGGATCCTTAATATTCCCTTCACTTCATCCACACTGGCTACGTCACTCTGCACGAAAGGCAGGAATTTACAGCCAGGGAAACGGAGATTCACCTGAACACCCAGACCTAAACGTCAGTGTAATGGCTCCATAAAATATGCTCCACTTTCATAACACCCCCGGGATTAAAATAAATCATTGCTTGCATAAATATGAAGGCCTAAAATCCCACTTAGAAAGTTCAAAGGACTGCAAAAAAAGAGAAGAAAAAAAACATTTCACTAATCCTCGTAAGCGTAAAGATGTAACCCAATCCTGACTGAACCTACTGGCAGGTCAATCAACAGGAAGAACCACCCATATTAGGCCCAGATACAATTACATGACCTAAGAAAGGTACCGACACTCCTCCCAGCCCTGAACAATCAATTACCATCCCCAGACTGGATTAGTGCCCCTCAAAACAGGAAATTTACCAGGCGCCTCCCACTTTAACTCTCAGCACCTGTAGCAACAGCGAGTGCTGTAATGATAACAATGTCTCAAGCATGATATCAGTAATGCTGATAGCAGCAATACGTCCACGTCAGCATGCATTGTTTTCCAAAAAGCAGTATGTACTCAAGGGTTGCTTTTCACGTGCAGCTCTCTGTATTATTATTTCTTTATTACTATGAATTATTTGTACTCATCAGAAGACACAGCCAATATCATGCTGGATCCATTTCGAAAGCTGGACATTTTACAGAAGGAAATCAGGTTAAGCACCTTGCTCAAAGATCACCCTGGGACTTGAACCAACAACCTTTCGGTGAAGCTGAACTGCTCACTGCCCCATAGATATGAGAGGCGGCGTGTGCGTGCGGACTTTTGGGGCTGCGGTGTCCCGTACCTGGAAGAATCCTGGAGGAACGGGTCCCACCGGCATGCCGTCTCCCGGGGGGATGTTCCCGAGCACCGGGCTGGGGGCGGCGGCTGCGCTCTATTGTGGGGGGGAGGGCAGAAAAACACCTGCTGTCAGCCATAATCCTGAAGGCAGCAGGACTTCAGCGTGAAGGAAAGACAGTGAAGTAGCATATAGTGGCAAAAACACAGCAGGCTGTAGAAAGGAGGACCAGGGAGAAAAGAAAAGACCAATCAGGATGAAGGAGGCGATGAGGAGATGGTGTCAAAGATTATCATGATCATTATAATCATTATTATTACAGTACAATTCTCAGGTGCAATGAAGACTACTAGTGACTGTATAAACGGCTTCCTTCTGGAAGGATCTTCAGCCTTCTCAATGGCATGCTCAATGCTCATAGATGTCAAAAAGCCCCAGACTTACTCTTCCCTCTGCATACCGCAACACAATGCAAAGGGTGTCCCCAAACGCTGGTCTACTCAGCATGAACGCTCACACGCCCACATCATGTGATTCATTTAGCCAACAGCACACTTCTCATCCTACGGGCCAAGCACCAAACTTCATTCTGGTCCCGTGACGCAAACTCATTTCCTTGTCCATTTAAATTAACAAGAGGGTGTAGGCATACTTATGTATAAATACATTTTTTCCTGCACTTCTTTATGGGAGTGATTCTGGCCACCCACTCAACAAGGCAACGGAAGGTAAGGAAGAATCCTTAGCTGGCAGATGGATAGTGATCCACATCATGGCACCTTCAGCCATGCTGAATACGAGTTCTGCTGACAGCATGAACAAACACGTTCCAAACAAGACTCTCTATCCTCCTACTGCACACCTTGAAGAAGACACTCTAGACCCCAAAATCCTGGCTGGGTCTACCTTAGATGCTGATTACTCTACTGGAGCGAGCAGACACACATCCACTGATTTCAGGTTTCAAACTGATCCCTAATCCTGGTCCATGAGGAGATCTAAGCTGCTTCTGCCATGTATTGTTCCATGACACCCCTACTGCCTTCCTTTGTTTTCATGTGGCCCATACATTATGCCTGAGAGAGACGGAGGACCTGATGCAATCCTACAGAGACATGGTTCCTGTCTGGTAAACATACTTCAGAAAAAGCAGAGGACTTGGCCCTGATGTTCAAGCTCCGTTCCCCTGCTGTGATGGCCTCACACAAGGAACGTGCATGGAAATTCCAGGAAATGTAGCAGCTAATGAAAAAAACGGGCTTATTTATCAGGGATTGTGCGGAGAAACGGTTTATGGTCTTTCAGCTAAGTGATACTGAAATGCCTTAAGCTCACGTCATTAGTTAACGATGAACATCAGGCTAGTTATAAGAAAAGTGAAAACGGAAAAAACAACAACAAAAAAACAACTTTGACAGGCTATAATTGAGAAGTTAGCCAGTTGTTCTAGACTTTGAGGCCAACATATTCTGGATAAATATGTGATGACAGGCTGATTGACAGCGAAACTAATTCCAAGCCTCATACACCTAAAAAAGTCAAGGGATTCAGAATAATTAATTAACAAACATGTGCCCAATGATCTGCGCAGGTTCACAGGGGAGAGGAGGGTTAGGAGCCAATGGGATGCGTGACACGATGCTTTACATTCTCAGATCCGATGACATGAGAGGCTCCTGCTACACGGCAGCGAGATCAAGGCAGAAAATGATGAAGGCAAAGCCGTTCATGGATTTTCATCTCTTTTTGTCTCAACTTCAAACCGCTGCCATCCTACCCTTTAACTGTGGTTTGTCTCACCAGAAACCAACACTTGTCACTGCCTGATCCTTCACGAGAGAGCTTAGCTTCTGGTGACAGTTTATTTTTTAGAATAATCTATAAATTGCTTAAAACATTTGAGCTGTAATTGGCAGAATAAGGCACAAAAAGTATGCAGCGCTGAGTTAAATACTACAGTCGTTTAATGTCACTCTATAAATCACTCAGATGTTTATGCAAAATGCGCCATAATTGACACATAGAAATGACACAAATACAACAGAGTAAGTGTGACTGCCAGAAGGAGAGAATGAACAGAGAACGTAGCTTGAAAATGTAACCTAGAGCCCCCCCTGCTCACAAGTTATGCTTATAGTGGTCAAGCTGCATTCCAAGCTGAGCAGCAGCCGAGCAGGGGGGGGGGGGATCAGCTGGCCAGGTCCAGGGTCACAGCCCCCAGCCCACATCCGCATCACAGCATGTCTCCCAGCAACACCCGTCGGAAACAGTTATACTGGTGTTTTGCTGAAGCAAGGATCTTTTTTCTGTCAGGATCTCTGTGTCAGGATCTCTGTGCCAGGATCTCTGTGCCAGGAAACCCCCCACCCGCTCAGTGACAGAGACCATCTTTCCTGGCTTGCAGGGCTGAACGTGCCAAGGCAATGTGTTCGAGGTGAGACTGCCGCTCATGGGGTGGACAGGGGAGTCGGACGGCAGGACGAGCGGAGGGCAGGAAATCCACGAAAGGGGCCTGGCAGCACGAGGGCTGGGGGGCAGGGGCTGGCCTAACCAGGCATCGAAACCTGCTAATTACATAGACAGAAACACTACAGAACATTGCCCCCTCTTTTCAGCATAAACAAGTCACTGCAGACAGTAGGAATTTTCACTTTATCCTGGAACAATGGCTAAAGCCCTGTCAGATTTGGTAACTGCTCATTCCAAAGCTACAAATGAATGGCTCAGTACCTATGTGACCAAATGAATATGACTTACAACATTTGGGACAAAATGTACATTTTCGATGCCGACTGTAGCACGTTTCTGCGCAGAGAAGCAGCTGCTTATTAAAATGCAAAGAGAGGCCTGCGTGAGTTTTTGCAAGGCTCCACTGCCAGCCCTTGCCTGAAGGTTTTGTTAACTGCAGTGGACAGCGGCACACTGCATTCGCCCAGATCGTGCACCACTCAGTGACGCTCCTGGAGTCGTAACAGACATGCCCCATGTTAACCCCATTGCTGCCAGAGTCAGAGCTGCTCGCGTTTGCCTCACTGCTGCCAGGACAGAGTCAGAGCTGCTCATATCTGCCTCACTGCTGCCAGGACAGAGTCAGAGCAACTCAAGTTTGCCTCACTGTTACCAGGACAGAATCAGAGCGACTCATGTCTGCCTCACTGCCACCAGGACAGAGTCAGAGTGGCTCATGTCTGCCTCACTGCTACCAGGACAGAGTCAGAGCCACTGCTGTCTGGAGCTTTCATTTAATTTGTAGGCTGAGAATATAAAATGTGAATTGCAGCCCCTCTGACCACAGCACTCTCTCATCTCCATTGCTTCACTTTTTCCTGCTTTCTCTGTTGTCGGCCACCAGTTCAATGTCTTCTGCAAAAACCTAGTGTTTATGTGTTTATATAGTTTTTCCCTCCACACATTAACCTTGAAATGCAAATTGGATTCATACACAAACCCACAATCAATGGCTACAAATATTTGTACTCCAGAGGGGAAAAAGATGGTCACCAGTGGCTGTCCTGTCCCTCCAGATATCTGTCCTCCCTGGCTCGGGTTCTCCGATGCATGCCATGTTTTCCCAGGAATCTTGGTCTCCCTGGCAGCCAGGGGCCCTGCTGATGCCGTCCTCAGCCAGAGCCCCCTGACAATCTACTACTGGAGCCCATGTGTGTGTGTCCATATGTGTGTGTGAGCACGTGTGTGTGTGCGAGCCCGTGTGTGTTTGTCCATGTGTGTGAGCCCATGTGTGTTTGTCCATGTGTGCGAGCCCGTGTGTGTGTGTGCGCGCCCGTGTGTGTGTGTGCGAGTCCGTGTGTGTGTGTGCGAGTCCGTGTGTGTGTGTGCGAGTCCGTGTGTGTGTGCGAGTCCGTGTGTGTGTGTGCGCCCATGTGTGTGTGCGAGTCCGTGTGTGTGTGTGCGCCCATGTGTGCGAGCCCGTGTGTGTGTGCGCGCCCATGTGTGTGTGCGAGTCCGTGTGTGTGTGTGTGCGCCCGTGTGTGTGTGCGCCTGAGTTCCTGAGTTGTTCCTGAGTTGCTGACCCAGCATCCCTCCAAACATCCAGAAGTTAAAAAACACAAACAGCGGCCAATTCCCCAGCTTCTCCCCACAAGAGGGGTGCAGCGCTCATGAATAGAGCACCGTGAATTGCACAACGATTACCAAGGTAACAGCGATTAGCGCCACTATTGTCTCATGCATGTTCGCAATATATAAAAGCCCTTTGGTTCATTAGCTGAAAAAAGGAAAGATAAATTGCAGTCTATCAGACTGATATAATTTAAGCAAGTCTCTCTTTCAACAGTGGTTAATGGCCCAGATGATAAATCCTGCTGTTCAATAATTAGGACTTAGCAATATGACCACAGAAGCAAAATGCTGAAACAAATGTTTAAGCATCTGTAACAATGGAACCAGATGTTTTCACATTTGTTATCGGTTTTTCGGGGTCATATGTTCATGTCAGTAGACAGCTCATTTCAAATCAGACTGAGAGCCGTGCTGGGAAAATGGTCCCTTGTCTTTCTGTTCCTGAAGGCTTCCCACGCCTCTCTGGAAGGCTGCGGGACCCGTAACAACTTTCAGATCTGTGTCAAAGTGTGGCCAAAGCTGCCTGCTCACATCGTGCCATCGGCGGCAAGCTGGACCATGCAGCCTCGAGATGAGCCCTCCCCAGTGTTAGTTTGTGTGTGCGTGCTGCAGAGGATCAGGGAATATGGGGAGACCTGCTGCTCTCTCCATTTTATCCTTCCCCAAGCAAAGAAGAACTCTGTGTGTGAGTCTGCTGCAAAACATATCCACGACACAGATTTTCTGAAAAACCCCCAGATGGATAGGACTGCCAGAAACTTCCCCAAAAGTAATTCCAAGTCAAATGGAAAATGAACGGGAGCACCGACGCTGGAGCAGAAACACGCGAGAACGTTGCATCGGGCGCCTCCCACACGCCGCCGCACCTGAACGGGAACCCTGCACCTTTTGGCAAACACATTTGTTCCTTTAATTATTCAGCCTGCTGCCTTCCAGGGACTCGGGTTGCAGGGCTGCTGCCAGATCGGAACCACGAACCCCAGCCCACTCCCACTGCATCCGCCTACCGCAGAGCTCCGCCTACCCAGGTGCACCCTGGGCAAATTGGGGGCGACAGTGATGGACACGAGGGAATCTCAAAATCACATAACTTTCCTTCTAGAAATACCTCCAAAGTACATAAATGGGAGAAGGTCATGATGTCATGCTTGTTTGCTTTGGGGCTTAGCCATGAGGTACCTATGGCAGTGCTTCCCAATCTGGTCCTCAGGGACCCACAGATAGTTCACGTTTTTGCTGGAGCTGGGAGGGAGCAAAAATGTATACTGTCTGGTAGGGAGCTCAGAGGGAGCAAAAACATGGACCGACTGTGTGTTCCCAAAGACCAGATAGGGAAACACTGAGGTATAGGTGTTAAAATTTCCAAGTACAGGTTTGCTGTATAGCTTCATATTTTTTCATGGAAACAGTTTAGCTTTAGCTTTCCTCAAGAAACCACAGCAAAAATGTTCAGTATAAAAGCATAAACAAATTTTTATTCTGTCTTAATATTTAGTCCAACAACCTAAATCAAAAGGTTGATGCAAACTTCCTTCCAAATGTTTTACAAAGGGCCCAATGTTCCAGTCAAATTTCTAAATGAGTAACCCATAGCATTTTATTACTCTTAATCAAATATTAATCATATAACAATTTTAATCAAAGCCAATACACATACTATTTAGTTGAGAAAAATGTCTAATGCTTAAGACGAAGTGGCAAATATTTCATCGTGGCCCTTTTAGGCTGACAAATTGATTTTACTGTTGGACGTGCAATTGTTCCTGATCCCATTTGAACTACTTGCTGATTATGGAGCTGCCCTTCTTTGCTGACCTGTGCACGAGTATTAGATGACTTAGGGGGTCTGAAGCAGCAGCACGCCACTTCCTGGGATCTGCTACGCCGAGGCTCAGGACAGGTCTTCTGATCAGGGGTGATTAATGAAACCAAGCACTTGCATCAGAGAGTGATGTGAACCAAGGGTCTCTGAAGGGTTCTAAACCAGGGGACCCCCATCACTACTGCCAAGGAGCACCAGAACACGTCAACACAAATAACATAACACCAAGGTATAACCTCTCGTAACCCTGGGACATGATGCGACGTTCTGCAAAGTAAATAGGCATTTGAGTGTTGATGCTAGCACGGAAGCCGGCTGCTGCACCTTTTAACTGCATAATAAACTTTGCTGGCTTTAGAACAGAAAAACAAAATATTTTGGATAAGCTTTGTCATTTTCTATAAAAGCACCTAATGCATTTAAATATAAGAAATGTTTTTAATATTATGTTTTATGAAATGTCAAGTTTTGTGACAGATTGAATTTAATTCCGCAATATGAATAACAATAACTGTCATTCAAAGTTAAAAAGCACATTAAAATCTCAAAGTCTAAGCAGAAAAGCTCTTTGGGTGATATACATGTCCCAGATGACAATGAGCTTGTGTCCTTCGGCTATCCGTGCACACCGATGAAGCTGTCCTGGTGCTCTACTCCGTGCGAGTGAGCTTATTGTCTGACACCACCGCCATTTGCCTCTAAAAATCAATCGACTGAGTTTTCATATCGTGTCGACAGGAGCGAAAAGCTGAGTGCAAAGGTTCTGTTTGCATCTCAATCAGGTAGAAATCGGAGGAGCTTTACAGAAAACCGGGCTTGTGCTCTGGGAAGCAGACTTGTCTGCTACTTGCCCCATAGAGTATTTTCCCAAAATACTGTACAAAAATGTGCTGTTTTGGCAAACCAGTGCTGATAGTTAAGCTTAGCATGGGGACATTTTGGTGCACATGCATGAATGCTCTGTGGGATGGGCTGCTGTACACCTTGGGCGTATACCTACTGCTTTCTAGGAGATTCTATGGCTCACTAGACTAACGATCCAGGAGGATATTTCAGTTTCTCTTAAATGTAACTTCCCAGGAGATTTCTCAGAAGTGGGACTGGATGAGGAGTTACGGAAAATGAAAGGTAAAACCCAATGATGGACAGTCCAACCGAGATGGTCTTATTTTTAAGTACAATATGACCTTATTAACTATTTAAAAAAATAATAATAAGGCATCCCTCTTGTTCAACATGATTCTTAAAATTCTAAATATAATCAGTTTTCCAGTTTCCCCTCATGTGTGTGTCTGTTTGGCTTTACGCTTCTTCACCTGATCACATCTGAACATGAAACTGACACTGAAAATGCCAGCCTGGGAATCAAAAAGGAGGAACAGACTAAAAAAAAAATACCGTGGAAAATGCTTCAATTATCATGCTAGTTTCAGTATCGTGCTAATCAATGACATTTTTGTTGTGAGAGACATGGCTAATATCGCTTGGCCTAGGTACAGCTCTACTCTTCAGGTGACGTCTTGGGTGCGCATGTATGATACCAACAGATGATGCGTGTGTGCGGCTGTTAAGGGACGGTGACGTTTAAAGGTTCTCACGGAGGGGACAATAGCGGCTAACATGAGATTAGAGACCCCCAAGTCAATGTAGCTGCCGAGACCAGACCCCCCAAGGCTGAGCCCATTATGGCGTTGGGCAGCCCCAGTGTGAAATATGAGGTGGGGGGGGAAGGGGTGACTGGCTCGTGTTCAGACAGTATGAGATGTGGAGTCAGGGTGGAGCGCAGTTTAAGAGCAACCAGCCTGCCAGAGGGGATTCACATGATAGGAGAGCAATGAGGAGGGTACGGTTCATTCGGAGGGCCTCATTGTTGGCCAATAAGGTCTTTCTAACAGATCCTTAAATGCCTTATGGTATCTGTTTCGAAATGGTTTTAAAAAGTGATTCTTTTGAACTACTTTGATTAGACACTGGCTGTAATATGTATACGTCTAAAAAGTAGAAAAAATGGGGAAAAAAAGAGTTTACCCATTGCTTTGGAGACACAAACACAGATCATAAAATTTCCCTGCCAAAGAAACACGTAAGAACATGAGCACATTTAAACTGAAGGCCATATTGTTAATCCTGCCAAAACTGAAAACCACAAATATTTACTCTTTCATTACACTCTGCCATACTACAGAGCAACGGAACAACGATGGAACAATGAAGAAACAAGACAATGGAACGAACAATGGAACTTTCCCTATGCAAGAATGCAAGGAATGTCATCAACACATTTCCTTTATCAAAAAAGGACATCGCTAAACTCCCACCAACACCAGAGCAAACACCCAGCTAAAGGTTTTCAGATAATTTACACATATACACATAATCCCATGGGTATGCTTACACAGTCTCAGTGATGGCCATATATACATCCCATATATGGTCTTAAGGTCAGTCTTACTGAGGGCGGGTCTCACAGACAGTCGTATGGAAGGTCTCACTGATAGCCTTATGGAGCGTCTCACAGATGGCCGCATAGACGGTTTGAGTTTCACAGATGGAGAGCCACAAGGAGCACGAGAAACAACAGCAGGCTGTCGGGTGCTGTGGCGTGGCTCTCAGACAAATCCCTCTGAAAGAGCTGAAGGGAGCGAGAAAAGGCCCATCGTGCGGGCGGGCCTCTTTATAACCAGCCATCTCTAATGATGGAGAGCACTTCTCCTCCAAAGACGCGGAGACGGCGTCTCCAAGGCCCGACGCTGCTCCACGCCCACAGGCTGCAGGGGCTCATGAAAAATCTATTAAGCTACGAGTTTCCTTTCACGCACAGGCAAAAATTCACACTTTTGGAAACAGTACCTTTCATAATGCATCGATTTTCAGCTCCTTCCGTGCTCAAAAAAAAAAAAGCAGCCTCTTTCAGCATCACGCAGGCAAATCAAAACATTTTCAGAACTCAAGATTAAGCAGCCACATAAATGAAAGAAATATGAGCTTTATTGGTGTTAATGACTTAATATGACATATACCAACATCTTATTCTCATTTTATTAAAGGTAATATGAGAGAAAACTATATTTCCGTGATGTTCAGGGCCAACTGATGAAACATAGTTCAGCAAATATTGTTAAATCTACCCCCATTAATTCACCCTGGCATTCCAGTATTTCACTTACTATGCCAGACGTACTATCCTTATCATTTTATGAAACCATTTCTTTTACTATTAGGTGACTGTGCACAATGTGCCTGTATAGATCCTGTTTTTTGTGTATTGTTTTCTCCTTATCAATTTCTCCATACGTGTCATAGACAAATCATGCAACTGACTACAGACCCGCAGATAACTGATGTTAGCAAACAAAAACAAGTGACCAGACTCCATTATGGCAAATGCTGGTACTTGTGTTGATTCCTTTGGCTAGCGATCATAAAATAGGATCCCTAAGACACTATATACAGTGTTCCCGCCCCTTACGTGCTCAGTTGGTTCCACAACCCACCATCCATCCATTTTCTGAAACCGCTTATCCCGTTCAGGGTGGCAGAGGGTCTCAAGCCTATCTCAGAGGCTACGGGCGCAAGGCAGGGAATAACCCAGGACACAGGGCACACTCACACCATTCACACACACATGCACACCTATGGACAATAACTCCAAACAGCCTCAGCATGTTTTTGGACTTTGGGAGGGAAACCAGAGGACCCGGAGGAAACCCCATGACGACACGGGGAGGACATGCAAACTCCACACACGTGGAACCCAGGCGGAGACCTGAACTCTGGGCCTGGAGATCTGAGGGGGCAGTGTTGACTACACCACCATGTCGCCCCTCACAACCCACCACAATACTGCAAAACTACGTAAATTCAAGACCCTTATGGAAAAGTGCCTATTTACAGTACTTTGCATATACACCTATTCCCAAACTGTCGTATACCGTAAACTTTGAACAGACAGCGTACCGACACACACCACACTCAATCTATGCTTTTTTTAAATGCACTTTGTGCGCTAATTTGAAAATATGCATTTTGGTTAGTTTTAAAACTTCTTTTTTTAAACAAAATTATTTCAAACCGGTTGATTGTACAAAAACCACATAAGATGCAGGCTGACTGTAATTAACAGCTGACCTCTGTGCTTTTTCTTACCCTGACAAATCTACTTCTCAGTGCTATTAACATGCTTTTCATACTGACCAAGGCTGGTAAATGGTACATGTGATGCATATGCACCAGTTATATATAAGGAAACTGCTGGCTCAAACATGACACAGCAGGACTGAGTGCAGAAGAGCACTTCATACTAGACAGCACAAATGGACAAAGCAGAATGGTTCATCGATGGTTTACGGTAATGACCAGTTGTACCCCCTTAAATTTCAGCTTAATGGAATGTATTTATTAACTGATGCAAAGCTTACGAAATATTTTAGGGAGTTCTGGCTCATCACAATTTTAAAAGCTGTGAAAAATTCATTATGAAGGGACTGTATTCTGTCTGTGTTCACTTTGAAGAAAACGCTCAGCAAACATCTTAATATTGTAATATTGATATGCTAATACTTCTATCAATTTCAAAGCTAAGAGGATGAGTTAACTATGATGAGTTATTAAGCTCAACCAACAGAAAACTTTCAAGGTTTTATTAAAGGTGTGTAATACAAAAAAATATGACATGGATGTATTACATTACTTATAACTTGAGATATGTCATAAATCCACATAGCTAAGGTCTCACCAAAAGTACTGCGCCCCACTGTTTCTGTATACTTAAGAGCGAAGATTCCAGAATGCTCCGCGCTAGAATCTTCGGTTTGGTTCTAACCAAGCAACTGCAAAATGAAGAGGGGAGTTTGGGGAGAGTTTGCTGATTGTTTACTGCTGTGCTGCTGCTTGAAAGTCAGTTCTCACGCGGAAGAGATCACAAAATCTGAGTGGTTTCAACAGATTTCGGAAAAAGTTACTTAAAATCTGAGAAAAGAGAGTAGGACTGACGCCTCGCTAAATAGGGTCTAACTTTCAAACTCTCTTCCGCAGTGGCATTTCCGTTACTGATACATCACGTACTCTTCCCTCATATTACTGAAGCAAAATTAACTTTTTAAACACTTTCATATCCTCTTTGTAGGTCTATGTATGGTTATGACCATCATGAATACAACCAATGAGGAAAAAAGGTGTCAAAACCACAAGTACGACAAGCAGCTCATTCGAGTAGGAAGCCTTTTTACATCCTGTGCCTCCGATCATTAGCCCAGGCCGGCAGCAGCAGTGGATAGGAATTCAAAACAAACAAATCATTCCTAATTTCATTGTCTTCCTTCTTCAAAGTAATGGAAATAATGAAGGAATAAAGGAGACAGCAGAATATTACAATGGACACAAAGCAGTTTAACTCATGCAAGAATTTCTTTACATTACAGATTCTGAACCAAAACAATTGAAACAATTTTATGCATGTTGGGCTGTCCTGCTGATGTCCTGTTCACATGCAGGGCAGTCAGAGCAGTTACTATGCACTATGCACTATGCATATACATTTCATGAGCCTGCATTCCATTCACAAAGCACAGTCACGGGGAAGGGGTGAAAGCTGACATCAAATAACATTTCTATTTCCACATGCAAATTTATGACAGTACATAATATAATATAATCAAAAATACAGAAGCACGATGAAAATGAATTGTGAAGTGTTCATACGGTACTGCTGCCTTTTCAGGGATTACCTCACCCAAATGGAATATATCTGAAAGTGGAATAGGCATATATGAAAACATTCCAGTATTTAGACTGACATTTACATTTATTTACTCTGACTCTTCTGCCCAAAGTGAGGTATAAGTGAGGATCAGAGAGCAGGGTCAGCCAGTCCCTGAAGCAACTGGGGTTAAGTGGTAATAGGATTACAACACCAGCTACAGGATTCAACAATACAACTTTCCAGATGGCCACAAATTCCTAACCTGTCGAGCCGCTCATCATTACACAAAGTGCTCCATCCTGCCACAACCAATAAACGAGCTGTACAACCATTCAAATAATCGAGGTGTGAACATGACGCAGGAGCGAATTCACTGGTAAAACCAAACCAGAATTTTAAGGCATATTTGCATATTGTCCTCATTACATCTTAGAAACCAGCTACATATACAGTCAACAATCACAAACCAATGTCTACATCAGACTCTACTGGAAATATGGAGGTAGGAAGCTCAGCCAGGACCCTGCAGCAGCCACATTACTTATTTATATTCTCATCAGACGCTTTCATCTAAATGGACTTATGGAAATTTACTCACAAGTATAGCAGAGGTTAGAAATCACAATATTTTGCCAACAGTAGGGGTGGGTGATATGACCTAGAATTATTATCACGGTATTTTTCACTTTTTGGACGGTGACGGTATTATATCTTTGTTCCAAGTTTTGGGCGGAGTAGCATGTCTTGTCCCTTTTTTTAATTAAAAAATATTTTAGAATATATTAAGTATACTTTAATTGGTATTACATTTCGGTATAGGCGGTCTTATTTCGCAAAGATATAAAAAGCGACATAGGTAATGTTTTCTCATTTTTGCTTTATAATTGTCGGAGTAAGAAAGCAAATGGAATGACAAGCCGCTTCAGCCAAAAACAGTATATTTTACCTTCAATTTCAAATAAAACGCAGCCCGACCTTAGCTGGCTGGCAAGAGATTTTCAATTTTGTCTGCACAAACATTTACATGCATGTAACAATTTTATTACCTTGAAAATAGTCTGCAAGGTTTGCAAACTACCCTAAAGCTTTGTATGTTGCTAATTTTAGGTTTATAATGGAATAATATACATTTGTCCTAACATTTCTTACGTGGCAGATACGTGAGAGTTGGCAACCCTGAAAACTTACGTTTTTTTGTGTTTGACCTGAATTGACTGTATAAAAAAACACTACTTTATACAGTTGGAAAAAAAACCTTAAAACTTTGACGAACATGAAATCACCGATAAACTGCATCCATATATCCAATATTTTATAAAATGCATACTGCGATTGAAAACTTTTCAGCTGTACGATTTCAGGACAGAGCAGCTACTCTGTTAAGAACCTTACGGCTTTTTTGGTTGAGGGTGTTAGAATCACCGCTGTTATTAACACAAACGGCACATTAGCACAAACAAAAGGGCTGCATATGGCAAAGTATGTCTTGCTTGGAAGTTAAAGGAGTCTGACAGCCATTGGCGCGGGAAACGGGCCATTCTACTGTTAACTGGGCAGTTGTGCCTTTATCTTGCATGAAGGCAGCGGCACATACATACATATTGCCACAGGCTTTGGGACACCCCCCCCAAATCGTTGAAGTCAGGTGTTCCAATCACTTCTATGGCCACAGGTGTATAAAATCCAAGCACCTAAGCATGCAGACTGCTTCTACAAACATTTGCGAAAGAATGGGTTGCTCTCAAGAGCTAAGTGAATTCTAGCGTGGTATCACGATAGGATGTCACCTGTGCAATTAGTCCAATCCTGAAATCTCTTAGTTCCAGTGAAAGGAACTTTCATTTTGGACAATTTCATGCTCCCAACTTTGTGGGAACAGTTTGGGGATGGCCCCTTCATGTTCCAACATGACTGCGCACCAGTGCATAAAGCAAGGTCCATAAGGACATGGATGAGCAAGTCTGGTGTGGAGGAGCTTGACTGGCCTACATAGAGCCCTGACCTCAACCCGCTAGAACACCTTTGGGATGAGTTAGAGCAGAGACTACGAGCCAGGCCTTCTCGTCCAACATCAGTGCCTGACCTCACAAATGTTCTCCTGGAAGAACGGTCAAAATTTCCCATAAACACACTCCTAAACCTTGTGGACAGCCTTCCCAGGAGAGCTGAAGCTGTTATAGCTCCAAGGGGGGGGATGGGATCCCATTAAAGTTCATGTGTATGTAAAGGCAGGTGTCGCAATACTTTTGGCAATACAGTGTATGCTGATTTAGCAAATATGTTTTTAATGCGCTACTATATATATATTTATATATGTATGTATGTGTGTGTAACCAGGTTATTTTGTTTAATGCGTATATATGCATTTAATTTGTGTATAATTACACAAAATCGGTTTATTTTGAATGTGTTATTTTGCTATCGCCACAGTGTGTTTCATAGAAAATTCACACGACGCAGATAAACTGGTTACATAGACTATATAAGGACAAATATTCCGATGATGACTGAGGCTTTGAAGAAAATACAATGCTTTATTTTTAATAATTAGGCTGTCGACTTATCACCGTGTTAACGGTATAGTGCAAATTCATATCATGGCGCAGAATCACACTGGAAAGGACTATAACACCAGTGTATCACCCACCCTAGCCATTTAAACTGTTTCTCAGTCCAGTACATTTAAACAGTCTAATGCCACACTACTGGAGAAATGTAGGTGAAAATGATGGTCAGGACCACGCATCGCAAAGGCGAACAGGAACGCGCATCGCAAAGACGAACAGGAACGCGCATCGCAAAGGCGGACAGGAACGCGCATCGCAAAGGCGAACAGGAACGCGCATCGCAAAGGCGGACAGGAACGCGCATCGCAAAGACGAACAGGAACGCGCATCGCAAAGGCGGACAGGAACGCGCATCGCAAAGACGAACAGGAACGCGCATCGCAAAGGCGGACAGGAACGCGCATCGCAATAGCGGACAGGAACGCGCATCGCAAAGGCGAACAGGAACGCGCAGCCGCAATCCACCAGGAAGATGAATCTTGCTCTTCAAACTGTTCAGCCAAGCTGGCTGGCAGGAAGTGTGGCTGATATCTACCTGGCATCCTGTCATGAGGACCAAGTAAATATTTACAACAGACTGGTGTGCAATGACAGATGACATGACTCTGTTTTTATTTTTTTAAGGGGTCCCTTACGATAAAAAAAAAAAAAAGCTGCATAGTTAATGTTTTCAGGATCATCTGTCTGTAAGTCAGTGAGCAAGCATTTTGTCTCCTTAGTGATGTCCATCTGATCTCTGATGTTCACCAGATGGTGGAACAGCAACAACCTCTCCGTTTAATCTGTTCTTTGCCTTTTAACCCCAGAAGCACCAGACCTTCCAGTAGCTGCTGGAACTGAAAGCGTTTAAATCCAGACCTCGTGCCCCAAACCAGGAAGCAACTGGAAATTGCTGCAGCTATATCAGTAGCAGTAAAGTTAATGGCAGAGGTTTCATTAAGCCTACAAAGCAGCCTTCGCTTCAGTGTGCTACATAATTGCCAGAGACTGTGTAACAATGACATGTAATGAGGAACAGGCATGTGGGCATGTACTGCCTTGACTGCCCTGCAGTGCCGCATGAGGATAAACGGACAGCACACTGCTTCCTGTCACTGTAACACTGCATCTGCAGGCTGAGCGGAAGTGAGCAGCCACCCTAGCGGCGAGCATCGCGCTATATAAAGACACGGAGACCCGCGATTCCCTGAATGGAGACTGTAATCTGCACATGCATACACAGAACAAAGGACGGAAGCTTCATATGCACCAGACCAAAAATAGACAGAAAGATGGGATATTTTTCTCGTATTATTTTCAATGACTCTGACATGACTCTGCTGGAAAACCTAGGAATATCATAATACTACACAGTCCTGTTAAAGGTCACTGAGCACAAGCTTCACATTAATAGCCTACTTTTGTGGACACATTCACTTTGCTTTGCAGGTAAAGGCTATAATGATATTTAGACAGGAATATGTAATATTTACACTTTCTGGGGGAAAAAAATGTGCCAATCACATTTTACTACACTGAATTACATATTGCATCTTTTGATGCTCATAGTATTTTTTTTTTTTTTTATCCTTACTATTGCTATTAAAGATTATTTGTTGCCTCATTAGTAAAGTGGGGCTTGCAAAAGACCTGCATATTCATCAGCTCAGAGGCTGCCGCTTGCCAGTCACACAAGGACCTTGTTTCGCAGTCCTCCTTGGGAGAAAAAAAAAAAAAATTAAAAAGGAAAAGATACCCGTTGCCATGGAAACGGCTCCAGTGCTGCGCTGCTTCCCTGGAGGTCCACATCGTTACACCAGAATCAAATTAGGCTCTTGCCCATATTTTCCTCAGCGATAAAGATACTTTACTCTACACGTCCCACCCTCCCCCTCTTCCAAAATCAATACGTTCACTACACAGAGTGGGGGGTTCAGAAACACCTCTTAGGTTTACCCAGCACCTATCTCTCATATATCTGCTGAATAACAAGTAACAGACGTAAATACCAGTAGCGGTGTGTGTTTGTGTGCTGTGTGTGCAGGAGAACGATCCGTGTGACTCATGGCGCCGGTATGACACTCTTACAGACTCCCGCAGATGCAACATGGGCGGCACTGAAGGCACCTGCCACAACATACCGTCTGCACATCTCCCGTGTTTCTCAGTCGCCGACATGGGTGCCCAGTGCGCCTGGAAAGTTTACTGAGGTATAAGCTACAAGGAATAAGAGAGTCAGGGAGAGACCCAGGACACGATAATGTGTTTCATGCTAACACAGAGGTCAAGGGGCGATCTCCACGAAGCCAAAAACACAGCCGTGAATGGGCTGCTGTTTGGCACCTATGAACACGAACGCTGAGCGCCGGGTGGGGGGGGGGGGGGGGCGATTACAGCACAGCGGGGAGCAACACAGAGGCCCTGACTACGGCGACGCCTCAGCGCGTCGACACCTCTGCATCCCTGCACGCTGACGGCCAAGCTAGCTTGCTAGTCTTAAACCAAAGGGAAATGTAAAAGTGATGTCACACGCGCGGTGGGGTCGGGCTGGGAATAATCGTAATACTACATTGGATTATGTGTGCGATTCCAGCACCTGGTTTAACCAATCGCGAGCTCAATAAGTAGTTAGGCGTTCAAATCAGATTTGCTGTTGGTGGAATGGAATAAATATGCGAAATGGCAGGGAGGTCGACACAGGAATAGCAATGAACAGCAACAGTGTCACTTCACTTAATCGCTGTTGACTTTACTTTGTCAGTGTCGGCCGGATTTTCACATTTCTGCGATTTTGGCCTTGTTTGTCACTCTGCATCGTTTAAGTGAGCAATGCGAGGGAGAGAAACGAAACGAATGCAAAACGTGTTTAATTAATACAAACCCAAGGACCTCGATTAGCTGTCTGCGACGAGGTCCCTTTGCTCTTTTTTTTTTTTCTGGCGGGTTCATTTAAGTGCAGGGAGATAAGTAAAATGGAGCGGAGCTGGAGCCAACACCCTGGTGGGCGTAGCCATGGGCAGGGAGGATGACAGGCTGCCAAAGCGAGACAGTGGGTGGGGCAGGGTAGACGGTGAGGCTTTCGGTTTAACCACAAAGGGGGCCCCGCCCAGCTACCCCCACCCCCCTTTGGCTGGCTGCTGTACGGTCAGTGTGAAGATCAGCAGATGCGCACACAGTTCAGCACCTGAGCTTTACCTTCTCCATCAGACGTACAGTATGACTTTAGGGGCCATGCTTACGTGAGGCACCTGCACCTCTGCTAACTGCACACCTCGTGGAGCAGGAGGTTTCTGCCGCAAACGGTTCTCTCTGCTAGGAAAACACAAAACACAAAATTTCCCCTAAAGAGCTGGGGGCAATCAAAATATTTTCAATAAAGCATTATAAAGCTCACATATGTTAACCGTAGCATATGGGAACATACAGTCTCCACGTGGTGTCATGAGAATAATTATAATTATCTATCGGTGCAGCAATTTTACACAGCGGCAGCCAAGTCCATTTACACAGCAGCAGCAAATCAGGCTAAGTGCCTTGTTAAATATTACAGTCACTCCTGCAATCATTTTTTTCCATGTCCAGTTCTTAAGTGGTACGGCAATCGCTGCGTGGAATAAACTTCACAAAAACAAAACATAAAATAATGCAATATAAAGCAGAGAGGACATCTTGTAACCAAATGTAACACAATGGTGAAGAGTAACACTGTTAGTCGATATCTGACCAGCATGTCTATTCAAATCTCTTTGTAGGAGGACAGTCTCTATCTGAATTTGCTACTTATGTTTTACACATAAAGATAAGTCTACCTACAAAGAAAGACACGGAAAAAAAGACACAGACAGACAGACAATGATGGATCACACCCACATGACCATTAAAAAAAAAAAAAACTCTGGAAAAGCTGCCTTTGCTGTCATTTCAGAGCACAGTGCAACTGGACACATCTCTGTGGCCAATTTATCTGGAGAATTCCACTTAGTTAAAACATTGAGAACTAAGGGATAGTTAAAGATTCATAAAAGGTACCTTTCATTAGCGATATATTTAAAAACCTTGTTTCTAAAAATGAACAACTTTAATATTTTATTAACATTACTATAATAGCAGTTATTAACTGCTATTATGATGAGTATTTTAAAATTTGGTGCTTTTTGGTTTTGTGCACTTGATAGCTAAATATTTTAAGAAAAAATCATTAGTCTAACGTTCAGTTCATTAATCACAGTATAAACCAGCGACTATTAATCTGGATTGCCAGCACCAGCCAGAGTGGTCTGCGTTCGGCTGAATGAAGAAGTACTGCTGAATTCAGCCCACATCAAACAAGCGGACGTGAACGGCCCAGTCCGATGTCGCATTCAGGAAGTGAAAGTAGCGGAGGGGAGAGCTAACAAACAGCACAGATGGAACAAAAGTTTTGTTGGCTACTAATATTGGGGAAAATTATGACAAAAAGGTCACACAACAAAACCAACTGATTAGTAGCTGCATGCTGCTACCAGACTGCATCAGTGATGAACAATAATCTCAAGTTCTGTTGAAATGCACCCCAGCTTATTCCCAGAAAACTGTCCAACCAGCTGAATTGGTTTTATGTTAATTCGAGTTTGACTGGTTTCACGTGGTTAAATCTGACATGAAGTTGTTACGTGGTTGTCGAAAGATGCATTTTACAAACACAAATAACTTCCAAAAAGCACTATCTGATGGATAATCACAGTTTAGCATGATTATTCAGTTTGCTTGATGCTGTGTTCAGCATGGTGCTGAGAGTCCTGTAGTGTCATTGTGACGTAGCAGATATCTATCACCCATGGTGAATATGGAACATTCTAAGATTCTCAGATCTAACATCAGAACACTAACATGGCAGCTACCAACGAATGTTCAAAGTACACATGTACTTTGTAAACTAAGTATACTTATATTAATACACAAATATGTTTGGGATGCATGTGATTTTATAAATAAGGCCTAGTTGAACCCCGTGAATCCCAGCATGCCTGTGGGCCCCATGTGTCTTTGACCTTGGTCTGTACTACGACACAAAAGCATCAAAAATGACACGACTGGAAGTATGCAAGAGCAATATGGCCCTTAAAACAACCCCCCTGCTTGAGCCCGAGTCCTAGACAACACCTTGATTAAAACATCTGGGCTCTTTTCTGACCCTCTGGGAGGAACACAATGCCATTTCAAGTGTCAGTCGATGTTTTCTCCTGCAGACATTGTCAAGGCAGTTTGGACAACTGAATGAAGCTGTCATGCAGATAGTGGTTGCGAGAGAACAGCATAGCTGATGATTTACATTGTGTTACAGACAAGCCTTGGGCAGCGCGGCTTACCATAACAACTGATAAGCCCTTGTAGCCGCTCGTCTCATATGTTTGCTAACCAGAGTGTCTATTAATAGCCCAGAGGACATTTCCCCCCTGTCCCCACGACAGTGTCTTCACTCTGTTACTCTGTCACTGCCTATCCCCGAAGCATTTCAAGACCAGCTATTTCAATCTATTTTACCAGTTTCATTTTACTTTAAATGCCTTTGCATTTTCTGAAATTTTCTGCATGTTTTTCAGTTTTCAGTTCAGCATTTTTTGAAGCATGTCGGTGCTCAATAGTGCTCAAATGCTTTGGAACACAAACCTTACAAGACCATGTTCTTAACCTGTACCAGCTTCTTCATATCCTACAGTTAGCACTGAACTAGTACAACATGTTTTTTTATACAATGTTCTAGAGAAATGTATTTTTATCTCACGTATGAAGCAATGTTGCACAACTTTTACTGAATTTACCAGTGAAATGTTTGTACGGATGACTTCTGACTTTTGTTTAAAGCAATGTGATTATATGCAACGGACTGGGAAGTCATTTCAGACAAAGGAGGATGTCAAAATAATTTACATGTAAAATATACAATACTGCCCTAATAGTAACAATGAGTAGTGAGCACATTTCAAATGTAATTTTGGCCAAAAACAAGCTGGTCGGGCGTGAAAATTAGTTTCACTGACAGCAATTTTTCTGCTATGAAGATATGCAAATTTTAAAAACAGCAACAAAACGGTACTAAACAACCTGCATGTGAATCATTAAATCCTATTTATTAACATGTATGCATGTAGATGAAAATTACGTGCTGACATACCACTTCCGACAAAACCATTTAATCAAATAATTTTTTATTTACCAAATATTGTGCATACCTGCAGCCCCAAATAACCACTTTGAAAGCACTCTAGCCAATTATAGTAAAAAGTACGTGAACAATAATAGCTGAGTACTGAAAAATAATGCAGCTATATATCATGGGAGGCCGGGACATGGTCCAGGTCAAGCCCTGCCTCGTTGCTGATTGGATTTTACAGAACTGGGGCGCGATTCATCAACAGAAACCCGGTTTGGGAAATTCGCCTTAACAACAACCCCTCTGCCACTTTCCACCTCCCCCTACAGAGGCTGCACTGCTGCCTCTCATTGAGTAACAACTTCATTAATAACCTTACAGTCCATACGGCAGTGACATTAGCAGAGGGCCGAGGCTAAGAGGCATGGCTGAATCACTGCATTGGGCTTGTTAATGGCATTCGGGAGGTCTCACCCAGACAGGGGGCATAGGAACGCAGCCAAGAAAGGGACATGACATATACCCAAAAGGAAACCCCCAAACTACCAACTCCCAAGCTCTCATCAAAACCTCATTATTCTTACTGTTCCGTCTTTAGAGTCAAATCTGAAGGTCTATGAAGGTCCAGATGAGCCTCTCAATATTATTATTCCCAGCCCAACCCTACCGCTCATATAATATCAGATTTACATTTCCATTTGTTTCAATCTAGCAAGCTAGCTTGGTCTTCAGCGTGTGGGTCAGGTCAGCCAATTCACTCAGGGTGAGTGTGATCACCGGCTACGTTTAGACAGATAACTGCAGCAGCAACCATGGAAGTATATTGCAAATGACATGGTCATTATTGATTCTATAATCATCATGGTAATCATTTTAAAAAAATCTGTTAAGGTGTCATATCCTCCACTGATTAATATGCAGATTAGAGCTAATTTGATGTCTGATTAATTCAGCCCGGCTTTGCTGGAGCTGTACGGTTTGAAGTGTCGAGGCTCCCGAGTGGCACGCAGTCTTGACTCCAGCGTTGCCGTTGCGTTGGTGCTAACGTGCACCATCTGGGCTAGTCAAGTGATTTCTAACCTCTGCGTCTTATTTACACACAGATATGGGGCACCACATTCCCGGGAGTGCTCTAAAGCAATTCACACCAGGACGTGTTCAGAGGCCAATAATAATCGCGTTAATTTATTGATCCTCACAGTGGATGCTGAACGTGTTACTTTTGAAAACACACACTAGAGAAAAAGAACAATTATGGAAGAGGGCTGGACAAGTGCAATAAAACACCTCTGATTATATGGGATTGTACTGCATAACATGCGAGTACATACAGGTCAATTTATATTACAAATTAAAGCAAAGCAAAATGTCTTTGAAGATATAGAGCAAAAATAAAACAAAGCATCAATGAACCTAAGCAGAGTGAAATCAGCTTTATGGAGATACACAAGAGAGGTGGACTCAAAAGCTGATTTCACTCCACGGTTCATGTCAATGGAGTGAGGAGGGCTTATTTCGGCTTTCTCTAAGACAGAGCTCCTCGAATTTTTCTCATCCTATTAAAAATGAATTCTCACTGAGGAAGGGGGTCCGAAGGGGGACTGGTGGGATGGAAATGAAAAGGACCACCTGCATGCTGTGAGTCCCAAGGCAGCTCATGTAACCGCATTATAAAGGACTGAGTCAGGAGCCCCCCTAGACCCCCCTCATTAATCATTTAGGATTCCTGAGCTTGACTCCACCAGCTACCTCCAACACATCACAAGATCACAGCTATGAAGACTTTGCCCATGAAGGCATGGAAGGCTTCCACTCTAGGGGGCGCCACTTCCTATAGTGTGCCAGCTTGTGGAGCTCTTGTCTATGGGAGGATTTTTGCACAGCGATGGCAGGTATATTACAGCATTAATATTTGCAGCACAGAGAAACTGATTTCATGGGAAAGATCCCAAAAACCTTCTCAACTCTACCTTTTATCTCTAAACAGTCATATAGAACAGTGGTTCTCAACCCTTTTTTGCACTGTGACCCCATTTTTCACCATGCCAGCTCAGTTGCGATCCGATCAAGTATAAGGTTTAATTAATTAACGCTATGATCAAGCATGCAGTGCACCCTGCAGTTTATGCCAATCAATGCCTATCACACAACATCTGATTGGATGTGTCAGTTAATTTTAAATTAAGCATCTTTGATTTGGCTTCGTGGATTCGTTGAGTGTTCACTTGTTTTGTGCTAAGCAACTGCAGACCCACGACCCATTTATATAGTTTAATTCTAGGATTGGGGCTGGGAAATCTGATCATGGATCAGCATAGGAGCTTGCTGGTTTTAAAATGCCTACATTTCCAACTGTGCCACGCGACCCTTTCAGAACTTTGCTCGACCCAAATTTAGGTTGTGACCCACAGGTTGAGAATTGCTGCTATAAAATAATTCTCTCTTTTTAGTGGTAAGCAAACTATTTCAATTCTACTTTCGATGGTGTTTTTCAGGCTTTATATCAGGTTACTTTAATCTATAAGAATTCTTCAAGGTGAAATTCAATCTCACAGCCATGGAAATGAAAATTAATATGATTACTCCAAATATGGATTATGAATAAATTGTTATGTCACAAATATTCCACAGATTTTTATCTCAAAACCAATTTTAACGCATTTTTATGTAACTGAAACAGAAGTTAACTAGCCAGCCATCCATCCATCCATCCATCCATCCATCCATCCATCCTCCAACTGCTTATCCTGGTCAGGGTCAGGGGAAGCCTCTAGCCTATCCCAGACAGAACAGGGCAGAAATCTGGTTTAATACAACAGTCAAAATGAAGGAAACTGAAAAACTTCTGTTTCAGCTACAGAACAAAGGGCATATAGGAACAAATGAGCATTAGGCTCTGAGAAAAGCTTCAGCATCGTGTGGGTTTGGGCACCTGCGTTTGGGGCCGAGAAAAAAAGAACCTCATTAGTATATAGCTGGTAATAAAGCACAGGGGCTCACACTTCAGCCCTGCCCCATCTTACATTGGGTTTATGCTGCCCCCGCCATGCCTAAAAATACACCACAACAATAAATAAATTAGCTTTTTAATTACAGGAAAATGTCAAAGGCATCAAGTTATTAAAGGAATATAGTGGACTTAACCCTTTGGTAAACACAACTTATCCAGGAACTAACGCTGCTGCAGACATCCATTCATCCTCTGGCTTTGTCCAGCTGTTCATCTTAATATATGAGACTGACTAAAAACATTAACATTTCTTCAGTATTTTTTCTCTTATGATGATCTAATCAACTGATCGACTGATAAACAGATCGACAATCCCCTCTTTGATGGCAATAAGGGATATTGAAATGTACGTCTATGAATCTCCCTCATTTCCATCTGAAAACACCAATCCATTGGTTTGACCATTTGATAAGGTTCCTTAAAAATTTCCTGCACAAAAAAACAGTACAGATCTCACGCTGCCTGTAAGTCCTCCAGCCTTGGACTAGTGAGGATCCAGCAGACTACAGAGGAAAGTTCAGTGACAAAAGAGCTCTGCTGCTTTCTTCTCGCACTGCAGGAGCCAAACTGAGGTATAAATAAAACAAGAACAAACGAGGGGATGAACCACCTCCTCCATGAAACTTCACTCATTACCAGCAAAGCCAAGTGCAGAGCTCCACAGTCTAGTCAATAGAGCTCCTGAAGTTCCACCCCACTGAAGTGAGTATAAAGTGGCAACTTTAACTGAAGGTGTTTACATTCGTACTGGGGAAACAGTTTTTTATGCATTTGTCTGCCAAGTTCCCATGATCTTGGAGGACCAAACGCAACTGGACAAATTAACATAAGCTGAAATGAAGTTGTCATGTTTGATATTCAGTTGCAAATCCGTTGCTGTCAATGATGGCTGGGAGCCTGCAGCCCACAGGCATCAGCAGATGCTTGGTATCTTCAATGATTATGCCCTGCAATGACTCCACTTTCACCATTCTCAGTTTTTGCTTGCTTCACATCTTTTTTGACTTCAGTCTGCTCTCCGACATGTGAAACGCATGCATAATTGGATTGAGTTGTCAAAAGTCAATGTTTCATTTAGAACAATCTCATGGAGTACAGAGCCCATGCAACAAAAATGTGTTACTGTCCCAATGCTTTTGAACTGCACTCTGTACTTTAAAGCAAAAGTGAAGTGAGCTATGCTGCCTTTTCCTGTAGTGCTGACACCGGTGTTAAGGTAGCAGAGAACCTGAGCACAGGTGACACAACAGACAGTGGTGGGTGGTTTTGTCTGTGGGGACAAATCAATGCATCCTACTTACACTAGAACTAAAAAAATATCTTGTCAGGCACATACAATAAAAGCCATACAACAAATAGCACAGCCCCCTGAATGGGAATACAGATCTAGAAGCAATTTCCAGCTAAACAAAACAATCCATTAATGTTGTGTCAAGATAGTATTTACCCTATACGCTGTACTATTATGAGACTGTAAATTGCAGGGCTTTTAAACAAAAGTTTAAAGCATTCACATTCCATGACAACATGTAACAGCCAGATCAATTCATGTACTGTTATATCAATCTCAGATAATCTGAGAGGATTAAATTTTCTATCTAATAGATTAATTCATAAAAGATATTATGTTTAAACTCGCCGGATAAAAATGGCTGGGACCCAGCAAGTCTATACAGGACAAATGTATGCATCAGTCACTGGTTAGTTGGTGGCACTATGTTAAATGCTAAAGCGTTTCATTGGCCATTTTGCATTTTGTTTTGTTAAATTAATCTCTGCAAAAGTAGTGTTGATATATAAGCAAAACATTTGCATTATATTTTCAAGTTTCATTTATCACATACACAATTATAGTGAGTATGATGTGTAGAGAAAAGCCCCCGACTATGGAAAAAATGGGACATACATTTGAGAGACAAAACGGAGGACAGATATCATATATTAGACGTTTGACACTACATACAATCAAAATATCTATGGCGTGCAAAATATCTATAGTGTACAAAATATCTATGGTGTACAAAATATCTATGGTATATAACTACAAAACTCTGTTTCAACTGTATAAAATCTAGATAAAACTAGAAAAGATGCTGCTGAGATGACAGCAACACATTCCCCGGACAGCCCTGTCACCACCTCCGCCCCATGTAATCCCTGCTCCTCTCACACCCCCCATCCTCTACAATTTCTAGAATTACTGGATGGATGAACTGGAAATGCAAAAGCCAATAAATGTGTTTTTACCTGAATGCTTGGAGTCCTAGTCATGACATGTAACTCTGAAACTACACCTATTCATTTATTGCATATATCCCACTTGTATGCCAACTTAGACAATATTTCCCCACCAATTAGCCAGTTAACTATATTTATTTGTGTATGTCTTAATGTCCATGTCTTAAAATGTTGTTTATATGATTTATATATGTCTAAAACATGCAGATTTTATTTATCACTTTCTCACTTGCACTATGACCAATGTGTCCCATTACACAACAGTGAGAACTGCAACTCTCTCACCAGTGGTATAAGTAAGTACTATGCAGTATCAAACAGGCGCACATTCAGACACATACAGACCCCAATGTGTTTTCCTTCTAAGATCAAATGTCACTGCTCCCTAGACTGTTTTTTACTGTACGCACACAACCCCAGTTAGCTGGCACAAACACCTGCTCCACAGGCACAGTGGGCTGTATATAAAATGTATCAGATCCCACAAACACCTGCTCCACAGGCACAGTGGACTGTATATAAAATGTATCAGATCCCAAACCTGTGAAAACTAAACACTAGCAAACAAACACAAAATTGTTATATTAACATTTTAACTTAAGAAATAAACGTATGTATTTATAATTATACTATGTATTTATTTCAAATAAAACAGGCAAGCAATTTTGCCCACCATTTGCAATCAAACATAGAAATGTCTACTACAAGTCGTGCCAAAAGAAAATCATCCCTCATCCAAAGTTGGTTCAGACCTAGTCAGTATAAATACTGCACAGCATGAGAGCTAAAATTCTTTAGCCTGGGAGCTAAAAAGACTTTTACATCAAAATCATTGCATTAATGGATGAAACTTAAGGTCAGACAGGCATCATCATGTAAAATCTAGGCATTCTGGATATGACAATATTAATGCTCATTGTAGCCATTTAAGGCTGACGTTTACATTTCGCCTATGCTCAGTGGCATGGTGGCTTGGTAGGTAGCACAGTTACCTCACACCTCCGGGGGCCTTGAATCTCGCCCCCATTCTGTGTGTGTGGAATTTGCATGTTCTCCCCAGTTTCCTCTCATAGCCCAGAGACTTGCAGTCAGGAACTGCCCATAGGTGGATCTCACACATTTGTGAGAAACTCGTATCGTACAGTACAATTTCTTCAGCTCCAGATAGCAGGGCACAGATGAGGCCTCATCTCAGTATTGAAAATAAAATAAAACTCGCAGGTTGAATTTGATAAGACGCCACTGCCCCAAATTTGCATTATGAAAACACTTTTCAACAAGAAAACACAAAATTACAAGTGTCTTTTTTGATCCCAGAGGGAAGAACTTTGTTATCAACCTCAAAATGCCTTCATTAGTATTTAAAGCAATTTCATGCTGCAATGCTTTCTTTTTTTCGTGTTAATGTGCTCATGTTTGTGTGAAGCTATTTGTCCGTCCCCCTCTCTGTAAAACGCCTGCAGTTGTGAGCAGTTTAACGGGAGTGCAGAGGGACGATGGCTGGGAGCGGGCGACCCTGCAGCAGGCAATCGTGTATCATTATCTGCACCACGGTTCACGCGATGCTGCACTGATTCGACGACACGCTACACTACCCCTGGGGGCAATCTACCTTTTACATCATTAAGGAGCTCTCCGCTAAACACAGGCAGCATCTCGATACATTCTGTCTCTGCAGAAAACACAGAAGGCAGCTGCGGATGCACCAGCTTAACGATGCCACTGACGTTCATGTATGACTGTCATCCGGTCTGCGTCCGCTGAATATAACTGACATTAATACATGTTTAAATAAAACTGTACTTAACCATGATAGCCAGATATAAACACGGAATCAGTTTATAAAACAGGGAATTCAACATTTCAAAAACATCATGATGCCAGAGTTATACACTAAGACCCTAAAGCAGGTGACAAACCAAGAGTCTGCTTTTCAGAAAGTGTGGAAGTTGATACCCCCCCCCCCCCCCCCCCCCCCCCCGG
>JABJVO010000115.1:27783376-27805748 GCA_026770805.1 Boulengeromyrus knoepffleri
CCGAAGGCAGGGGACAAACCAGGAGTCGGCTTTTCGGAAGGGGGGGAAGTTGTTCCCCCCCCCCCCCCGCCCCCCCCAGCCCCTAACACGACTGCCTGCTTCTCTGCTGTGTCGCATTTCTCCTTCAGACGCAGCAGAGACAACATCAGCAGCAGCCTGAGAAACAGCTTTTATCTTCATTATTTTGCCTTCTCTCTTTTCCGTCCGGAGCAAAACTCTGCCCTTACAAAGCACTATGATGACCAAACGCAACGGCAAGAAGCCCCAACAGGAGAGAATGTGGAAGGAAAAATATAGCTAGTGTCCTAATTAAAAATACATACAAGTTAACTTTCAAGAATAACCAAGGAAACATAATCCATACTGAAGAGTTTACTTTCAGATACTTTAATGTTGCCTATAAAGTGCTGCAATTCTGGTCTGTCATCCCCTGAATCCATTCAGAGCTATTTCAGTCTTTTTTTAGTGAGAAATTATGTAAAACACAATATCCTCAAAATTATACATATAATATGCATGACAAAAGACTAGAAAAAATGCTGAGTATTTCAAATTCACCTTAATTTCACAATCCAACGATAGAAAATCATTTGAGGAAAAAAATAAAAGTTAAAAGAATACGAACGGGTCACATCCAGGTGTACTGACAGCCCATGCAGCATGCATACTTAAGGCGGTTAATGGGAGTGTTGCTCAGAGTTGCCGTTCGCCAGCATTTGGCGCCTGGTACAGTATGTGGGGGAACACAGCGCTGACTGTGGCCCTATCAGCGGGAGGCAG
Organism: Boulengeromyrus knoepffleri; assembly: GCA_026770805.1. Classification (NCBI taxonomy): domain Eukaryota; kingdom Metazoa; phylum Chordata; class Actinopteri; order Osteoglossiformes; family Mormyridae; genus Boulengeromyrus; species Boulengeromyrus knoepffleri. Next base: position 27,784,157 of record JABJVO010000115.1, read on the forward strand.
GGCCTGGACTGGCAAAGGGCTCACAAAGGAGCTACTGGGTCTGGTTACATGGTCCGAGCTAGAGACGCCTCTACTGGCCATCAGAACATGGATGATCCACGGCCCATGGGCTCACGTGGCACAAAAATGCCTTCATTAGTATTTAAAGCAATTTCATGCCGCAATGCGAAGGCATACGGCTGAAAGGGATCGGGGACTAAACATAAGACTGGGAAGGACTTCATCTTACACCTTTTAGACATCGCTGAAGCGATCTGGGAAATGCTAAGAGTGCATCAAGGTCTGTAAGTGAATGGCACACCCTGTAAGTCACTTTTCACAGGACTGCTTGAGAAGCAAATTATAAAAAAATAATAATAATATCATTACTACTAATAAACAAGTTGTACACTCTGGAGCCAAAGGCACTTTGCAGAGCTGCACTTCTGAATAATGTCCGTGCCCCCCCTCCCCCCACCTTATGGTTGCCCTTGCTTTAAGTCTATAATTCAGTGTCAGTTGGCAAGGAATTTACAGAAATTGTACGGGTGCTATAGGTTAAATACCTATTAAGCTTTGTAAAAACCTTTGGCTACTACTTCTGTCCAGCAGGAATTGCGTTCCTTCATGTTGAAGTATTATTAAACCTCATTAAAAATTGCCCATTCAAAGATTACGTTCTGGTACTAATTGTTTCGGCATGAACTTGCACATGGCAGAGTGACATAACCGTCCTGAGCTGATGCCTTATGTCAGAGGTTTGTCGAGGACATCCAGGGTATTTGGTCACTCGGAGTGTGAACCTGGGCACACTTCTTCCTTGGGGCTCTGTATAGCATGGAGGGCCTGGGAGGAGCAACGACCTTGTCTGAGGACAGAACGTGCTTCCTGAAAGTGCCTGAGCAGATGTGACCACTTCCTGTTGGTGGAGGCTGGAAGGGGTCAGTGTGTCATTCAGAGGTCTCCCACAGTGTGCGACGTTCACTCAACAGCAAGGACAAAGGCTGCAGCGGCGCCGACCCAGGGCTCACGCGCTGTGCTGAGCGCGACGCTCCCCGACGGCATGCAGCTTCACAGAAAGACAGCAGCTGGCAGGCCTGCAATGAACCTGCAGGTCTCCGAACATTTAGGTCTCAAAAAAGGATCTGTACTTCAATGCGGCACATATATTATACGTATCAGCATAATAATGGTGTTGTTTGCATACAAATACAACATAGACAAATAGACAACAATTATCCAAATTAGGGGAGTTTTAATTGCATCTTGAAAAAATATTGTTTGCTTTTCAGGGGTTAATCTTTTCCTGTGATAGACAAGCGTCCCCTCAGCCTTGCCCCCACCCCCTGGCTTTAAAGAGTAAAACATTAGGTATCTTTCTTCCTATTGTACTACATTATGACAGCCTATTTAGTGTATCAATATTACCCCTGTGTTCATGAGCAATATAAAAACAATGACTAATTTGTTGAATTTCTAGAAAATGATTTATTAACAGGTATTGATTCCTTTCATACACACGTTTCTCCCCCTATCCAGAAGTAGAGCCTTTCAAAAGCCGAAATGGAGTAAAGTGAAGAAGCCATTTACCATAAATTTATTTGGGAAAATTTTTTGAGTGTTCCCAGACCAAAAAACAACGTAGCAAATCATACCAAATAATACATAAAATCAAAAATAACACTAACATATAGTAAAAGCAGGAATGATATGATACGATTAGCTCCATTATCTGAGGGGACCATCGTCATATATATGGTTCATCGCTGACCGAAATGTCGTTATGCAGCTCGTGACTGTATACCTACAATTGGCTCATGTATAACGGAATGCTAAATGCAATTTTTGCTTTTCTGCTTTTTTCGTAAAAGCGAAAATCCTCTTCGGATTTCTTTTGCTTAGCAAAAACAGGTGCTAATGTGGGTCTTTCGTAACAGTGACGTAAAGCGAATGTTCATAAAGCAGCGGATACCTGTGTACCAACAATGGGCATTTTCTTGCATTTGTCCCAGGCATCCTTTAAATTTGACACCGCCTACCTGGTGGGAATCCCTAATCACCCCGCGAGGACGCCGAAACATTCCTGTTCAAAAACAATAACGCCACAATTCCCACAGGTCCCTGTATAAACGCCCTGTATTTATTTCCTCAAAGCTCCATATTATTCATCGCATGGCATGGACTGTAAGCTTGGAGAATTTTAACTATGCACTACAGATGATCTCTGGGACTGAAAAGTTCTAATTTGTGCCTTTAGTCTATAATTAGGCCAATCCCCCTCCACTTCAACGGTACTCCAAGGAAATGCAGCTAATTGGCAATAGAAAAAGACGAGCTCAAGGCCAAACCACATGACCTCAGTAAGTGGATGTACTCTCCTGGCTCTAAAACAATGAATTGCGTTCACTGCTGTCACCATTAGCCGCCGTTCCCTTCAATCACATCACAATATCACCCCTCTTCGGCTGCTCTGTTCAGTCACAGTTGAACATCGATCGACCGCCATCAATCACTCCAAAAAAGCAATAATGAACAGCAAACAAATTCCACCTGCTTCTGATTCCAAGCCATACAAACACACCAAGAGTCAGCTATATAAAAAAAACTGCAGCTAATTAGTGTGCATTATTAGGTAATTATTCCAGCTTTAATTATTAGGTGACAATGGCTATCATCATTCACTGGTTAATAGATAACAGCAATACAGAGCTACTCATGAATGCGTGTGCGCACACACACAAACGTTAAATTCACTCAAGAAAAGAGGAATAATAAAAATACTTAAATTAATTACAGAGCTGAGATGGTTTGTTAAGCATAACAAGAACACACTGAGTAAACGACCCCAACAAAGCAGGTTGACAAATATGTCCGCTCTTCAGTTTCAGTTAAACAAACACTATTGGCCCTAATATTTGTTATATAAATTGTTTATTAAACAGGAAGTAGCTGAAAGGCACGCTGACTACATCCACGTGATGCAGCTATGACATCACCATCTGAAAAGGCTGGAAAATCCGATCACCGGCCTGACATTAGAATGGGCAAAGCTACAGAAAGCAGTGCTTCGGGTAATGGTAAGAATTCTCCAATTCAATCAGCATTGTGCATTAATTTTATAAACGGGTGCAGAATTTAAACGTAGAAAATTTGACAATCTCAGCATCTGTTTATCTGAGTTCTGGGTAGCGGAATAAATCAAGGCCCGGTTTAGGAAGTATCCTACCCTATCCACTTTTTCCTCATGACGGTCTTTGACGTTAGCATCCGGTTATTCGCATTTCCTCCAAAGGGAATTTCAGCTGCCGACTGCATCTTCCCCAGTGGTAAAAGAGCATCAAGAAAACCCAATTTATGGCTCAGTAAGTGGTTCTAGGCAGCATGGGAAACTTCTTCGAATAATGCGCCGTTCTTATCGATACGCGAAATCACCAATCCTCATAATCAGTGGTTTGAGGAGGCTATTACACGTCTTTGTTTGCTTTCACTGGTCTGGAAATGACTGCTCCTCTGGCAGTATTGCCTCTCTCTGCATCCACACACAATGGTTCATGGAATACTCGTTTCCTCACGTTCTTTTTTTAAAGAAAGGCGAAGAGGAAATACCCATACAAACCCCCATAGTCTGATGAGTAATTCAAAAACCATACGAAAAATTAACCTCTTGCCCTAGCAGCTGACTCCAGTCCCTGCTTGACTGATCCTCCTCTGGATTGGACACTCCGGCTCAAGGAAGCCGAGTGAAGTACTACCTTGTCAGACACCTACACTTACAACCACAAAGTGGCTTTAACCTGGATTGATAGCTTTTTCTGGTCCAACACAGATACGGGCAACCATTCAAAAACCATACCACTCTGGCCTACAAGATGTTCACTGCAGGAGAAACAAGTTACTACTTCATATCTACTCTGCATCTACTTTGCAAATAATTCAAAACATATTCCCAATCACTGACATCCGCAATTACATCTGTGGCACAGGCAGGCAACAGGGATCTCAAATCAATAGCATTTGTGATAAGAAAATGAAAACATCTAACTTTAGTGTGGAGAACACAGAACACAAACTGGTGCAGCTGACAGAGTGGTGATTCTAGGAACTGCAGCCCAGCCAGACCGGCTCGTGTAGGGTAGACAGTACTCACATAGTCGTGAAAGGCCTTGGCCTCGCTGGAGTGCTCGCACGTCTCTCTCCTCTCGGGTGCCGCACAGTACAGGTCCCAGAACACACTGCAACACACAGGCCAATCGTGACCAACCGCAGGCTCTGCCCCACGCTGCTCGAAACACGCCAGCTCACTAACGTCAACACTGAATTATGCCCAAAGACTTTGATCCCAAGGTTAATCAAGCTAAACATCCTCAGGATATAGTCATTTTTTACGGGTGTCGGCACTCTCATCCGTTCCTTGTCTTCCCTCAATTTCCTAGAGAGGGACACAGAAACGTTCAGAGATACCAAAACATGTTATAAGCATAGAAAGATCCACTCACCACCACCAGGAGTGCAGGAACCCAGGAGGTTCTCCCAGTGTGATGTTCTTCTCCCATCGTATCTTGGGTGAAAAACAATCAGGTTGTTAAGAGGACGCCGCCTGGGGAGTCACACTCACAGAGCCGAATGAAAGAAAAGATGAAGATGAAAAGACTGAGCAGGTAGACATGAGGGAGCGCCGCTTTGGCCAAAGGCCGCCGAGCCGACATCGAGCGCCGCAACTCGGCCTTGTGCCACTGTACCAGCCCTGTTTATACACTGTCCTCATTTATGCTGCAATTATCACTTCTGTATTCATTCAAGGGGAATAAAAAGTAAATAAGGTCAGATCAATAGACTTTAATGAGACTTAATTAAAAAAGTAATCATAGCGGCTCTGGACGAAGCCCGACTGTGAGAGGCTGGAAGTTCTCCAGAAGCCTATCAAATCCACTTGTTCCTTTAACTGCATTGATTTATTCAGTGACCTGCCCATCTTCTCTGTGTATATGGCGCAACATTAACCACAAATTAGTCACCTGTTCACTTTCACATCATACAGTGACAGCAATGATTATATTTAAGAAGGCTACCACCACTGCCCACTTACTGAATGACCTACCACTATTATTAAAAGACTGAAAAAAATTAAACAAATTTCAATATTATTCAGTTAATTGATTAACTTATACCTTCTGGCACTGAGTTCTTGAAATAATGTCAAGTGGGCTTCATTATAACTGAATAAATTTTCCTTTCAGCCTAAGCCAGATGTCAGATGTATTGTGACGGCATCGGCTATCCATTGTGTGCTTGGCGTTTACAGCCTTATCTATTGTTTTGCACTGTGACCTTGCTGCAGAATGAGCCCCTTCCTGTAAGGTGATAGCACTGTGCAAACACAGCCTACAAACTGACCACACTGGCCGCCATCGCTGCTGTTCGCGTTTTTTGTTCATTTTGGGAATCTCATGTCTCTGTCCTTTGGTGACTGTTTTAGAAGCATGAGTCATAACCAAACGGTGAGATCAGCCCCCCACAAGAAAAAAGAAAACAGCAAAAAAATAAAAAGCATAGAAAAATGCTCTGTGTACATTCGATCCTGGCTCTTCTCAATAAGCGAGTGCCGCTGCTGTAAATAACATGGGCGTGTCGTTCTCTGCCGGGATGAAAACAGGCATTGTTTCGGGAACAGCGGTGCCAAAGCCTCTCCTGTTTGGCCAGTGCGGCCATAAGCACGGTCAAAACTAACAAGTGGCAAGTGGGCAATAGGATTGTGTGTTTCTAAGCATTCGCCGTGTTTCATTCATCAAGCAAATTAGAAGACCATGTCAGAACGTCTTAGGTTGAAGTTACTGCAATTGTTGTGAAAAACACGTGCACCACATGAATATAATGCGTGATGAATATGAAGGCTGGAAGATTCAGGTTTCTTATTATCCACCCCAGAAAGGCTGAAGGGAAAATTCAGTCATTGTACACACAGGACTACTTGACTTTCATATATCATCTATTGTTGAATTCAAGTAACACTTAATGTAACACTTTGTATAAAAATGGACAAACAACTGCTGTTTCGTATTGCATTCTGGGAAACATTCTGTAATCTAGATGGGGTAGTAGAGCTACAATCTCTCTCCCTCTCTCTGATCTTGTAAGTTCAGAATGACACCAATAACAAGCATGATGAAGAATGGGTCCTGACATAGATTATTTCTAAATGTGTTTCTGTGTCCCTCTGAACTGGTTGTGTCAACTTGTTGCAGTCTCACTCATAAATCCATCCACATACTGCTAATGTTCAAGTTCCCAGGAACGAAAAACCTTTGTAATTCAACCCTGCGCTGTAAACCGCCAGGCCCTGTGGCCCGATAGGACTGACGTCAGTTCCTTCCGTTTCAGCGGAGATAGGTGGGGTGAGGGTGGGGGTGGCCAGTGGTGTGCAGTCAACATCTCTGCCCATTAAGCATAAAAGTTAACTGCTATGTCTCCAGTGCAGGAAAAACATAATTAATACATTAGGAAACGACATTTGGCAATCGCGTTTTAATAATTGCTATTGAACTGCCATTGAATAACTTCAACGATGGTGACTTAACTGTCACACACCACACGCCAAAAGAATTTCCACTTATAAAGAGCAGGTGTTTTGATCTTTGCTGTTCGAGTTTTACAGAAAGTGATTCCAAGTATGCAAGAATGTATAAAAACAGGGAATTTTAATGATAACTGTCAAGTTGATCGCTTTTTGTGCACTGATATTCAAAGATCATTTGTCATATTTTAACATCATTAAGATTAATAAAATAATGAAGCAGAAATTAGGACAAGTGTGGAAAGCAGATATCCATCAGGGCTGAACTATCTGGAACGAAATTTCGCTGAAACACTTTAGCTATTTGGATCCGCTGCACTAACTCTCATCCAATCCCATTAAAAGGACACTAAACAGCTAATGTGTGCTGCTTGCTCAGCATTATCAGGTGTGATTAAATTAGCAAGCTCCCTTATAGCGGGGGCTGGCTGAATGTTCCCTCCCCAGGGCTCATCGATAACGGCCTTAAATAAAGCCCCCGGCTTACCTCCGACAGGAAGGTCTGTGCAGACTTCTGGGCTCCTACATGCAGCAGGTATTCATACACATAGAGGGCTAATCTGTGGGGCGGGGCAGGGCAGGGAGGGGGGACAGGAGCAGGTGTTACTACCGGCAATAATGTACATAAGACACAAAGCACATACACAGACGGCAATGGATATCAGCTACATGCAGAACTCAAATTTGGACATTACATTTTACATTAAATGATACATTCTGTGATGATACATGGTGATATATCTGATACAAATGAATGAAAAAAAAGTATAGGTCACAGAAAAATGTTGCTCATCATAAAGCTAAGCAAGTAATCTCTGCTCAACAATGTTAAACATTATTACCAAAAACGATAGAATTTAATTAAGCCCTATGTACAACTTGGAGCTGAAGATGCTTATAGCTGAGGTATAACTAAACTTTTAACATGGGCCCAACACACTACACTGGAGAGAGATACCCAAAAAAAACCACACAACCAGACAAATAACAAGGTTCTATGTTCTCAGTTCACATGCTTGCCTACACCAGTGTTAGAGTTGTCTTCTATATCACTACCTATCCACCTTCTAGGACTACTTATGTGGTACAAGGTTCCGGTGATCATGGAGCCTATCCTGGGAGGCACAGGGCACAAGGTCGGAGACGCCGTGGGCCGAATGCCAGTCCATCACTGGGCACAGACAGTCACACACCATCACACATTATGGGCAATTAAGTTACACCAATTCACCCTGCTGCTTGTATTTACACCGTGGAAGAATCACAGAGTACCCAGAGGAAATCCATGCAAACATGGAGCGAGCGCCACGCGCATAACCGGCAGTTCCACATATAATAATAATACTACTATTATTGTTATTATTAATATAATTACTATTAATATAATATCAACAACAACAATAATAGCTATTACTATATTTTTATTACTGAATCATTTAGCTCACGGTTCAAGCATTTGTTCTTAGATATAAACAAGGAAATTAAGGACATAAAGGAAAAAAAGGTATTTATCCACCCTTTATATAACAGTTAGAGGTTAGGTATATTCATGAAGACTATTAGGAAAAGCTGAACTTTAGGAAAGCCTTTCAAAACTGCACATCCTGCAGGTGTTTATTACAGATGAATGCAACAAAGGCATTTGAACCCGAAAAACATACATTTTATTTACTAATAAACTGAAGATAAGTGTCTCTTATCTGACTAATGCGTGGCAGAGATAACCAGATTAACAATAAATCTCAGACGAAAAAAGAAGTTTGTGAAATATGATTTTGCAATTTATAAATAACATATAAATAGCATGACACAGTGCTAACTGCTGAGTGTGCCCTGAGACTGTGAGTATCCTGCTAATGTTCAGGCCGACGGTAATGTAACAATGTAGCGAAGCAGAAGAAGCCAGAGCTGCGACGGAGCACACACAGCCGGGAGGGCCTGCCGTCCGCCTTCCAGCGCAAACCCAGGCTCTGCTTTGAACTGCTTGCTTGAGTCTGTGGAATACGCCTAAGGGCTGTGCTTGTGTATAGACTTTTTAGAAATGCACTAAAAACTAATGTCTTTAATAACTATAAAGAAACAAACAAAATACACTCCATATATTCAGGCCCTAATGAGAAGCTTCAGAATCCAGCTGTTGAAAGCTAAATGCCTGTTCTGCCGGAATCTGGCCTAAAGGAAGCATTCCCTAATGACCAGGGCAGCGAGAGCAGAAATGACAGGTCAGTAAAAAATCAGACAGGTTCCCTTTTAGTTGGATAAGGCGCAGCGTCTCAGGCCGCTGTGCCAGACCAGCCGCCGGCCGCTTCTTCAGCCAAGAACTGGGACATCTGCACACGTCCATGAGAAAAAAAATATGCAGCTGAATTTTCCTTTCTTTCTCACCCTCACTCTCTCTCTCTCTCTCTCTCGCTTGCTCCCTGTTTTCCCTGAAGAAACAGTACAAGCTAAAAGTGAGCGGGTACAATAAAAGATTAATCAGAAGAATATCTAAGGGCTGGATCTGAAGGCTTAACTGGAGAGCAGCATGATGTGGTCCATGTGAGGAATGCACATCACTTTCTGCTCAGGTTCTTGTACTTGGTGGAAAAATTCTGCTTAGGTGTTTGAGTGCTAATATATTCAACAAAGGTGATTATAATTTTGTGTTGATATCATATACTGGAAAGACATTACTGTGGACTGTGGTCCACATTTAAAGAAACATTTTTTTCTTGTTTTTTTAATTACATTTTTCCAAGGTAAGGGTAAGGTAGCATTAGCTAAATGAATGCCTTCAGTTAAATGAAAGTCCCAAGATAGACTGACAAAATTTGCATGATACTCTCTTAAAAAATGCTTGTACGTCTAGAGGTCAATTTTTGTACAAAGCAGCGACGCACTAATTGCATTTTCTCTGGCCGATACAGATTCCCGATTTTTTTTAAGCGTGACCGGCCAATACAGATCCTGGCCGATTTTCAGATTTTCATAGTTTAATAATAATTAGCAGACTAAACATTTTTTTAAACTTCTTTAATGAACTTCGCTTTCTGCAAGCAAAATATTTGAAATAACCTTTTCAAAAAAAAAATGGCTCGTCACATATCGAATAAAATTTATTGTTCCAAATTTTTTCGGCATAGCTCCTCCACAGCCAACTTTTCATTCACGTTTAACACGTTATGAATTACTTCTTCATCCAACACTGTAAAGAGCCTGCAAACAACAGACATGTTTCCAGTTAGTGCTTTACCTTACCCATTATGCTACATTAGTGGGGAGGGAAGACAAGGGACGGAGAACATGATTATGAATGGAAACAGAGAAAAAAGGTAACGTTAGTAGGTAAAGTACTTGATCGGCTCATTATATTGGCTATATTTAGAATGACTGATTGATTGCTGGTCGACATCGATCGGGGTGAAAATCGGCTATTTTCAGTCACTAATTGATTGGTGCACCCTTAGTGAAAAGGTGACACGCATCAGTTCTGATGCAAAGCACCAACAGCGAATCCCATCCTGAGGGAGCCCTCAGTCGCACAGATCTTGCTTATACAGTGACTGTTTCCAGTCATATAAGACCACCACACGGCTACAGAATATTCTCACTTTACTGTGTCTTAAATGAGTAGCACAAGTTTTAGTGCGGCCTCAACTGAAGGACTTAACTGAATGGTAAGTTCTCACCTGGTGCTTCATGTGTAAATGAAACACAGTCTGGCACCCAGGCGAAAGGATCTTTTTTCCCTCAGAGAAAGGACACTTCCAGAACAGTGCTATAGCTAGTGCTGTCTTCCGCATTTCCAAACAGGTGACACATTGCGCCGGCTGTAATGGCTGCATCCCGTCATCTACCACCACAAGCTCCCCAAATACTTTGCTAACTTCGACCTTTGCTGCTTATACATCTCCACCTGTAGGGCAGGTAGACACTTGGATGTCAAACCTTGACCGCCCCGCCCCGCCCCCCAGCAAGGCCTAAGAGCTGTAGGGTATTAACACCACTTCTGGGACCTTCATATTACCACATTCACAGTGCAAAGAAAAATACTTTTTTTTTATTTTATGCTTTTAATCTACAAAATCCTTCACCCTGACCTTTAAAACTGCAGCACACTGAATTTCATTCTGAGAAGGTGAATGCCTACTTAGAACACAACTTCATTTTTTAATACACATTATATATGAATAGGATGAAAGAAAAGGAGAATCATCATTGCATAAAAGAGGAGCGATCCACCGGTCCAAATTTGCACTCTGGTATTTGCATTACAGTGCAACATAGTATGTGAGTATGAGACAATCGTCTGACAAAGACAAACATATACAACGTTACTGCATTTGTCATTAAAGGAAGTTTGAAAGAGGTATTCAATATTTTATACTTCATGTTAAGAGACGTATGTGTCAATCCTGTGGCATGTAATTCTTGTTACAAACGCAGAGGGTAGAGTGCAGGGAGAATTTACTAGGGGGACACAATGCGTCCGGCTCTTTGATCAGACCCACAGAGTAAGAATGAGACCCAGGCCCCTATAATGAAGAACAGGATATGCGCTCACAAATGACTGCACACTAAATTCAGTAATGTTTGTAGTTAATGGGAAACAGCTTGAATGCTCTGTGTCAGACATGTGATTTGCTTGATTTAGGTTCATTACAGAGAGGTGGCCTCCATTTGGACCCCCATACCAAGATGTAACCAATGCCACATTTTGTTGATATCTGCCTTTTTAAGGATACTCTGTTTTACACTGCTTTACTGTTTTCTACTATGATCTATCCACCTTACTGAAGTGTCACTGCTGTTGAGCACTATTCCATAAATTACGGTCAGTCCATCAATTCCAGCAGCCTATACTTTGCCATATCTTTGCCTCCATCAAACCAAGAAACTCTTTGTTTGCAAAATACTCCTCTCTTGCAGATATGGAAGTGGAAGAAGGTGATCTCTCCATGTGGCACTACCATGAAAAACATTGAAAGGGTGGGTTAAAACTTAGAAGAGGCAAATCACTCAACCCATTCCTGAGGTCCTGACTGTGAACTCCTCCATGCTAAGCTGTTTGAAGTCTTTTGACAGGGACTAATCATCCAGCGGTGTTCTACGAAGCAGGATATCTCAGTTAGCTGGGTTAACTTAAACAGGAAGGAATTCTTGTCCAATAAGAACTTAAGTAAAGAGAATTCCTGTTGGACAATCATGACTTCTAGCTTAAGTTAACCTAGCTAACTGAGAGATCCTGCTTTGTGGAAAACACCGTACACGCTTGAAGGGTTGTATTTTTCAGACCTTTAGTTGTTTGGGGTTGGCTGAATGCCCCCCGCACCCAGCTACACCCCCATGCACTATTTTCATTTATTGTATGATATTGCTTATTATTTGTATTATTTGTTGTTAATGTGTGCTGAATATTTTTGCTGCTGTAACAGCTGAATTTCCCCTTTGGGGATCGATAGTGTTACATTGTATGAAGTCGTTTTTACATTTTTTATATACAGTAATTACAATGATGATCGATTAGTTATTAATTAGTATTATTATGATATTATACTTTTAGCATAGACGCATTCTCGCACATTCATTGCCATATACTGGGGGCTGCCGTAAATTGGGCTTCGGGTCCAAATCGGGCCGCAACACATGCATGCGCACATTTACACTATGGATGAACTGGATCCGGATGGGGTAGCGAGACCCACGCCCTTAGCAGAGGTCAGATTATTTGTTTTTGCATGAACACTTTTATTAAAAAGTAAGATTAGATATAGTAACAACATCACACAGTAGTACGTAGTTACATAGAGTTATGTACATACATAGTGTGAACAACAGCGCCGTTTGTATGAGCGTGTGTTACTGACGGAAATGGAAATTAAATAAATACAAATAAAATGACGACTGAATGCACTAATAGGATATTGGCTTTAACTGGTAAATATATTCCCTTTTTTTCGAAATCTTGCGGGCAATTTTTAAGGGCATTTTTGCCTTTTGTCCCTGTTAATTTTCCGACACTGGTTGCTCTGCATCTAAATTTCATGCCCGTGTGCAATTAATCGGTGCCAGAGAGTGAAGACTTGGTGTGATGATTAGTCCGGAGAATCATAGGCCAAACACACTGATCTGCCACCGCTCTGCTTTGATCCTGATCAAAATGTAACCAACAGCCAAAGAGGACATCCTTCCACAAACCGGTCCTTCAGGACAAGCATCTTCTATACACCTCCATGCATCTAAGTCAATAGTTAACAGTAACAACCTCAAAAGGATCCATCTACAGTTCTTCCATTGTCTGAGCTGCCTTGCTCAGTATTCTATATTCTACCCACACCCACACAGGTAGCAATTAACTCAGCGGTACCATTCATTGCGAAATACTTCTACCACTGAAGAACTCTGCTGGAAGCACTCCAGTATAGATCTGTGTTTAAAGACAGTGAGACACTAAGTATGCTCTCAATATTCAAAACACTGCAATGCGAGCTTAATCCCAACCAGTAATTACCTGATAGTGTAGGTGGTTCATTCTTCAGTCAGCTGTGGTTACATTTTCTTGTTTGATCTCACCCTCAGCACAAACAAATCAAGATTCTGCACATTGCGATTAGGTGCTTGAATTATTACGGTATGTTTTGCTTTCCCATTGATCTTTTGACCTTATAAATAGGCCTGCAAGAAAGACCTGTTTGATCAAGACAGCCCCTTTTAAAACCCCTCAGAGGAGCTCAGAAGACATGCACAGGTATGGGGAATATCAGAGTTCATGGATAAATCCAATAAACAGGAAATCTGGTGGTGTTTTCAAGTTATTAATGGGTGTGAAATGTCTACAAATGATATTACTGTGTCTTCTTACAATTATAAAATGAAAATACTTGCAATGCAGAGACCAGGTTCCAGTCTGAGTGAGTCTGTTGGCTTTCCTTTGTTCATGTGTGTGTGCGTGCGCTTTTTATTGGGCTGAAAATACAGGTCTTATACAAAGACTGAATTAAAAACCAATATACTGTACCATGTCTTAAATTGTATATTTTTCAGTAAAAACTTGAAAGTAAGAAAAGCAGTTAATCCAGTAATTGTCTCTGTTAATACACAAAACACTAGGAGCACCAGAGCAATGATCAAGAACATTGAACATTGTCTGTAAATCTTGGACTCCTCAAAATAGCCACCATTTACTTCGAACAGCTTCACCAACACGAGGCATCTACTTTACAAGTTACAGCAGGAAACCACACATGTGTTCCTTGCTCTGATGCAGTAATTCCTAAGGATGAGTGTTTGTGGGTCCCATGGCAGTGGCTGTACCATCCGTCCCAGATGTTTCATGGTACTGAGGTCTGAAGATTAGGCCAGCTCATTACTTTGAGTTCTCCTTCACCTTCTTCTCCGCCAGACAGGTCTTGAGCAGCTTTAATGTGTGCTTTGTGTATCTGAGGGACTGACCCATCAGCCACGCCTTTGAGCTGTGCTACGACAGCCATGCTGGTTGAGAGTTACCTTGCATTTGGTGAAAAAAATCACCAGCACCATGATATTGTCTCCTCCAAGCTCAACAGTGGAAACCACACATGCATAAATCACACGCTTGCCCAAATTTTGACTCATGAGTGCATAGGCCTGGTATCACTCCCGTTAATAGACAAGTGTTTGTATTTTAAAGTATAGATAGGACTACTTTTGGCTTCAAGCAGGTGTATTCAAATTTGTACTGCAGTTTCAGTATTATGTAATACAGCTAAAAACATGTCTGTCTTTTGCAAAACCCTTACATAATATACAAATGCAAAGAGACCAGGTTCTTAGGTTCAATGCTCATTCAGGGATAAAACTGTACAGTTGTTTAAAAAAAAAAAAAGTTAATAGCAGCAGCACTGGAGAGATGAACTAGGCATACATGAAATAACAGAAAACCAAATATTTTCAGCTCAGTGATCTTGAAAGAAAAGATGTGTATGCATCACTGAACACAACCAGTCTTGCCTGTTTAATCTACATGCTGACAAATAAATATACATTAAAAAATCTGCATCAATTTTCGAAAAAGATAAGAAATTAATATACATCAGTAAGGATTTTTTAATCTCAACTTAAACCTGACTATTCATTACACTTTAGTGCATTTAAAAAACATATCTATATTTGGTCTTTTACATCGACATAGATTAACACACTACATCAGTTTTGAAGCCTGAATGTATTTCAGAAGCTTGCAAAACATTTCTAGGTGAATATGCCATTAAGTTGTTATTATTTATTTTGCTTTAATGCAAATAAAGGGAAATTTTAATTGACTGGCACTGGCTACACTAAACAGAAATAAATTCCAATCCATTTTAATATACATTTGTTTTAGGCTAATTTTCCCCAATATATCTGTTTGTGGTGTTGTATATATGTCACGTAAATGGATAACACCACTTGTGATACTTCAAAAAAAAGTTAGCATAAAAATTGTGCTAAATGACTGCAGCGTGGAAATATTTTAAACGTTAAATGGAAACAGCCCAACAGCTAGCAAGAAGATCTGCAACACCAGTGTTCTGTGAGGCAGTGGCAGCAGGGCTGTTTTCAGTACGTCTAATTCGATAAGACACCGGAAGGGAAAGCATTCGGTGGAGTATAGCTAGTTAACGCAGATCAGGCAAGCTGAGGCACTGAAACAGGAAACGCTGGAGGATACTCTCAAAAGATGAGAAAAACTTCCTCAATGCAGCAACACGGCAAGAAAATGACACAGAAGAGAATCATTTAATTTACTGCATAAGACGAGCAGCCCATCTCAGTGTTAGAGAATGTGGGTTTCTGGTGACACTGGGAACATCTGTGACAAAGGTGCGTCCCACCCTTTTGTCACTATATTTCTGACACGTGACCACTTACTGAATTGCCTCGTGGCTGTGACAATAACCGGTTTTACGCCAATATTTGGAATTGGGCCGTTTGTCCGATGCCGCTGTTCAGCCTATCTGCCCACTGGGGCGGTTTCAGCTTTACTGTCAAATGCACAGTACAGCGTTCCACTCAGATCCCCTGGTACGTAACACCTGGGTAACAGACAAGCAGCAGATCCCCGTTATCCTTACTGATTCTGATGTATATGACATCTGTACTGCTAGTTGTCTTGCAAAAATATAAAATATTGCATCAGCAGATACTCATAAATGACGATCTGAAATTACTCAGATCAGATCAAGAGCACTAATAGGTCGTACTACATATAGTGGTATATTATTCATCAAATACATTATCAGTGACACACCTGGTACCAAACAGCAGCATCACCTTAGAAAGGTTTTAGTTTTCTAAAAGAAAATCATTATAAGCAGAGAACACTGTGTGTTGGTATTTAAAGCAACATTTTGTCTATCCTGTGGTTGGTAAACGCTGCAGGTAATATGCAACCCATGTTAGGTTATGGGGCGAAACAAAGAACAGAGGCGCAAAAGACAGTGAAATGGAGGAGAAAAGCTTGGAGGAAAAAAGAACAGCCATGAAATGTGAAGAAAATAACTGGAACTGTGCCGGAGATGAAAGGGATTGTGGGAGGCTGGGCGTGTGTGCTGGGGTGCGTGTGTGGGTGTGCGTACGTGGGGGTGGGTGGTTCAATATGCCGGTGTGGGGGGGTGGGGCTGAGGGAGTGGAAGTGACTAAGTGCGTGTGCCCGACTGTGTGGCTAGGTGTGTACGCGCAAGTGTTTGTGTGTCAGGGGATGAGGGGTATTAATTAATAGTCAAGGTCTGGAAACTTCCATGTGCTAATGGTGATACAGCTGGCAGAGCAGGTGAAGCCAGTGGCAGAAGCCCTGCAGTGCTCTCATTCCACATAATCACCATAAATCCCGTGTGGAAACCCCTGGAATGTAGGCTACCTATCTCTGCTAAAACGCTGCGCCGATGAAACGCGAAACCCATTAAAACAAAGTCTTGATATGGATGCTTTTGAGATCACAACATCTATGTGGCAGTTAAAATAACACTCCATTTCTCTGTCACTTGTTAAATATCCTACAATGTAAATAACGAGTCAAATATCCATTTGTGTCAAGGCAAATGTGCAAATTCTCACTGCCTCGCCAAATCAATGCCTAATTATTAGTGCCCATTATCAAACAGTGGATGCTGCATAATATTAGAGGTATAGCCAAAATATCACAATATTTTTTATTAGAATCACGATCCATAATACAGATCCTGATTTGTTATTTGTTTATAAACCAATCAAATGGGAATGTACACTATGTAGTAATGTTAGCCATTTCAACAGCAATTCTATCCTGACAAGAATCGCTGCTTGTAGCACTGTAATAATAAAGGCAGGTAAATTATTGTAAATATAAAAGAAACTAACTGCTTTTTTATTTTTTTTATACTAATGTTTCAAATGCAAATGAATATTAATCATTTTGTTCAATAACTTCTGGGGCCTGCATCACAAAGCGAGATTTGCTGGTTGGTTAGACAACTTCTTGGATTTAAGGTAGTCTGGGCTAAATTTGAGTGAACAAAAATATAAGTCCATTTTAACTGGAGCACAATAAATCCAACAAGTTATCTAGCTAACCAAGAAAGCTTGCTTCATGATACATACCCCTGAAGTCAATTTACAACAAATACAAACAAATTATAATAGTTAATTAAAACTGGTTGTGTTGTACGAACTGTTTTTGTTATAGTGTTAAGTACCACACTTGTAACTCGGTATTTGCTTCACTTATAAAGTTGCTTTGGACAAAAGCATTGGCTAAATTAGAGTAAATGTAAACGTAGTGCTGCATTGCGATTCTCGCGATAACCCAGAAATGCTTTTCGTGGATACAGATGCAACTGGTTACTATAAATTGATGTCATATCACCCATCACACCATGAAACTAAAAATAATTCTCATGCAAGAATCTACCTTACTCAGCCTTGTTTTATAATTAAGCAATAACATATGAGAAGGAGTGCAGTTGTACTCCAATACATCCCAACTGTGATTTGGTCATAGGCACGAGGCTGCAGGACTCTTTTACGTTGCTTTTATACAACCGTTCATCAAGTAGCATTTATAAGTTAACAGTGATAAGTCACAAGAGATAATACTTAGCTGCTTGATTATTTATTTAAACATTTACGGGCCTCCGAAAAAAAGAAATAGTTCCCAACAGCCAACAAAAACATTCCAACGCAACACAGCTCACTCGCTCATATAATAATTTGCAAAATATATTCTGCTGAACTGGGGCACATTTCCCAAAAGGTCCCGTTAGCAATTTAGATAGTTGAAACCATTCAGTTGCATGGTTCCAAATGTATAAGTTGCTAACATAATGAGCTACTATGCTTTTGGGAAACGTACCCCTGCTCTGTTGTTATTTTTTAATTTTGTGTCGCAGCTTTGTTCCTTCTGTTTCTAAACAAACAGAGAACATGCAAGTTGCATCATTTATGTGAATTAAACAGGTGTTTTTAGTGCAAGTTAATATTTAATTTATTTAACTTATTTTCAGCAAACACAATCCATACTATTTTAAGCTATTTTACTATGTGTATTTTGAGAAACATAAGTTGCTTTGTAGTCTTTTACTTGCAAAAAAGTCTCATAAAGGTAGTATAAAACGGTAAAAGAACAACCTAGTTACCAACAGTTTGCATATATTTATAAAGATAAATTTTTACAGTAGTGAACAAAATGAAAAAAAAATTGTAATTTACAAAGTCACTGCTTATCCGAATTCACAGTTATTCATGAATTAAAGAGATGCATTTTTATCGTATTTCCTCAGTGAAAACTCACATCACAAAATAAAAGGCTCTATAAACAAAACCCAGACATGTGCTCTTGTTTATGGGAGTTTTCTCGTGTTTTCTTGACCCAGTAACAACTGCAGGATTATCGTATCGGTATCATATGAATAGTGCTATTTGCAAATGCGTGGGCGATCAGGACAGCGTTGAGACTCAGACACTCGAGTCAGTGACTCTTGTTCTGTTTATTCTTCTTACAAAGCTCTAAAAATATAGTTAATTTCTCACTATATATATTTGAAAAGTAGACCGTTCAAGGTTTCTCAGGGTTTCTTAATGTTACTATGACAAAAACTCGTGGAGTGTACTAGACGGTTTGGCAAGATTTCTGTTTGATCCCGCAGGGGGGACAGCTGACTCAGAGGGTTAAGTTTAAGTAATGGGTTTTAGATACACCTGTAAAGTGGAGTAATACATCTGACGTGAAATGTCCGAGTGCGGTTATACGCTGATAACAGAACACCTCTCGTCCAATCAGATTTCTTGGTCGGAACTAACTGTTGTATAATTAAACTTTAACACTGAAATTTTATTCACCTAAAATCTGATTGCTGCAACCTCCAATACCAGTACTGAAAGACGGGACTACTTGGAGAACATTCTTCTTAATCACACGTAATTAGAAATACAATATTATGCAATAGTCTAGACAGACAAAGAAAACGTTTAACGCTATTTATTTGGGTAATAAGTGCATATTTGCTCAAAAAAAGAGTTAGAATTAGAATAAATGCAAATTAACAGAAAGAGAATAAAAATTAGCAATCATTTCTTAGACCCTCCAAAAGGTCACTAATACCTTGTTGACTGCTAGAAACATTGGTTCCCAAGAACACTGCTTTGGTTCACAAGGTTCCTCAGGGACAAGCCAGTCATTCCATGTATTCATTACATTTCAACACCAACTCAATTAATTAATTAAATCTATTAGTTAAATGCCTCAATGAGCCATTGATTAGCCAAAAGTAGCGTGCTAGCGGGTGACTAAAAAAAATGCATGGCTGTATTGGAGCATTGCTGCAAATACTAGGGTGACATCAGGAGAGGCTTTTAAATGGCACTTTGACAAACATATTATTATTGATTTTCATGTTGGTATAAAACTTTTAAACAGCATTTTCTTGGACTGCCTAAGGATTTTGCCAACACAAATTACCTTTATATGATGCTTTGTATCCACTTTATTATTCATTCAACTAACATCACTGACAATTTAACAGAAATTTTCTTTAAAAAAAAAAAAACATTGTTTTAAATGAAAATATACATTTTCTGTCAATCAGCAAAATATATAACCAAAATCTCTTCATGACTTTATAGTAATAACATCAAAGATTTAAACATAACAAATATGAGTAACACCAAAGTACTTCATCAGGCTAAAAATACCAGCAGACCGAAGTTAGAAATATACGCTTAAATCTTCCATTGCAGAATATTATTCTGAAAACAATATGGCAGTAGTCTCATCTTTTAAATACACATATGCTTTACTGAATAATCAATTCTTCTATCAAACAAAACAAATAAAAAAACAAAGTACTTTACATGAGCTAGATGTTCTCAGTAAGAAATAAATAAATACAAACTCTTCGGTGTCTGTTCCAAAGTGCGGGATGACTGCATAAACCAAAGCTGTCATATCTCAGGCACCAAAATGGCCAGCTGTAACGATTACATCCTCAGCATCGATTTAAGGAGCAGACAGCCAAATAAAGGAGGCTAGACTGCATCAAGACCCAAATGACACTAAAGAGTCACAATTTCACTTTCAACAATTCAGTTTGCTGCTACGCCTTCTGGACAGAAATGTGTCTTGCATGCAGAACCAAAGAGATGCATCCTGCAATTTGTCGTTAATGCTCGGGATTCCCCATGATGAGGTAAGGCCAGCGGCTAAGACGGCACTGTTTGGTACTCACCAACCTTTACTCCATTGTGACTGACGGTTTTACAGAACACTTTGACTGGCTTCTCTATGCTGTGAACTAATTTGAACAAACAGCTAAAATTCTTCACTCAGGAGCTTTTATGCTCCAGTGAAACTAGTCAATATAAACGATATATCAATTTGTCATCATGCAAAATTTTAAACAAAGAAAATCTGAAACTTCCATGAACTTCGCCAAAAAGGAACATTGTTTGACAGCACGCACCACAGAAACAAATTCCAACCAATCACATGGTGGTCTTTTAAGACCGGACAACCTATGCCCAACAAATGTGCAGTAAGTTTGAATGAGTTAGTGGAGCACACCATGTCACAGTTTTGCTAATACGGGAGACAAGGAAGTGATGAGCGCTCCGTCAGAAGAAACTCCAAGTGTCGGTGAAGAAAGCGACAGCTCAGCAGCTCCTTTAAAAAAGGAGATATTGTGCATAAACAAGGTAAAAAGATATTGGCGACGTGTTTAATATGCAACACACAAGAGACTGGTGCAGTGTACTGTAAACTGCCGAAAACCTGTGCCAACTAAAACTGGAAATACTGCAAACTTATTTAAACCACCCAAAACATCGCCACCCAACAGAACATGCTAAATGCAAGCACTTACAGTCACAGACAGCAGCGGTTAGGGCTTCCACTTCAAATCTGAAAAAATACAAGATGCCCCCCATACCCCCTGGCCCCCCACGCACCACCTCCCGGTTCCGTCCCCTGGAACGAGCAGTGAGGCAGTAAGAGAAAAAACCCAGCAACAAACCATACTACTCACGTTGTCCACTGTTATGGCCTGTGACAAAAAAAAGTTTATTTTGTATGATTTATTTATTAAAAACAGATTTCAGTTTGTGGTCCATTTGTATTTTTTCATGGTTGGAATCTTTTTAAGAGGAATTCTAAGGGAATTTTAAGTGTAAAAAAAAAAATGGAGCCTTAAAGTAAAGAGATGATGACCTCAGTTATATCGTAATACTTATCGATATTGACTGATATGAAAAAATTAGCGTGATAAAATATTTTGCCAAATTGCACAGCCAGATGAGTTTGACCAGCTTAGCTGTACCCATTACAAACTAGGCTTTGGCGGTATCTAATTTTTATACCATCATACCGTCTAGACATTTTACTGTGGTGTATGGTATTTCGACAGTATTTTCAAAACCAATGCTATTCCAGTATTGTGAAATCTTTGCGATTAAACTTGATGAAAATTCATCCAATCGCAGCACCCCTCCCCCCCCCATCCCCCCCTTTCTTCAATGGCATACTCATTCACTTCCCACTGTTTTTCAAATGATGAAGACTGCACGATCACTGTG
>JABJVO010000115.1:27805848-27823178 GCA_026770805.1 Boulengeromyrus knoepffleri
TAATTCTTTCTTGACATGAGCTGTAAGCACGGAACAGCGCGCGCCCCAGGACGGCAGAGGCGGGGCGAGGGGGGGGGGGGGGGGGGGGGGGGGGGGGGGGGGGGGGGGGGGGGGGGGTATGAAGGTTTCCTTTCACCAGACTACCTAAACGTCACCTAACTCCCAAGCAGCAAGTGCCACAAATCAGGGCCCCCAGAGTGCCCTGTCACACGATGTACCTTCAGCTGTTTGCCAAACATCCAGACAAGCATCAGACCCCATGGTTGATAGGCTTTGCGGTGCCCAGACCATGAGAACATTTAGACATTCCCCAGCAGCTGTGGAAACAGCAGATACAAAGCCCAAGGGAACCTCACAAGTGTCACCTCAGCCTAACAGCTGGAACACTCCACTCAAACACCTCAACCTCCTTTACCTTTTCCGGTCAAGGCCAGAACAAAATACAAACAGGACTTGACAAAAATAAAAATCTTTTTTTTTTTTTTTTTTATCAAACATGACCAATGACTATCCATCTCTTTAAAGCCAGTGAAAGTGAAAACTAC
Organism: Boulengeromyrus knoepffleri; assembly: GCA_026770805.1. NCBI lineage: Eukaryota > Metazoa > Chordata > Actinopteri > Osteoglossiformes > Mormyridae > Boulengeromyrus > Boulengeromyrus knoepffleri. The sequence continues at coordinate 27,806,394 of JABJVO010000115.1, forward strand.
AGAAGTAGAGAAGTGGCTGGGTGGAACAAAGGTGTATCACAATAATGTCAAACTACCAAAATAGCCAAGCAGTTCCATTCTGACTCAACGGTGCGCCAAACGCCGCTTTATGCTGAAAAGAGCTTCCATTACCAATAAGTGACAGGAAGACGATGACATGCATGCGCACCGATTCAAATACAGGTTGTAGTTCGGTCGTTTCTGAGAATGATCGGAATTGAGCACATTTATAATAACTTAACAGATAAAGAACTCCGCTGAAAGGCAGCATCTGATATCGCCTAATATTTATAAAACAGTGTTCTGGACACATGAATTACGTGTCATTTTGACATAAAAATACATACGCACTATCCCCATCAGGTCCATCGCCGTACTGCTGAAATGTTTCTGAATATTAATTAAACTCTTTCCTGGAAACTATAATTCACGGCGCTAATGATTTGATTGGGGTATGAAGACGACGATAAATGGGTTTGTCCTCCCTCCAGACTAATTTGAACAAGACATGAGCAAGAACAGGCACGACTGCATTTCCTTTTAAACGAAGATTAATGTGCCCGGTGTATGAAAATTTCCAAAATACCACTACTTCTCCCATTTCATTAAAGACTAAGGTCAGCTCGAGGACATCAACTCCATAACAGTATGCTGCATAAATATGAAGGACCATGCGCGACGCTCTAGGGACCTGTGATTGCCAAATATCAGATCCGCAGTTCTTTCCCTCAAAGAAAACGAAATTAACGCACGCAGGGAGCCACCTCTGACATACAAACATACAGTAGAGAGTATAATTAACATTGCACACGAAGAACGGATACTCACCAGTATACTTGATGATAATAAACAGACATGAATTCACACTTGCAGATAATTTAGTTCACTACGGGAAACCTCCTTTTTCTTTTTCCTCCCAGATAATACACAGACGTCGCCCGTTACTCTCCAACAGCGTTCCTAAACACTACGAAGACGCAAGCGCTGACAGCACTCAAAACCGGCACTGAAGACTGGCACCTCAGAGTAGCGCTGCCGCTGGCGGACGCGTGAATATATAGTAGAGGCGTAGCCTCACGCGCCAGACACGCCTCCCTCCGCACGCTTCTGCAAATTCTTCAATGGCAGGGAATCTTTTCAGGGTAACCCGTGGGCCAATCACACGGCGCCGTGGCCAGCCGCCAGTGACGACAGGAATCGAACACAGAATTCATTGGCTAGGGACGCGAGCACCGCATCATACGCACGACGAGACCCCCATTCAGCTTTGCTTACGCGACATAGGAGAACCAGAGAGCCGTGAAGAGCTTCATTGGCCCTTTAAATCTGCATACTGTGTAGCTGGAATAACACCCCATGCAGGCAAACTACGCCAGCAAATACGCAAAGTTAAGATTATTAATAAATATACAGAATACATACATATACCGTTTAGCACAGACGTCAGTTAAAACGCAGAAACCCGCCTATGCGTACACATTCCTGAGGCGCGAAGGACACCTCGACCTTAATTTTTTCCCGATTTTTCAAATTCCAATGTTATTATTTGACAACTACCCAGTGGACAATTCGAGTGTAGCAAAACTGCGCGTGACATGCTAATATATCAACCCCCCTCCGTGTTCCCTTCCAAAGGAATTTAATGTCGGTGCTTTTCATAAACCACATAACATGGTTCCCTGTTTCGAATGACTTACATAGAACGTAACTCAAAAGGTTTCCAGGAAAAAGGTTTAGCCTAAATAAGGCACAAAATAAGCAAAGGACGAATAATATTTGATTCCAAAAATAGCAAGTGATATTATAACTAAGGTATTGGAATTGAATAACTGTTAGTTTTACTTTGAGTGAAGATACTTGAAAAGTATCACGAATTGATCCTGTAATATATCCCATTGCAGAAACGAGATTCTAGCGGTGTCATTTGTTCTGGATCTGCAGACCCGGTAGGCTTATTTAACATATAGCTGCAATGTCACAGAAACGTAGCAGGATTGGGGATGAGGTAATTTTTTACATGGCGCTACACGCAGAGCTACATGCAGAGCACACCAGGCTTCCCGCTTCCCATATCAAATATTTTAATCGACATGGGAACACGAAGACTGTTGCTGTGCCTTTGATAAAATTCACTTAAAATGAATCATCTTACTAAAATGCACTGCATATTAGTCCATAAGATTTTCTATTGTTTCAAGCTATGCAAACATAACCATTTTATTTACGTATAAATTTCATCTCTATGGCCCGACTTAGGCTACATGCCCACACAAATTGGGACAACTAATAAGAAGTGGAAAATCTATATTTTGTTACATTCGAACAGGATGCCTGTCCTATAACCGAAGCGTTTTTCCACTTGACGTCAGATAACTTCAGGCTTTATAGTGATCGGCTATATTGCGATCTCTTCTCGGGCAGCTCTTCATTCTCCGTATAAGAGAAATGCGCTTTCAACAGTGAGCAAGCTGGGTGATTGTAATGATCAGTTTAAACACTCCTCATTCTGTCCGATGACTTCCAGTCAGCATGTTTATTGTCTTGCCGTGTAGTGAACCCTTTGGCGCCATCTGTTGTCCATGTGTAGCCGGTTCGTATAGGCCTCACAAAACTATTCCTCCGAAGGCCAGCGTCAGATCAGTGAAGACCATTAAACCTGCAGCAGCTGCAAAGCCCTACCGGCCACGATTTACTGGCGAATATGAGCGATAATTAACAATTGGCTGTTCCTGTTTACCTAAATGGCTCCTTTCCTACACTCTGATGAATGGTCTCAGCTGCCCAAAGAACATTATACAGGTACTCCTGTGACTGATCTCAGTATCTAGAGATCTGGCCAGTCTGTACTCACCATTGCCAAGAGGCCCGCACATCACACTAGAACTATTCTTCTGTTGATTGTGGTGTCTGCAGTTTTGTCTCCTAGTGAGGAAAAATTACTACGCTATAACACATCAGGACCGAACGGCAAATTAAAAAACAGTGTAGAACACACATGAGTTGTCACTCCCCCATGAGCCTTTAACCAGCGCCTTTACGTTAAGTTCTCGTTATTGCTATGTATTGATGTCTGTATCACAGGTTGTTCTTAATTCAATAAAGTTCATGGAATGCTGTTTTGTTATTGAAATTTGTTCCGGACCTCTGACTTTGAACAAAAATCGGGTGTGGACCTTTGATGAAAAAGTTTGAGAAGCCCTCTTATATATTTTTAATCCCTCTCAGAGTAATTAGTAAGATTTTCTTTTTTACACTCACAAACATTATCTGTCACCTTCGATCTTCCAGATTACTGTTTGTCACCCCAAGAGCCTTAGAGACTCCTGGCTTTTCTCTCATGTTTGAAATGTCCATCTATTGTGTCCTAGATGGTCGTCTGGTCGTTGTGTTGGGTTGTGCTTAAGTGGGAGACTTCAAAAGCAGTTGCAGAACACCTTGGCCACACCTGCACCTTCTGCACTCTTTTATGTGTGAAAAATCAATGAGACATCAAACACTGGTGCAATTAGAACCAGCCATTTTGTCCATTTAAAATGTAGTGGCTCGACAAAAAAAGAGACGCAATGGCGCATCACAAGCTCAAGATAAAAGACAATATTCTCAGTTTGTCTTATGTGCAACTTTTCTGCTGAAAAATTTTGCACGTATGGTTATAATGGACTAACTGACCTTTTGTTGCAGTGCATTTGGAGTTCACTGTGTACATATATTTGTGTACTTACAACTTCACAAGCACCTTTTGATGAAAGGGGCCAATTGAACATCCTCACCTTGTAAGCCAAGGAGCATCCTTAGGGTTACCGGGGATCGGCCACCAGCAGTGGATTACAGAGGATGTGCCGTGTGCTGAGACCTGGCTCCACATGACAAACATGCTGGTCTGATTACCCATAATCCAATCTTTCAGTACCTTTGACCTGAATCCTGCCATCTGGAATGTTCTATATGTGCCTCCCTGACTTGAGAGAATAGAGAAGATTTAGGCTGTGGATCCTGTGCCAGTTTTGGCCATTCTGGAAACTTCAGGTCCCCAAAAGCAAAGCTGCACTGAAAAAAAAACATGAATATACTGCCCTCTTGTGAGAATTAACTAGACATTACATGTCGGATCTGCGGCTTCGTCTCGTTGTCGTGTATTTTTAAATTTTTTACACAACTGAATTCAGGACAGTCTCTCGGTAGTATTGTACCCCCCCCAAGGCGATGTTATGTCTCCATGGCAAATTTTGAATGTAACTTGATGATACTCTTTCACTGCTCAGTACGTATTTCTCGTTAATTAAAGCAACTTACGTAGTTCATAAATACAAGTGGCTTTCTTAGCGATTTCTATAGCGGTATCTTTTCTTCAGTGACATGACGAGGGCTGGAAATTAAGCTCGCCTACTAGGCCGATGTGTCATTTAGGCCACATGAACGGCGAGTACAATAAAACAGAACATTTAGCCCGCTTGGCTAGTAAGAAAAGAATGCATGTCGGACTATAGGCTATTTTGTACTAAACCAGCCCATTTGGCTAGTAGCAAAAATTCCTTCTGTGAATATGCAACATTTTTGCGGACGTATTTCAACCATTACGCCACCTGCAGCCTGATTTACGTTATAACGCCTAAAGGTTTCATATTACATTTCCATGTTTCCATGGTGCCAAGAAAATTCCGACGTCGGGTGGCGTTTAAGCGCTGCTATTTTATTTATTTAATTTATGAATCAGGGTGCAAAGGGTATTCCTTCGGTTGTTGTTTTAGTAGACATAATGAACGACACGTAGTGGACGGGTAATTAATTAATTGTTTCATCAAATAGCTACTGTCACCAGGAAGACTGTCGGCACACCTTACTTACACCTTTACTTATGACTTAGTGTCATACTGTGTATGCAAATGTACATTTTAAATAATTTAAATAAAGTTGAGTACTTCCTTTAAAATATGTCACACCAACCTCATAAGATCGCACCACGTGAGTGCAGGTGAGCCAAATTACACAAGTACGTCAAGCACTTTGTATTTTTTTTTCCGTTTTTTGTTAGACCAACTAAACCATCGCCATGTAACTGTTACATTGTTAAAGACGTATCCTGTTTTTCATGTTTCATTCAGTTATACCTCTCCTGATTTAGGTCTGTTGTCCATTGCGGTCCTATAGTTTTCCCATTAATTCTAACCTGCAAATCGGGTTTACATTTCATCGTTATTATATTAATAAACCCTATTCACCTAAATACATTTCCATAAATGAAATCGGAAAACGCACCACATTTCCACACAAAACACTTCCAAATTAATCACACAGCTTGGAATGGCACATATGGCAAGCAAAAAATGCACACCAAGTGGGAATCGGGGTTTTCCAGAGAAACGGCCGCAATGTAAAGAACACGCAGCTTTTGCAAAACCAAATGATGGACTTAGAGAAGCATGTTCTTTACACATCTGATACCAGATAAGTGCACAGTTTAGTACCCATCTCATTTAGTGTGGCAAATCAACATATAAGGACTGAAGGTAGAAACACAGTCTACAATCTTCCAACAAATATGACTGGATTAAATGTGACCCCCCATGCCCTCTCCCTTCCTTCCCACATGTCCAGGTGGTGCCCCGGCTTCAACCATCTCGGCTGGAGTCCTGGTTCAGTCCCACAGAAGGGTGACATGTGGGATGTGGCTGAAGAACCGTGTCATGGTGGCTGCAGCCCTCAATCTGCCTCCCTGACTCACTGATGGATTTTGGCTTCACCTTACACACAGTCTACACCTTGCTTTTCACAAGCAAGCCCACACTTTCTGTTTCTGTAATGTTAGCATGACCGGGACGGTTGAGCGGCCAGTTGATCCTGGACCCCCAGAGGTCCCCCCCCACACCCAACCCCCCCAACTTGGGAGTTTTTGGTTCCTCTCCTCCATTGTCATCTTTCTTTCTTTCTTTCTTTCTTTGTCGTTCTTTTTCCCTGTTTTTGCATGGTTTTCTCTTAATGAGTTGGGGTGACTCTAATGTGAAAGGCGCTATATAAAAATAAATTGAAGTGAATTGAATATCCAAGGTCCTAAATGCCGCTACTCCACCACTGCATGAAATCGCTGTCCACAAAACATTTATTCAGCTTTGTTAAGTACAGCCTAATAGTTCTGATTACTGGTCCTTGGTATCATGCATAAACACCCGAAGTGGCAGCCTTTATCCAGGTGTTGGAAAATAAACATCATCCTTTTCTATGTGACTTGGATCTCCTTACCTAAACGGAGAATTTGGTGTGTGGTCGCTCCAGGTTCTGTGCTCTTCATCCCTGAGGCCATGATCAAGCCACGGAGCACAGGAGCTACAGCGGAACTTGCCACCACTGTCAGCATCTCAGCATCAAGCCTTAAACCCCAACAAATCTATTTAAACTTTGTGTCAATAAGTATCACGCGCATGAAACAAACATGTTCCACTTCACTGTTTGCCATTCATTTTTCAAAACCTGTGAAATTGAGTGTGCACGCGCACATACACACGACTCGACTATGGGATGAGAGTTTCTTCAGCTGCATAAAGGGTCAGCATACAGCGAAAAGTTCCTGTCTGCCCGCAGCAGTAATCTTTCTCTTCCTGCTGTGGATTATCCTATTACAGTACTATAATTTTTCAAGTTACTGAAATAACCAAAGTTATTACAGTTAAAATTACTCTGTTAATGCCCCGTCTCACATGCATGAAGACACCTGCCGTTTTTTGTAATCCCGAAAATATCCACCAGATGGCAGGGATGTGCAGCAAATGGAACGCCGGCGTAATTACCTTCCACAAGATATTCCAACTCAATAATCCTCTGGCCTTACTGTTGGTGAAACGGAAATTAAAATGCTAATTTTGTGAAGCTGTTCACGGCTTATTGGGGGAACATGAGTTGTCCTTTCCCTGCTATCACTTGGCCCTCCGCTACGCACGATGCCTTCATAGATCAATATTTGCCTGTTGTCTCCGCGCCCTCGCTTGCTCGCACGCGCACGCACGCACACACACACACATTTTTTGTCTGTCTCTCTGCGCATCCCCCCCCCCTCTTCTCATTGTCGTCCCCTGGGACTCGGTCTCTTTTTCAGAAGCGCAACAGAGATACCAAATCAGGACCTGTTTCCAGTTAAAACCCGGCTCGATAAATGCCTTTTGGAAAAATGGTGAAAGTTTTAGCTTGTGTTGGGGTAACGGGGGTAATCGATAGTGTTTCGCTTCCTTTGTTGGGAGTCGTTCATAAGCAGGTCACCCTGCGTTGTCTTAACGTATTAACAGCGCACACCCAAAAGATATCGTCATAGTCATGAATTAATAATTATTGTTTATTGAACGAGTTAAAAACAGTAACATAGACTGAGATCTATGGGATAGATTTGGGTATGGACGGCAGGTATATTTTTTCAATATTCTTGGGAGTACAGTTTTATTTAGGACAGCATGGATTCGGGGTTGATTTGGTCCAGACCAATGTTGAAACCAAGGGCATAACTGGGTTGAACATTGGGGCGTTTGAGGTCTCCTATTTAAGGGGGTCCAGGGGGTTCGTTTAGGCTGGTTTTGATTATAAGCCCCCCCCCCCCTCCCCATAATTTATACCCATGATTGAAACCAAAGGCATGCCCTTGATTAAGATACTGGGGGTTGCATGTAAGCTTTTGGTGAGGTGTGGGAGAATACCTTTGAACAGTCAGCTTAAGTAATGTCGGCCAACTCCTCGTGCTCCAAGGTGGCTTTCTGTGGTCTAGCGCCTGCCGTACAATCGAGAAAAGAAGACGATGGCGCGGCTTTTCGTCACATCTGCCAGGATGTCTGAACCTCGCCCGACCAGCGTCTGTGCTTCCGGAGAGTGCCAGACTCTCAAAACCACAAAGGAGGAAGCACATAAAAAAGGCTGACCCCCCCTAAGCCTGGGTAATGTGTGAAACCACAGAAACGGCCTCATCTTGCTATGCTGCCGATTATTGGCAGAACACGATCCGCATTGGGGGTGGGGGCGGCTCCCCGCTGTTAATTGATGGACAGTTATATTGAAAGGCTATATTCAGCAGCTAATTGTCTGTTTACTGCAGTATTTATTGGGAAACTGGGCTAGCGGGTTGTATCCGCTGCGTCCCACGCTCTGGTCGTTAATACAGCTTCATTAGTGCCCTTCTGCGGGGAGCCTTAGGTTTCCATGCTAACAGTCACACAACAGCGCACCACCTTCCCGTTCCGCGTCGTCACGGGAACCTGAGGGACACTGTCACATGGCACAGTCTCACAGGAATTCCTATACCTGGCTTATTTCCAACAGGTAAATTCACAGGCGTACTCCCTATGTTTATGAAAACCCGTTGCCAAAGAATACTGTTTAACTGTGACCTGCGGGTGATTAATTATACATTTTAACGCAAAATGGGTTTAATGCAGTTTCGACATTTTGTTTAACGTTACAGCGATAAATCACAGAGGTTAATGCATGGGAAATGCTACTCCTAAAAGTTACCTTGTTAGAAAGTTGTCAAGAGTGAAAGAAGGATGCTTTAATTTCCTCCAAAAGCATTGTTAACCCTAGCTGAACAAGTCAGTCATACAGATGTAGTACTCACTGGCTCCAGCAGGGGGCTTGCGATGTGATCGGAGCAGGAGGGTTACATGGCCCTTCCTCCCGCAGGTTACCCCACTTGCCGATAAAAAACCACACCCCCCCCCCCCCCCCCACCCCCCCAAAGACCCCCCAAAATCTCCCCAAAATCCCCAATTACAATCACGGCTTGGAAGAAAAAAAAACACAAACCCATTTACATTAAGGTCACTGAGCACTTTGATTTGCTAAAAAAATGTTGATTTAACTGAGTGATATACAATGTTACAGTGCAGAAAGGAGACCACAAGCTCCATAAAGTCAACTACATTGCATAGCTGTGTGATCTGAGAAAGGTCTGTGGTTCCTCTCTGCTCTCCTGCTTACCATAAACAACCCATCAGAGATACAGGAATAGATGATAAATGTTTCATGATTGATAGACTGTGCCAGGAACTCTCACAATGAAAGGAATAATTAGGCAGGCAGTAAGACAGGGGAGGAGATTGTGAAGCTCTGACCATTCAGCGGGCAGCTCCTCTTCCAGGTGACAACAACACTGAAGGTCAGATTAAATGTTCAAACCTAAATACAACTCTACTAATCCATGGCAAGACAGATGTTTGTTCAGTAGAATTAAAAAAAATAATTAAAAACACCATACATTCATGACTTCTTATATTACACGTGGTGATCTACAACAAAGTTTTATTGTCTAATGTTCAATTCATGCCAGAAAAGCTTCCACAAGTGACATTATTTGGAATCTATAAATCAAATTGTATTTATAAAATGACTGCAAGATGACATGGAACCGGTTACACAGACTTAACTACATACTTCGAAACTCCATCTGGGAAGAAGACGACCGATTAGGAACACACTACAAAATGTCAGTCCATATATATTTGTTCCTTACATGGGCCTAAACTGCTTGGGGGGGGGCAAACCTATACTACCATAGTGGGCAGAAATGGGCCACATTGATAGTGAGATATGTAACAGTTTCATGTGATGATGCGGGCAGCAGGGCAGCTCAGCGGGTACCACTGTTGCGTCTCACTTGCAGCACTGGGGGTTTCTACCCCCCGTCTGCTCTGTCCGTGTATGGATTTTGCATATTCCGCCTGTGACGAGGGACTTTCCTCTGGGTACTCCTGTTCCCACCCACAGTCCAGCAGCATGCATTAGGCTAATCGTGTCTGTAAATTGCCAGCAGTATTTCCATATGTTCCCTGTGATGGACTAGCATCCTATCCGGGATGTGCCCCTACCTTGTGACCTATACTGCCTGGAATAGCCGCTAGGTCCCCCATGACCTAGACGTACAAACCTGGAGAGGTAGCTGGTCTATTGAGGTAGTCAAGGTTATACCTCCTCTGTTTTGACATTAAATTATGAAACAAGTAACTCTGAAATAACTGTTTAATAAAATGTTATTGTTATTTAAAATCACATCTTCTCTCTTTGAAAAATTCAATATTGCGATATCGTTAAAAGTATTACCTTCTTACCACTTCAATTTTTTTTTTTGCCACCGGCCACCACTGAGTACACCGTTTGCTCAACAGCCACACAGCTTTAAAGTCACAACCAATAAATCTCGCCAAAAAAACCAAACTTATCAATAATAATTAACTTTTTAATAACTAAAATAAATATTTCCAAATGCTATGAAACACACAAGCCATCTCTTGCCGTGGCACATTTTCTGCGCATAGTCAGCCTGGTGAAGACTATGCCACACTTATGGTGGACTATTAATAAAATAGAACACAAAGCCCTGACTACAGTTAATCCGATAGCCAGATCTAAGAGATCCACTTCTAATGGACCCAAGGTTTCCGTATAAAGAGAATAGATGTTTATATCTGTGCCATTTTTCTCACACAAAAACACTCAAATCATTTCAAGTATATTCAAAATTATGCAGGGTGGTTTAGCTGCAGTATCAAGCATAACTGCCTATTAATCTTTATATCAAACTTTCCTCCCCTGAGGGAATCGCATGGCACAGAGGGGCTGTTCAGACTTGGCCTAACAAACATACGGGTAGCGCTGCCAGGCTTGGTCATGCTCAGAGACAGCATGCTAGCAGCAGAATAATGGACTCGCTCTGACGTTTCCCGATAACTTTCATGCTTCCACAATCAAACATTAACTGGACTCTGACATCGGCGCTACTGGCACTTGTGTGAGTCAGCGATACGACCCCCAGCCGGGGAGCACTGCTGGACACACTGCCCGTATGTTTGCTGGGCCAGCAAGCTTGGTGGTCAGGTGTGGACCCCCCTCCAGTTAATTCCCTCTGTCATAAATCAATTAAAACACCCTTGTAAACATCCACCCCAGCACGATTTCTCCCCGAAACAGTAAGATATGAAAACAATGGATACCAATGGCGTGACCCTGACCAGGATAAGTGGGTGGAAGATCGGTGGATGGATGCAAAGTCAATAGCAGCAGCCAGTCATCTGAAAGTCTGAACACAATGTTATTCAGAGATTAACTAGCAGAATGGGGCTTGACTATGTGATTACATGCCAGGTAGGCAATTCTGGGCTGGGATGATGGTGGTGTGTTCCCAGCCCCCTCAGCCATGCAGGTAGGGGCAGAAATAAAACATGACAGAGATGAAACTGATTTTCTCTAGAAAAAGAAGAAAAAAAAATTCAACTATCATGTCAGTTCTAAGATCCTTTTAACCCTCAACAAGGTGGCTTCCAACAGGTTAACAAAATCTCATTTTTCATTAGCTTCTGAAATATATACATACACCAAAATATCTGACATATAACAAGAAACGCATAATTAAACGCAATACTTTCAAATTAAATGCAGTTGTCAAATGAGATAAATTAGACCATTTTTAGTTGTAGCATTTTGTTTTATAATGAATTTCCATAAATATTAAAAAAGGAAAATAAAATATAGAACAACTCTTCCAACAGCGCGACAGGCACTTTCCCTCAATCACCCCCTAATTTCTCATCTGAGTTTACATTTCTATGCACTAAATCGAAACTAGTCTATCGCAGTGTTGTCTTTAGCTGATAAAGTCATATTCAGTATTCACCATTGGTTGGTTAAGAAAAGAAGGTTTTTTTCCCCCTCATTAATTGGTACCTACGTTAATCTTTGTCCGGCGTAATTAACATACTGCAAAAAATGGCGAGGGAAGTGAACTAAAATACACCACCTTTGATTTTCATGAGTCATGACAGCTTCAAAGCCAAACAAAGGGGAAAATGAGGATGTTAAGTGGGTCTCACTGGACACTACACAGCACGTTGTGCTGCCCTTGTCAACGTCAAAACAACAGCATGTCCACCTCTGTTTGCAGTAAAGATCTGAATTCTCTCAAGTGTGCGGGTCTTTTACCCAAGCTGTGAAGCAGAGATTTGTGTAAGGGAAGTATTGCTTGATCAATTGAAACAGTCCATGACAAAGACGTCTGATCCGCTGGTTACTTACCAGACACAGAAGGTATAACAGATACAAACATGAAGGTTATATGCTCTTTCCAGATGCCTGCATTAAGTGGTTTTTTCAAGCAAGTCAGGAGGTCTTTGGTGTGCCTCGAACACCCCGTGTTTGCTTTAATTAACTTGAACTCACTGGCTCCCTAGCTGGGTCACTGCAACACGCCAAAGTTCATACACTCATGCCACTAGGAAAAATCACCATGTAAGACAAAAAGAACAGAGAGCTCAGTAGCCTTTTCCAGTGCAGTTAAGGGCTTCTACTGTTAAGTACTTACTTTAGATGATGAGGTGCTGGGAAGACGATAGCTGGCAGACATTAGCAATCATAGGCATGCAGCCTTGTGTAACACAAAGGTCTCAATTAAGTTTTATCTCTTGTTGACACTGTAGGTTTAAAGAATCTTCCATCCAGAACTTCCACAAAAGCCAAATATTAAGCTATACTGCAAGATACAGAGTCCTTCTTCTCTTTTCCAAAAGCAAACAAACACACTGGGTAATTTCATGCTACAGAACCTCTTCATGGGATCCTTGGATGAGGAGGCTGTTTATAACTGACCTAAAAAGTCCATCTTCCCTCAGGTGAAATACTGTGAGCTTAATAATATTAGAATATATTTAGAAAGACCAATTTCCATCCACAACCATTTTCTTTACTCCTGTGCCATGACCAAAACAAAACTGAAACAAATTTGAATTATAAAACAATGAATCAATTCATCAACATATCCCTCATAACCACTTCACCAATGTCACTTAAACAATAAATTATTATAAATTAAACTATGCCATACTCTGGTCTGCCTTTACATACTTTTTAAATTCTTTAAGTAGCATTGCAGATAAAAAAAAAAAAACATAAAAAGCATAATGCAATATTTAAATATGCAGTTTACCAGCCTAGGCAATGTAACGTACTGCTCAGGTAGAAAATAATTTTGATTAGCCATTGACTGAAATAGACACCTGGATTGATGCCTCTGAAGTCCCTCTAACCCATATATATAGGATGTGTAAACTTAGCATATTACAAGAAAAATTAAGCTTCTCTCAAGACAGAAAAGATCTCACAAATAATTACATTTACCACAGATTTTATAGCACACATTAATCTTTTATGTAGCAGTATGATGTAACAGTAAAAATAAAACTGCCACTGAAATAAAATTTAATAAAAATCAAAATTACTCTTGGACTTCACTAGGTCAGTCCTAAATTCTAGACAAAAAACCCAGGCTAACTTGTTAAAGGTTATTCCAGTTATGACAACATAATACTTTTTAAAAGAGAAAAGCAGTCACTTTAAAATGTTTTCCCACAACCAGAAAACCACTTTATCAAATCCACAAAGGAAAAAAAAATGCTCCTTGTTTAAATATATTCAAAAAAAAAAAACTTTGAAAACAGTCTCTTAACAGAAGCGCAGTGATGGAAACTTCTAGAAGTCTTCCGATTGAGAGCGGCTGCTCACTTTGGTGCCAAGAATGGCAGCGTTTCTCACAGGATAGCAGGAAATGCCATCGGCTTATCAGACAAAACAAGAGAGAAAAGAAGCTGGAGCTCTGTGGTTTTTCAACAGTAAAGTCACTGAATTAGCTGAAGCCAAGTCATACTGATTAAGAGTCAGGGTAGGCAGGAGCTGAAAAACAATACAGTAAAACACAGCATGCCAATCTGAAAGGTGTGCATATGGATTAACACATTATAAACACTGAAAGGCTGCTTGACATCTGCATTATTGTCCTAGTCCAGATATTTCACTGAAATATTTACTAAAATGTAACCATTTTACAATCTGTTTATTCATGTGAACTAATGTTTATATACAAATGTTGGTATTGTACTAAAGACATGAGTACCCATGCCTGAAGTATGACAAACAAATCTCAATAAACGACGGATAGCTAATGGAAGTCTTTGGCTCCAGAGGAAGTGACGGGTAACAGTAGATCAGATTCACATGCTAAAATGATGGTCATGATATGATTTGCTTGTACTGAATCAATCGGTAAACCTTCATTGGAAAAATACGGATGGCCTTTACTATGTACACAGCTACATCTGTCCAAGGAGTTAGCAAGTGTTAGACACACAAGCAAAACGTAACGGATTAAGTAAACGACAAATCACGCGTGACTGAAGAGTGGCCAATCTACAAAGATGCTTAATTCCTGAGTTTTCGTTACTCTGGATATCTACACAGTTTCATCTATTCACCCAGAGGGGAGATCCGAGGCTGTCACACTGGGTGGCTCCCAGCCACAGCTATATACTTCCAAATGTACAGATCACCAGAAGAAATTAGCAAAGTCAGATTCACCAAGGTGTTATTAAAATGTAAAAATAAAAAGTTGTAAATTATGCTTTGGATGTTTAATAATTGTCTTTGTGGTCATAAGACAACCAATTTGAATCTCTGTTGAGAGTTTAACAGGGCCCAAAGGTACAATAACAAATAGATAGAGTGCAACAAAACAGTATGTTCACTGCGTCGTGGGCTGAACACTACAAAGTACAGAAATAGACCTTTAAAAAGTTGCAATTAGTCAAACAGGCTGGAAGTAGTTATCAAAAAGATGGGCTCCTCTGCTGTAAGATCTACTTTATGAAGTGTCACTAGCAGGAACCAATACTAGTCAGATATAATCAACCTGCAGTAAATGACTAAAATCTTTTCGTTAGTAAGCAAAATCACACTTGCAGACAATGATAAGAGCTGCAAGAAAATAAACAATGGATGAAAAACCATTATGCTGCTCTAAGACATGGCTGAGTCAGCAAAATGCATTACCGGAGCGTCGCTTGCAACATAAACGTGACCCAGCCATCTCAGCTGCACTCTAATGCTTACATTTACAAGGTGTAACTTGTAGATTTATTGTATTTCACCCCAATTGACCCTGCGATGTTTTCAAAATGCTACATCTGAAAAGTGTCCCCTGCATTAGTCATTTATACATTTATCATTTGGGCCAACGCAGTACACATTTCCCTCACGTACCACAAAAAGTTACGAAAGTTACGGGCTCTTGTGCTTATTTTGTACTGACATAAGGCTACAAAAAATTTAAAAATAAATAAGCACTCAAAAAATGTATCATTTATTTTGATACAGCTGTATATTCTATTTTTGCCTTTTTATGCTGCAAATTATTCTGTCTGCAGCTAACATATCCAGATACAAGCATTTCCCATTTCATATGCCAAGTCAAATCAAGGCTGCATTACTGGTGTGGCCAACTGATTCCTGTCAATTACGAAGCCATCGCCTGACAGACGTCAGACAACGTGGATAAATGCGGGGCAGCTGTGCTTGAGGTTTTTTTCTTAGCTGGCGGAAAAATAACAGAAAGCACTGATTCAGCATGGTATCGTACAGTGAGTGTCTTAATGGAAAAAATGAACACTGACATGGGCAAGAATGTTAAAATTAACAATATACTGTATGATACCCTGTATGAAAACTGTCATAACCGCTCTAAAATAGGAATGAAATGAAAACACAGGAGAGGACCCAAGAAATAAAACACAACTACACTTTAAAATATAATGAATGTGGGAAAAATTTCAGAAGGACTAGGAAGGAGACTTCTACATCTGACATTCATAAACGGGAATGAACGATAGGACACAGCACCGTGACATTGCCTTAGCTCTTCAGTCACGCATGCTTAATCTTGCACTGGCGTGTATGCCATGACACTCGCATATTAATGTGGTGAAATATTAGAGAGCTTCCCCACACCAGTCTCCACACTCCCACCAAGGGCTCTTTGGAGAAGGCATGCGAGACAATAGCACATACATTCAAGCGACAGACACAATCTCATTTAGCAAATAAATACAGAGTTACAACGGGGGCTATACAGCCGTCCAGAATAGATGACAGGATAAAACAAACTGAAGTAAGATGTTTTTGCTACCTTCTATTCACAATCGAATTGAATATTAATTAAGATCAACTTTATTGATCCCAGGAGAAAATGATCATAAAAGGTGATTTGATTAACAGAGTAGTTAGAAAGTTTTTCGATGACAAAAGTACTATTACATGCAAAACTATAATGATACAGTGTTGCACTTAAATAAAATGAATTACATGAAATTCTGATGTTATCTTTCTTCTTTCTTGTAGACTCCAACAAAACAGCCACCCAGCATTTCCACCAATGTCACCAATTTGCCACCAGAATTTATAAGCAATATGTCTCTTAAAACACACACACACCCCCTATACAGGCGTGAGATATTGAGCATTTGCTGCAATCGTCGGTTAAAACGTTGTTTCCTCCCAAAACCGCAATGGTCTCAACCTGCTGCCAAGAGCAGATGCAGAATTCTGTGCTATCTAGCCTAAAATATACAAAGGAGACCCTTTTTGCTGTCAAAGGACCTCCATACATCCATGATGTCTTTGACTTCTGTGGACGTAAATGTTCATTTTGATTACATTTTTCTCCACAGACATATCACTGCCCCAGTCCAAAGTGCGCATCAGCTCGACGCACCACGGTCTGAAACTCGATACTAAAAAAACCACTGTCCATTAAGCATTTTTCACGTGTCAGTTATCACATTTCTGTGCTGCATTTTGTAGAAGTGTCAGTATGTTCTTTGATGTCACCTAAAACATTCAAAGGCCAATCTATAAGGCAACTTTGAGTAAAATAGCTTTGTGTAACATTGGCCTACATATAAGACACAATGTTCACACACACACACTTTAATATTATATATA
>JABJVO010000115.1:27838429-27858305 GCA_026770805.1 Boulengeromyrus knoepffleri
AGCCAGGCCCCCACCCACCCACCCGCCAGTTATCTTAGAAATCGATATGCCTGAGATGGGAAATCTACACACCAGTCAGTAATTTTACTGTAGTAAGGCAGTAAAATTACGAGTTTGAATTTCCCTCCCCTGACTGGCAAGATTGTACAGACAGACAGACCTATTGGTATGGTTGCCAGAACCCCCCCCCACCAAAAAAAAAATAAAAATAATAATAATTTCTGGCTACAGGCCTGATGTACACCTATGTGAAGCATTCTGCACTGTTAAGTGCATGAATATAAATATAAATATGGCAGAGTTTAAACCATCGTGAAGTGTTCTTTACAATGGTGACAGATATATAAATTTTACCTAATTTTATCAATCCAAAATGGAGGTGTGTTTGTAACATATAACACTGTAGGTACAGTCTTTGCTTGAGTATATGCGTAACTTAACTTCTAATAAAAAGTCACTTTTATTTTCAGCGATGGTGTTCCATCTGATTCCATCACGCAATTGTCCGAGTGCAATCTAAATCCTCAGGACACCTAATTAAGGATGTCTAGATGCTCAGAAGAGTCACAATTATTTAAAATTCCTATTTAAAAATAGAAAAGAAATTATTCTTCAGCATTTGAAGCTCCTGCAGATCACAAATGCCAAGCAGAAAATAAACAGTGTTTTGACGTTCTTTTGTTACTCGTTATGACTTGAGGGTATTCTTAGGCTATATTGCAACTGACCAACAATGCTCAGTGCTCAACTGAAATGCATGTTGCTTATTTTTTATTAGAAAAAAATGAGAAAAATAACCTTAAAAAAATTGTGACTATGTAATACCCACACTGCATCAATTACCAACAATCATGTTGTGATTTAACATAGACTAGATAGTCTGTTAAATACTTTGTATTTGATTCTGGAATTAACTTTGGACTTTTAAATGAACATACTCTTCATTCACAAGCCCTTACATAAAGTTTCCTATAATAAGGATAACACTGTAACCACACCTGGCAGACCCTTTATCACATTATAAATGCGTATTTCAAAATGTTGGCACACAGCTTAAGCTCCATTGCTCACTCTTTCAGAAGTGAACACGGAACCAGGTGCAGTTTCATAGAAACATTTGTAGAAAAGCTATACATCCAAAATGACCTTTCAATAAGTGAACAACAGCCAGGGTCCACTATCTTATTTTTGTGGAAAGGCTCTCACTGACAGCAAAAATCTATGACCTACGAGCTGTGGTCTATCGTTATCATTCTGTTCAGTATGAAGTAAACAGAAAAAATTCAAAATATTAACTCATGAGGATTTCATTATGGACCTTCCTCCCTTAGCATAAGACCTGTAAAAAAGTCAGAAAGTTACACAAATGTATCTTATATATGGAGGAAAGCTATTATTCATGTACTGTATATTAGTACATTTGGTCAAATGAAGCTAGTATGCTTTAAACTCTCCATTCAATCATCTTTTAAACCACTCATAAAACTCACTCTTCATTTGGCATACATTACATACTTAATACATAGTTCACAAAATCCAAATGGACTTTTCAGGTTAGCTGACATGTAACTGTCTCTTGATTTAGTCAGAATGCATGACACTTTCCAGTGTATGGTCTTCCATATTCTGAAGCATCCAACCTTTTTCAAAGAGGGCTAAATCCTCTAATTTAATGTGACTTTAGGTAAAACACTGTCTAAAGAAAACTACAAAAACAACTGGAAAATTTAAACTTAAATGTCCATATCCCGAAATAATATCAGAAAAGGGATGTACTCCCAGAATATTATACATCAAAAATATGTATTTTGCCCTTTGCCGTCTTGGACAATCTCAATCCTCCTCGTCCTTGACCAGAATAAGCTATTAAAAGATAAATGCTTTGAAATATATATTTTACAGTTTTGTTACTATCTGACTGCTAAAACTATGGACCACCATGCATACAAATTTTTTTTTTATGTTTTTTTGTTTTCAATGGCAATTGTCTGTTCAGGTATATAAATGTACTTGGAATGGATCCTAAAATTCAGACGCTCATAGTACTGAATCCTGTAGGTTAACCATCTCCAGTAAGTGCTGCCTAGAGTATGAACTTTGGTAAACACATTGAATAGAAGCTATTAAAAATAACAAAACTCGTTTTAATTTGTCGTTCAACACGGGAAGACAATGAGCCCTAAAATACTACAGCCAATGTCAGAGGAATTGGTTATTAATACATTTTCTCTAATGGTCATGAGAAAAAAAAACAAGATAGGTAACCCGCACACCTCGTATCTCCAAAGACCAAAAGAGCTTATGTATAAATAACATACCACAAACATTTTACCCAAAACCAAGGTAATGAAAAGACGGAAACCTTTTCAGTCCTTTAGTTCTAAAGCAACCATAGCTGGTTGGACATTTTAGGTGTCACTATATTGTAGCAGAGTTTGAACCTGCAACGTAATATCCTCTGTGTTCTGTGACAGGACCCATGTCAACACCATCAACAATTGCCCAATAACACCGAAAACACATCGCATTATATAACTAACCATTTCGCACTGTCTGGGCACCGCTTTCAGGCGGAGCGGGAGGGAGGAACATTAACTTCAACAGCTGTTTCTTGACCCTGCACGTCAGTCTTCCCGGGAATAAATTTTGGAGAGTCCCATTGCGCGGGGGACGGGTGCCGCCGCGGTAAATAAACCGGTTTTGCAGGAGATGAAACGTAATGACACGCTCGTATTACTGGGCCAGGTAGAGAGTAACGATCGCTAAGAGCTGGCTTTTAATGGTAGAAAAGTATTATTCGAGAAAAAACATAAATAAAAGGCGTAAGGTGCACCGTGACAAACTGCTCTCCCCTACCGATTTCACGTATGATGGAAAGACCTCGCCGGGTCTACAGTAATTCTCCTTTAAGGGCGACTTGAAACCGCCTGTACTGAATAACATTTGCTGTTCCTGTATCTCCCCTCCGCTGTTGGTATCCCGGAAGTACTCCGGTAAGAAACAAGAGTTTTGTTCGGCGCGTTTTATCAACTTGAATGTTGGGCGTTTAACAGCGTTGTTACAGCGTACATTCCCGTATATTGCCTGTAAAATAATCAATTAAGGGAACGCGGAATGCGATCCACTCTATGCAAAACGTAAACATTGTTTGTAAAAATGCATCATAAGAATATGTGATAAATATCAGAACACGTGTCGTATTCGTGGGTCCTTTATTAAGTGACAGTTCCTGCGTGGTTTTATTTTGAGCTTTCGGTTGGTAAGTTAAAGCACAGAGCAGTGTTCTCTGGTACTTAATACTGGACGTTTTGATACACGTGTCATCACCGCCAGCAGATACTGTTTCGGGAGCCGGTGCCGTTTCGGATGGGGAGTGAGGGAATGTGTTAGGGGGCCTTTTCGGGAAGGCAGGCGCAGCCTGCAAGGTCAAATCTCATCCAAAAAAGGGAGTAGATACGTTAAATTCTACGTAAGCAGTTAAATCATCCTGGGTAAATTGTAGATGGACGTTTCTTGGATTTCATAAGCAGATCAGATATTACAGCTGCATCTGAAGTTGTGCAGCTAGTGTTTAACACTATGTCCAAATGCGGAGATGCCACAAGTGACACGTTTTATATTTGGACATGGACGCCAGGGAGAAGTATTTCCTGATATTAAATTAATTCCCAGTGTGATGTGTGAATTTCCTTTCATAGGAAATTTTAATATATGCCTCCTGCATTTGTGATTTTAGCGTGCTGCATAACAATCAGGACTCTATATAAAAAAAAATGCTAAGTGAATAAGTAGTTATTAAAAATGGAGGGTGGTGGATGGAAAGGAGGACAGCTGAAGCATCAACTCTCAGGGTGAGACTTTTAATACATAATCTTTTACACTAGAGACCCAGGACATAAGACATCGTCAATTTGTCTCCAATGTCAGACTAATTCTATATACATGATGTCTTATTCCATGCATTTATCCATGCTATTGTAATCTTAAATGTTACGTGTATTTTATTTAAAGACCATATAAAAGGATGATTTCTCAACATACCAAAACAGATCCCCCATTTAAAAATTAACATTTTTGCATCCAATTACATTTTTGACAGTTTTAAATTAAGAGGAAATTATCCAGTAAATCGCCTCCTTATGTAGCCGCAGCATGAATAGTAGCACATGAAGGTCACTGACATAATGAATTAATTGATACATCAAGGATGTTTTCTCAAGGCTGTCTTGAATAGTGTTTAGTGCACATTAGCATTTCTAAATAATTATATCAGAAATACAATGATACAATCAAAGATTGTAATTTTTTCAGTTTAGTTGCATAGCATTTTTTTAATATACATACTTTGTGGTTTTTGACTAATTTTATCTGTAACGTTAATTAAAAATGCAATGTTATTATTTGGTTAATGTTTTCAGCAGTTCAGTGTCTATCTCTATACAAATAACTATATTTATTAGCAAAAGGAGTTGTAAATGACTCGCTGTGACAGCATATCTTGGACGTTATCATGGGGCCTGGAGCTGGTCACAGGCGGTATAGGGCAGAATACTGTGTTTCACCCTGGATGGTATAGCAGTCTATCGCACTATGACACTTGGAGATGACAATTAGCCTTAAAGATGTCTTTAGCTTGTGGGAGCAAACTGGAGGACCAGGCAAACACACACACAATATGGGGCACATCTACAACTGGGGTCATGCATTTGTTTATAGTGAATTTTGTTAATTTAATTGCACTTGCAATGTAATGTGTCCTTTAATGGATATAATTTATTGTGATAAAAGGTCCATTTTTTAAGTTTTTGAAACAGAATCTTTAGGAAAAGCTTTTTTTGATCTCAGGGTTTATACCAGTGATTAGAAGGTCACCAGTTCAAACTCTGTGGCCAGCAAATTGACTTCACTGTTGAGTCCCTGAACAAGGGCCTTAAACTCCAATTGCTCCATGGACACTGACCCTGCTCTCTGATCCTTGTTGCTTTGGACAAAACCATCTGAAAAATGAAAAACATTGCAAACCTTTTCATTCAAAAATAAAAGTACAAATGTTTAGAACTGGTAACATGATTTTGAGCATGATGTATATTCAAGTATCCTTCTATGAAACACTTGGCCTAAACAAATGAATGGCAATGTAATGTTTGGTTTTATGGAATTTTGTAAGGCTCTAAAAGAAGATATTAATCCTGTGATGATGCGTTGACGTAATTTATTAGGCAAATATGTTTATTTAGCATTGTATATGTTTGTGTTACCGTGGACTTTGAAGAGGGAAAGATGGCAATATCTAGTAAAGGAGATTATTTAAAAGACCACAGACATCAAATGTCTAGGAATATTTTAAGGGGGGAAAAAATACGGTAGGGGAAATTTTGACTGATGCGTACAATAATATTTTTGTCTAATTTTGCTTATACCCTTACTGATAACCAGCTAACCCCTGAGCTATTTACCTGGCTTGGGGTGGGTTCTTGGCAGCGCAGATTAGTGGAATAATGTTACATCATTTTGTATTATGTGGAAAACGAAAGATCGATCTGCGGGCATGATTTAATAATGAATTATAAACATGTCGTTGGCCGGTGTTTTATTGCTATTTGCACAGTCATTGCACTGTCTCCTGTATTTATCTTTTACCTGTATTTAATTTATTGCTCCTGCATACGACTCTGCTGCTCCATCTTTACCCATCTGAAACATTCCATCAGTGTTTACTTGTACGTTGTGTGTGTGTGTGTGTGTGTGTGTGGTCTATCCCTGTACTTCATGTATATATGTGGCACTGCAGTTCAGGGAATGTTGTTCTGCATCACTGCATACAGCGTACTGAATATGGTGAGTGTGACCATATTCCACTTGACTTGACTTTGAGACCTCGTGTAAGTATTGAATGAGCCAACAAAATCCCTCATCCTCCAAAACGGTCCAATCAGTCATCACCATTATTTTAGTAATTGTGTCTTTTAGTTCTGCTGCTGCTAACTTTGAAAACTGATAAAAATTTAAATATCTGCTGGCAATATTGGTTCAGATTGACATGTTGAACCGATGCTGATATCCTGATTAAATTTATTTATTTATTTATTTATTTTTTAAACTAATATCGGGTGATACAGATATATTGTGAGCTGTGTTCTAATGACTAATGTTGCATTTCTGAACAGATATTATTTGTATGTTATTAAAATCAGATTCAAACTGCACTAGTGTGTCTCCATTGTTACTTGAACTTGAAATCTGCTATGACTGTTGGATGTCAGCACTGGAGCTGCACAAGTCTTTTGTTGTATTTTCAGTGCTGGCTGAACTGCATTGTTTTTGCTTTGAGCCCTTTACTCCTGAACTGAATTTTAACTTGGAATGATTTTTAGTTTGGATACCTTGTTGCACTTTATTAGATAAAAAATGTTGACATTCTGATGGTGTTTAACGCTTCTTGGTATTTGTTAGTTTTTTTTTTTTTTTTAATGGAGTTTTGTTTTATTAGGTTATTGGGTTATTCAACAAATTAGTAGATTATCTAACTGACCAAAAAATAAAATAATAATAAATCGCCAAATTGATCAATTATTATTATTATTTTTTTTCCTGATAGTCTAATACGGAGTTAAAATTCTCAGCATGGGTCAGTATAATTTTTAGAGCCATTGGTTTTAAAAGCCCTTTAGTACCTGATTACTATATTCATTGTTGAACTCGAACTGCAGAAACTTGGTCTTAATATAAAACAGAGCACCTTATAAGGGGAAAAAAAGAACTCTTTTGAATTTTTTATTTAATGTGCTTTGAATTGAATTTAATGTGCATTGTCTGTTCCTGACAAAAGCACCTTAGTAAATGAACTCAAAAACTCACTTGAATTTTTGAGACGTAATACAATATTTCCACTCCCTGTTTGAGTTGAGCTGCAGCAGTCTCTGTATAGTGTTTTCTTAAACGGTATGATTATAGTATGAGTGTGATTGTGTTAGGAGAGTTTGTACATTTAGGTAGATGTGGTAGAATTGTTTGTTGGTTACCCACGTATCCCATAGCATATGCTATCTGCTATAGATTAATAGCAGCTAATGTTTAACACTATATCCATATGCGGAGATGCCACAAGTGATAAGCATAGTCTTCACTGATACTGACTTGTGTGCAATAATGTTGGCTCCAGTCCCACAGCATTTCTGCTAGAGATCCATCCATCCATCCATCCATCTATTTATTCTGGTCAGGATCATTGCATACACTGAAGTACTGCATCCTGAGTAATTTTTCTCTTGAAAATACGTTAGCACCAACATCTTCATACATTCTCTGCATTTTTTTTTCTCCCTGTGGTTTTAGTTTGTGATGTCAGCATCGTCTGCTCTTTGTATTCTGAGGTGTGGAACTGGAAATGATGTATTTTCCTGTTATTGTTTAGCTGTTTGTTATGGTCTTTCATCTACACTTGATTTTTTTTTTCCTGCAGTCCTTTAACAGAATATTGTGTTCCACTCCCTTCTCTGTGGTCCTGCCTCGGGAGATGGAAGAGATTAGACGTGTTACTATCCTTTGCTGCAACAGTCTCTGTATAGTGTTTTTTGTTTTTTTTTACAGCCATCTGGTCAGTGTCTGATGTCTTGGAACCAAACTGTCTCCAAATGATTGAAGCCCACAGTAAGGTTTACAGCATCCTTCTGTAAGTTTATTGTTCATTTAGAAATCCTTGGTCTGTTAATGACTGCAGATTGGCATGGCAATTAAGCAAACTAGGAGGTGAAAAAATATAGCAAAGGTCAGAAATAAGACATTTTTGAGTGGTGATTAACCAGTTCACCATTACTGTTAGGAAAGTACTACACCACTGGCCTGCAGCCGGGCCAGATCGTGGTCCTGTAAGGCCCCTGACCACCTCCCTTTAGGAGGAGGGGGGGTCCATCACGAAGGTTTAGTACAAGGCCTGGATCCTGCTACCTTACCAAGGCCTTATGTTATAGCTTACTTGCTATTTTGTGGCTTGTCAGGTATAGAATGAGTTAACATTATCTGACAGGTTACAGAGGCACTGTAGCTCTATTGGCCATTATTTTTAACTGACAGAGTGAGGTAATTTTGCTAAAAGCATGTTTTGGATTAACAATGAAACTACGGCAGCATTTCCAGTTTTAGTTGGCACAAGTTCTCAGCAGAGTTTATAGTACACAGAACCAGTGTGTTGCGTGTCGGAATTTAAATCACACACCACTGATCTTTTTTTTTTTTTTATTTTTTTTTTACCTTGTTTATCTACAATGTTCAATATTGACAGTTAATTGAAGTTTCCCATCTTCGAACCGTTCAGACTGCATATCCTGATAACTCGACAAATTGTCGGGCACCCAGCCTTAGTCGACCTACAAGCTGAACTTCATTGTGTGTGACTGATCCTGCGCATGAGGTCAAAGTTTGCATAATATGCTTTCTGAAGTATTTCAAAGGGGTGTGGATCGTTAATCCGAAACATGCTTTTAGTAAAATTAACAATGATACTATGGCAGCACAGCATGAAAATGTTGAGTCATTTCAGTGATGTTAAGCTTGTACCACTGTGCATGCTGAGGAGGACACTTTGCTCAGAAATTACCTGGTGGTCTGCACTCGCTGTTCAGAGCATAGGGGTGGGCTGGTGGTGGGGTCATCTTGTGTTGTACGTGGAGAAGACACTGGGTGCTCCTGGTGGTCAGCTCTTGTTCTGTACACATAGGGCCCCGATGATCAACTCATGTTGTATATGAGCAGAGCCGTTTAGCTTGCGCTATAAACGTTGGAACCTCACGGGTACGAGCGCTGTGAGGTCCCTTGCAGCCTGAGGGCCAAGGGCATTGGCCCGGTCCACAATCCAACCATCGCCTTCATCATATGCAATGTTAATATTGACATTGAATATTATCCACGTGCAGTTGTTACATGGAGAGTTCCGCAATAGTCAGTCGGGTTAAGACCATCAAGAAGTTATCATAAGAACATTTTACTCTGTGCTAGGAAACAAAATCTAGCAAGCTTTGCAATTTTAATGAAAGTCCTTTCAACAAATCTAGATATTCTAAAAACTGAGTCTAAAGTTTATCGTCATTGTTTTTGCTCTCGATCAAGTCATATTTTAGTCCATGGTGTTGGACACAGTGTGGTGCATTTGTGATAAATTTTAACAAAATGAGTGAGGAAGAGAAAAGCAACAAATAATTGGTCACTAAAAGACATTCAACTTCCACTGCGAAGGAAATATTTTGTATCCTACAGAGACAATATTGAGAATAAGTATGCAATTTCTCCGCACTGCTTTATGTCTGTTGGCACAACTCACAGCTACACCACCAAATTATTTGACAAGCTATTGGCTGATAAATTCTATTTGGCTATAGGTTTGAGAGATATGGCAGAATATTTTATCACAATAATTTTTTCCCAAATCAGTTGATGTTGATAATTATCATGATATAATACTTAAGTCATTCTTTTGAATAATTTTTATTTTGAGGTTCTATTTATGCTTTAAATTTCCTTAGGATTCCCTTAGGCAGATTCCCCTTAATCAGAAGAAAACGACACATTAAATGAATTGTAAACTGAAATATAATGTTAATAAATCATACAATGATATGTTTTGTTGTCGCACTAGTAATACACTCAGAGTACACTTTATCGCTGCCTTTTTTTCTCTGCCTGCCTTGCTGCTCGTTCCAGGGGGCGGGTTTGACATCTCATTGAAAAGTTAAAGTGTTTTATGCCTTTTTGAACCAAAATGGGAAACGACTAAAAGTTTCAACACTAATTGCTAGTATCTGTGACCTGTATGAGCTAGCATCCTGAGTAATCTACCAGATGGCGATGATTCCAGTGGTAAAATATATTCGTAGTATTACCAGTTTTAGTTGGCACAAGTTTTCGGGCAGATTAATATGGAAAGCCATTTCTGCCAATGTGATGAAAGTCATTATAATGAGAGATGTTCTCGAAATAATGACTTGCTATCTAGAAATAACAACTTGCTGTCTCAAAATAATGACTTGGTATCTTGAAATAATGACTTGCAACCTTAAAATTATGACTTGCTATCTCAAAATAACTTTATCTCAGTGAAACTTTGGAAATAATGAGAAACTTTCTCAAAATAATGACTTGGTATCTTGAAATAATGACTTAGCATCTCGAAATAAGAGAGGTTGCATAGGTTGCAAACACTGTGATTGGTGGTAGGTCACGTTATTTTAGTCAGCACCGACAAAATGCCACTGCTCACGTTCTTAGCATTTCTGAATTCTCTGGATTATTACGGTGTGGATTTCTTGTGGACTGAATTTTACTGTGTACTTTCGTTTTGGATTTTGCTGGATCACCCTTATTAGATGGGATGCTTTGGACTTGCCTGCTCTCCTGGTGAGTTGTCTTGTTGACTGTTTTTTCATATGACTGCCAGGCCTATTTCATTCTCTTATTTGTTCAGTAAATCACTAAATTCCCCTTTTGTGTTCTTTCGCCTCTGTCCGCCCTGGTACTCCATCGTCCCTGTGATTGCATGTCAGCTCCGGCGTCATTTTCTATCAAACTTTCCCCGAGCGTTTGTCATATCGATATCGAGGGAAATTGTATCACGTTCATTATTGCTATCGTTTTATTGCCAGCCCTATTCGGCTATACGCTTATTGTTGGTGAATTTTCAAATGTTTGTTTTTAATATTTCAACATTTATCAGAAAATGTTTATCGTAATGTGACCTTTTTTCCATTATCATTCAGCCCTATAACGAATCAACATGTGCAATATTTTCACAAAACTAATATTTATGATTATTATGTACCGTATTATTCATGATGTAAGGTGATCCAGCTAAGTGATGGGTAGTCTTAGTAGGAAGTAAAGTTAAGCAAAATAATTTAAGTCAAAGTAATGGCAGAGACAGGCTAGGCTACTCCCAAGACGCTAAAGGCGACATAGCTTAGTTAAATATGACTAACCTCACATTATTGGTTGAATTTATTTGAAATATTGATTTATGTATTCTTGCTGTTTTAATGTGTCTCATACTTTTGCATACTATGTCAGTCCTGCCAAGTTAAAGGAACAGTTGAACAGAGTCAATGTAGTAGGTTTACGTGTTGTAAGTATTGTTCTAGTTGATGATGGCAATTGGGTTTTGGTTCAACTGGGAACAACTACAAAGAGGTAAAACTACAGCAACAGATTCTATCACTGTTTTTTATTTTTTTTTAAAACTATAGTATTTCTTCTTAGTTAAGTGATGTGAAGGACCAACTTAAACAGATCCGGAAGTTAATTGATAATTCAATTATGTCACTTTATTTATTGCAAGGCTCCAGTTTAACTTAAAATTTACTTAGAATTGCCCTTAAACAGATTCCGAACATGAAAAAAGGTGACAAGTTGGATGGACTGCATGCTGAAATCTAATCTTAGGAAATAAGTTTATTTTGTATGATTTATTTTCTTTTAGGGTGGGTCAGCAGAAAACGCCAACAGTAGGCCTATTTGTACAGTTTGTTGCAAAGTTTTTATTAATTTTTTTTTTTCTTTTTCTCCTCTCTGACTTGTAGCTTGTTCCAGGGGACAGGTTTGACATGGTAGAATAGTCACCCATCCCATAATGAAGTCCTGTCTCCCATTTTTCACCAGTCTAAGACTAGGGATGCAGCCCGGTTTTCACGGCACACCGTGAGATGAAAATCGATGGTTATTATATCATGTACATTCGTGTATTATCGGTATTGAAGTAAATGCAACTCTGACAAATCCCCGAGTAATCATTTACACAAAATGTAATGTGTGCATTGCATTTGACACGAAGCATCAAACAGCCAGCCATTGCAGGGTTACACCTATGGTCAGTTCAGGCACTACAATTCGTTTAAGCTGCAGTGGAAGGAAATGGGATTATCCACCAGAAACCCACGCCCACACAGGGTGAACATGCAAACTCCGTGCACAGCCCTCAGTACTAGGATTGCGCAATGTGCGATGTTAGTGTCGACTTGGCATTTCATGCACATGCAATTGTCTCATCGCCATAATAGTTTGCTGGGTTCAAAACAATAAGTTGCGCTAAAACATTTTTGTCAGTCATAGGAAACAAAAATTTAGCAAGCTTTGCAATTTTAACGATGGTTCTTTTCGACATTATCTAGTATATGTTTTAACTAAATCATTTTAAAGTTTACCGCTTTTGCATGAGCTCTGCATTCACCTTTCAGCACAATCGTAATCATTTTGCTCCTTACTGTTTGATTCACTCCGAGAGCTTGTGAGAAATTAAACGAAACGAGTGAAGAGGAGAAAAGTAACTAGAACTGGCGACAAAAAGACATTTGTCTTCTGCTGTATGGAAATATTTTGTATTTCACAGAGACAATATTGAACAGAGGCTAGTGATTTGTTAGCATTGCTTTGTATCTGTTGGCACAACTAACTGCAATACAACCAGCTTATTTAATAGACTTTGCTGGTAGATAAGTTCTATTTAGCTGCATAGTTAGCTTTCAGCTTTTTAAATATTGCAAAAACTTTAAATATCGTTCAGTCCTACTCGAAACATACACAATGTTTACAAAAAAATTATTTTAATTATTAATTTATATATACCGTATTATGTAAGATGATGCAGCTATGCGACAAGGCTAACCTTTGTTTTAGCAGCGAATATTGACAGCAATTGTAGAACGTAAATTAAGCAAAATGATCATGTACAAAACCAAAGTGATGGCAAAGACAGGCTAGGCTACTCTGGGAGGCTAAATGGCACATATCTATGGCTAAACCAAATGTGTTCTTTAAGATGTATTTGCAATGCAGTTGTGCTGTGGTGATATTAAACTTGTGTTCTGCAATACTGACAGACGACTGCACTGTCATTCACTTTTAATATGAAATGCTTCAACACAACTGATGGTTTTCACTCTTTTTCCCACCTTCGTCCACTATATGCACCACGAGAAGGAAATTTTAATCAATGCTTTTTAATAATCGAGTGCACGCTATCATGCATGCTAACTAACATCAAATGTAGTCATAACCAAGCTACTGTCAGTTTCTCAACATCTTGCATTGTTTCCGTCGTTGTTTATTATATGATACAGTGTGGTGAGACCTACACCACATTGTGTGATTTTATGGTTTTTGTTTATAGATATTTGGATCTTTACCCAGTCTTTACAAAGTCCTGATGAGTACATAACAAATCACAGCTGATGAATGATGCACTCAAATTGCATGTTGTCAGCAGAAATCGAATATCATTCAACACCATTGTGTGACAGTAATTGAATCCCTTGATGCACTATATAATGGCAATAAAAACAATTTGGTTTTAAGACCTGATCCATCCCTCTCACATTCTTTGTAGCCTAGATGCTCCTTTATGTCTTGCCTTTTTGTGCATCTCTATTGCACTGTCACGGTCTTGTATTTCAGTATTTATGTAACAGATTTTGTGTTTTGGGTTCCCTGATTTAAACTACTTTGAGATCAGATGTATTCCATTTTCTTCTGCAATGCTACTGTGTCATGGGGTGGAATTTGATGGGTATTGGCAACATGCCTTAGGACCTGGAAGCCACCAGAGCAGGTCCAAACTCACCACCCGCCAACACAAAGAGCATGCTTCGGGATTTCTGTGAGGTTCTTCTGCTCAGAGATTTATCATTTTGGAATACTTGGTGAATGGTTACTGAACCTCAGAGAGTTTATGGGAATGGCATTCTCAGCTGGTGCCCAGTGTTAGTCCTTTATGTCCATTCAAATTCTGCCTCTCTATTGATAAGAACATTGCAGGGAGGAACAGAGCCATTGGCTGCAACCCACTTCCTTCAGGATAATATAACCCAGAGTGTAGTCAAGATGAAAGTTGAAAGGTCTCTGATTTAGCCAGCCACAGTCCCCTAACATGATCCATATGCTTCATTATTCTCCACTTTATGAAAGGATAGAAAAACAGCCCCCCCCGCCCTGCACCTCCAGCTCTTTGTACTTATGGAGAACATCTTGGGTCGGTCAGTGTTTATTAAGCTCAGAGATTCTGATAGATTTAGATTTATAAAAGTTGCTTATTTCCCAAGTTAAGCAAAAAAGGCGTATCTAAGCAACATTCCTTTTTAAAAATGGTAGAATGTAACATAACATTTTAATTATAGAAGAGGCCTCCGGACTGCGACCTTTTTGGAGACAGTGCAACCGAAATTTCATAACTCCTCTTTTCTTTTTTTTTTTTGGGACCATCATTGTATATCATGTGAAACACCAGGAGAACCGTTTCCAAATTAGAAAGGGTTCTAAATTTTAAAGAGCTGGGGATTCGATAAGGCATTTGAATTATGATTCTATCTATGGATTCCTGCACTCGCATTTTAATGAAGTGTGTAAAGGTTAATGTATGGCAACTTCATTTACACATTTGTATTTATTTTCATGATTACGAACCAAAATGTATTTATTACTGGAACTACTATTTAGGTTAGGGTGGTATAATGGCATACCGCGGTATGTCCTTTTCAAAATACTAGAATAGTATTGCTTTTTAAAATGCAGTTGAAATACCGTATACCTAAGTGTAACGTCTGGACGGTGTTAAGAATTGGATATCGCCTACTACAATAAAATGTTTCGGTTATGTATGACCCAAGCCGCCGCCTTTAATTTTCCATTCCTAAGACCGTAAGCCAGGCGTTAGTCCTGAAATTGCCTGCTGTCTTTATGTACAATCGTGTAAGCCAAATGTGTAATAACCGTGGGTTATTACATGTTCCTTGAATGCACGGCTGCAGAGGGAAAGTGTATTCATTCAGCCATTGTTTCATTCATTTTACTTTATCTACCTCCTGCTGGTATAATGCTGCATTATGGAAAAAAAAAAAACGGATTTATTTACCGTTTACTGATTATTAAAACCAGACTTGCGTATTTTCCAGTTCAGGCAGATTAAACAGAAATGTAGAGTTTTAGTGATGTCAGTTGCACACTGACATCCCAGATTCAGAGTGGGGGTGTCAGCCTTGCATTTAACTTAATGATTTTTTTTCTTCACTTTGTAACTTTTTTTTTTTTTTTAAATCGCGTACAATTTTTCTGTAAATTGTATGTTTATTACCAAAGCATTTATCAGTGATAGTTAAAAATGAAAAAATAATATGATGTGATGAACAATACAGAACAAATATGTAGATGGAATGTGTAGCATTTGCTAACGTAGTGAATACTGAGTGATAGTGGGAGCGAGACTGAGACTGGGAAAGGGGCACTGAGACTGGGAAAGGGGCACTGAGACTGGGAAAGGGGCATGCGAGATGAGATGCTTGACACCAAGATGGCGCACTGCTGTTCCCACAGCCAAAGTTCCCGTACAGCATACAGTACTGACTGGTCGGAGAGCTGCCATATGTCCAGGCAGTCGTTAAACGGGTAGGTTGTTAAATGAGGAATGTCTGTATTTGACTTTACATTGCTAACACTTTTTATCAGTAGTTAAGTATTTATACTATATTCCTCTTACTTTATTCCTCTCAAGATTACTTGGGTGCCCCTCATAATTACTTGAGACTAAGAAGTGCTGCTTGATCTTGAACTTGATTTTCAGTTCTAAAGCTGAAATTTACCTGGAAATTGCCAAGCATTCAAGACAAGCATGTCTGTTTTGAATGATTTCACTTAAACATTACATTCTGCGTACTAATGGTTTCCTGATGAGAATGATGAATATCACTAGCCTGAGCTTTCCTCTTCAGATCCTGTGAAATTAGAGCATACACAGTATAACAAACTTTACAATGTTAAGAGATAATGTATCAGGCATTTCTGGTGTTTCGACATTTGTGCCACTATCATTCTAATACTGAGTTTAGTTAAACTGTTGAGCGAGGGGCCCAACCCAAACTAAGCCAGTTATGTTTCAATTTTTTTTTTTTTTGGGCCCCTGCCACTCGGGGGTCTTTGAAATCATCGTAATCCCCCCCCCCCAGTTAGCACACATAGCTAATAAGCAAATGGAAGCTGCTTTTAGGGTGCAATATGTACGTAACGACACCTGCAACTGATATGTAACAGATTTTTCAAATTTTGCTTTGAGTTTAATTGAATTTGTAAATTTGTGGACTCTTTTTACCATTTATTTGGCAAATGTCCATCTGTGCTGAAATATTTTTAATAGATGTTTAAAGGGCCACTTGTTCTTTCAAATCGTCCTGCAGTAATCATGGACTGCAGACAAAGTCTGAGTGTATCAAGATGAAGAATTATATGTGAAGTGCTATAATGGTCTCAGAACCCTTCCTGTTTCTTAAGCAACCTTCACTGTGCTAAAAGATAATATTGCAGTTTTAATCATCAAAGTACATCCAATCAAGTGACATTGCTTTTAAAGCAATTGTAGCAAAAACAGACTGACAGAATCATATACATTTTTAAATAATTTATGATGTGAAAATGTCAATTGTAAATGTGCAGTAAAAAGTAGTGAAACTAAATTTTACAGGACTAAGACACTGACATCCCATCCAGGATGTGTCACTGCACATGTGTATACACACACACACACACACACACACACACACACACACACACACACACACACACATATGCTGTGGGTTTTTATGGAAACAACAGTTAGCCTAAATGCACGCCTTTGCATGTCAGTGGTACCTGCCCAGCCATCAATGTCCATTAGATTTATTTTTGTTTTAAACTGCATAAAAGCACACCGACCACTGGATGTTTAAAAGTCCTCTAAATTCATTCTGTTTTAGCAAATGAGGCATCCGATTGGAGCAGCTGTATGTGATGTGAATGGTAATCGGCAGCACGGGGACTGAACAGGAATGTCACGCCAAGGTTTCCTGCAGGGGGACACTGAGAAGAAGCAGCTGAGAAACCAGACGTTTGACTAGCATGTTAAGTAAATGCTGCAGTGTTGTGATATGTAGGGAGGACAGGAGCACACCATACGGACCGGGAGTCACGTTTTGAAGCCACTGCCTAACACATGTTATCTCCTTCTCGTTAGATGTCTGGAGCCTGGGACGTGGGGCTGGGCGGCCTGGACGAGGACGCCTTCCTGCAGTGTTGCGAGCTCTTCCTCCAGCATTCGCGCTCGCTAGATGACGGGTGGTCCTGGGGCCGCCTGAACGTAAGCGCCCGCAGTCGCCTCTGATGCTGGCTGTCGCAGCCTCGCCACCTGCTCCTGGGGCAGCCCATGTCCAGACACATTTGTATCCCATATTGTCGCCAGTCGCTGACTGTGACCAGCTTTGCTCCGGGAATATCTGCGAAACAGACGGATGCTTTGAAGGTCGCTTTGCTGTCAGTGACTGGGATGCTCAGAAAACCACAAACACTTCTTGTGCAATAAGACACTTTAACTGCATTGTTCCATTTAGTTATCAATGAACAAAACTTTTATGTGGCTGTCAATAAAAGCATCTGTACGATAAAAATTCATAAAGTTCTATAAATGTAAATCATGATATCTGCTTTAGAAGAAAGGATGAGAATAAAGAATGAGCATTATAGCGTGTGAGACCACAAAGTTATTAGGGTTTTTGTTAAAAATGTGAATGATACAGCTCAATGAAGAAAGATTCCTGTGTTTTGTTTTTTTTCTTTTTTTTTTTTACCTTCAAGAAAAATTTCAGTATCAAAACAAAACACTAATTAAGGTTATATTTAAAAGCTTCCCTTTGCAGGTCCCTAGTCGACTAGTTTCTAGACTTCTAAGTATAGTTGACATTGTGGGACCTCCTGTTATATCATGGCTTTGACTTTGTTCTAGGGGTCTGATGAAGGATTCCTGAAGAAAACTGTTCTGGTTACTGGGAAGATCAACACAGAAGCCCCGGATGGACCCTGCAGGCCAGGCGAAGACCTGGATATGCTAGGAGAGGATGTGCAGGTAGTGCTGTGATCTCTCTTCACAGTCGCAGTGGGAGACAAGACTACGCGTGTGTTTGTAGAAATATGAGCCCTTTATACTTACATTCATGTTAATTGAGGTATCTTGGAAAGATATGGGTTTCCCTCTTTGTGTACCAGGCAGCCCAGGAAAGATAAAGGAAACCTAGCTGTCTCAACTCGTGTTTTCGTTTTTTTTTTTTTTTTTTTTTTTTTTTTGGTCTCTTCCCGCTAATTCCGCAAGAAGCAGCAAGCCCATAGCCGTCGCCTCTTGCGTGTGTGGTGTAGCTGTCAGCGTGAGGGATTGGCCGTTCAAGCAGGCCGTAAACGAATCTGCAAGGCCTGCCTTGACTTGCCGTCAGAAGGCCCCGCAGGAGACGCTATCCGCAGAGCAGCGCATCTGCTCTGGGAATATTCTGCATGAAGTCGTAGATTCCCCTTTAGCTCGGTCAGGTGTGGAGATCCAGCTTCTCTCTAAGTTACCCCCCAAACTGGACTAAGGGCGTTCCGCGTTCCATGAACCAGTGACGGCAAGAAACTTCGTTTGGGGAGGCCTGCTCCCCCAACCTGGTAATTGCTAACAGCCCTGTATTGGGGGGGCAGGTTTTCAGACATTTAAAATGAAGTCTTTCTCTCTGTTTACTGAAGGGGTTCTACGTCTTGTTTATAGAGCACATTCTTATTGATAATCAAGAACATGTCCATAGCCAGCGCCATAGCATGACTGCTCCTTCCTTTCTTGTCATCCTGAAAATGTGAATTCCTTGCCTGTTGAAATTAGTATAAGAAGAATAGGGGAGACACCGGTGAGCCCACACATGGGACCAATTAGCTAAAGGAAGCTCACAGAGGACCTGAAAGGGAACCCTGCAATTTATACTAGTGTTAGCAAGATTTTCCGTTATTAAATCTCCTGACACTGTTTTTATATGGCTGTTTTTTGCCTACTTAATTTTTATTTACTCCTTATATATCACACTTAACACATCCATATATTCTACATGTTTTTTCTGTTCTGGTCTGCCCTTATTTACTCTGTATTGGTTTTGAGTGTGCTGTACAGCTATTTTTTAATAGTGGGGTCAATTGTATAATGTAACAACTGACATATTTTGGACTATTTAAAGTTTTTCAGCTTGTCTGTTGTCTATGCAAATCTGTGTTCATCTACCCTTATCTGTTAGCATACTATGCGTTACTGTCTCAGCTTTTATTACTATATTGATTTTTTACGTGTGACTATAGTTCTTTATTTTTAAGTGAGGAATGAGCTGCAGACATACTGAATCTTCCTTGTCAACATCTTAAAGGAAGCTTGTTGTTATGGGAGGTCTAAAAATGATTACTTTTGAATTTTTTTTTGTGTGATATTTCACATGAAAGGTTGGATGTGTCTGGTGATAATTCACAGAACCCCCCCCTGCTGTTAGGTATAGAAAATGCAGTAAAGACTCAAAAATATGATGACATGCTGTCTTCTTTTCCGCCCCATTTGAAGGAAAGGGCTGTGTGCCATCTGACACACAAATGCAGTTAAAAGCCCAATTTTGCCTATAACAAAAGCACATCTTTTTTGCGTTAAAATGTGGCATGTTAAATGTTGGAGAAAAATGTTCCTTCCCACCTTATTGATGGGATGACTGACTGATCTAGCTTAACTCGTACCCTAAGGGAGGCTAAGGAACCCAAGGAGCCCCCGTTAGCTTAACTCGTACCCTAAGGGAGGCTAAGGAACCCAAGGAGCCCCCGTTAGCTTAACTCGCACCCTAGGATAAGGAACCCAAGGAGCCCCCGTTAGCTTAACTCGCACCCTAAGATAGGATAAGGAAGCCAAGGAGCCCCCTTTAGCTTAACTCGCACCCTAAGATAAGGAACCCAAGGAGCCCCCTTTAGCTTAACTTGCACCCTAAGATAGGATAAGGAACCCAAGGAGCCCCCTTTAGCTTAACTCGCACCCTAAGATAGGATAAGGAACCCA
>JABJVO010000115.1:27865143-27891467 GCA_026770805.1 Boulengeromyrus knoepffleri
TGGTATGTTTTACGTAACTTTTTACCTCGAGGAGGTAAAGAAGCATATTCACAAAGAGATTTGGTGTGCAATGGAGATGTCAAAAATAACGGGTCAAAATTGTGTTGTGTAGGATCACCACACTTCTGTTTTCGACTGTATATTTCTTTACTTCTCTCCTCCATTGCAGATGGTCTTAGGCAGGAGGCCACTGCTTGATTTGACCCTCAGACACCTTCATTCGATCATTGGAGCTACAGAAGAAGGCAGATTTGAGCCTCTGGCTCTGTTGTGTTCATTAGCTATAATTTTGCTGTTGTGGTTATGATATCATCCACTGTTTCTTTTTTACAGTCTCTCTCTCTCCACCCTCCCCCCCCCGGCACGCCTTTCTTTATTACAGAAACACTATCCTGTGTCCTTTGGCAAGGGCTGAAAGCATCACCCAGCTTAAACCTGTAGTTTTAGACCAGTTCGATTTTGCTTGTCGTACTTAATAGCTGCGGCCATTGGTCTGACTTTCAAATTGGGAAGCATCTCTGGTTTTTCAGCGGTAGGCCAAAGCCAGAGGTGTGATGTCTTCCAGAGTGGGGGGGGGACTCTTCCTTGCTGTTTTATATACCTTGCAGGGGTTGGCTGATGGGTGGAGGTTGCCCGAGCGATTGACAGGCTGCCAGCTGCAAGCGGCAGCCCACAGGCTAGGAGAAAAGCTCTTTCAGCCATTGTTTGGTGAAAAGAAAAAAAAAAAAAAAAATGTTCCTGGAGATGTGTGGAAGATTAGTGTACCCTGCCATTCCATTTTGTGGCTTCCTGTTTTGGAAGTGGAATTCTTTGAGGGTTCGCAAAATGCCTCACTGTAGGTTTAACCCTCTCCTTCCTGGGCAACTCTAACCCTTCCACACAGTGGGTTTTACATGCTTATGTCTGAAGGAAAACGGTTGGAAAGATTATGATTCCAAACAATCGCAAAGAAAGAACTGTATTCTGCTTTTTACATCTTCACAGTTCTCTATTTACATATTTTACATGTAGATTATCCCAATTCATTCTGAAAAAGGACTTTTTTGTTGTGCAGAAGAAAACAATTCTTTGGATAACTGAACTATTACTCCATGAAGGACAAGGATTGTTTCATGTTATAGTATGATGAAGGTGTTGGGTTAGGGTGCAGTCCAACACGAGATGGATAAGTGTTGTCTTTTCTTTTCTTTGCTTTTGCTAGTGACAGAAGTTTTTTTTTTTTTTCTCTTTTATGGGAATCTAACCAATGTTTCAGTCATGTCTTTACTGTTATATCACTGCTTTTATGTTTTGGTCTTGCTTTTCTGTCTTTACAGGCATTGTGACTGAATGGTCTGAAGTAAATTTAGTTGCCCCATCACAAATAGTGCGTCTGTGACCATCATGAGGGCTGAGCCGTAATAGTGTGGGCTGCCTTGGCCCCACAAGTGGAATGACGGGACTAATTTTGGTTTAAAGTGAATGATTTAGGTATATTTAAGGTAAAAGGTTTTGTAAATATTCAATATCATTTTAAAATTGCAAAGAAGGTATTTATATGCGCAGTGATTGAACAAGTATCGGCAATTTAAAAAAAAAAATGTAAAGTTTACCATGCTTGAATATTGTACAAGGAAAAAGTCAAACTTGGTGGATGAAAAATATTAACTTTTTTGTAATTTCATAGGAATGTATGACATCACGTCTTACTGTAGGTCATTTGTAAGTTCTAGCACTTTTTTTTGCTGTTCTTACAGAAACTGGCTTGCCTGGTGAGAAGGATTTTGCTCTCGGGGGGTGGGGTACATGTGTCTCGAGATGTAGTCTGGCAGTGTCCCCAGTTCAGGTTGGGGGACCTCAATAGGAATCACTCGGAAGTGGGTTTGTAATTAATTCCAAATAAATGACTTTATGATGAAGGCATCCACTGAAGTTGATGGAGACGGAAGACATGAGAAACTGGTGAATGAACCCGGAAACATTGTCGTCATTTGGTTATGATGAGGGTTTGTCCCAGGTCTTCTTCAAGCATGCACTCAATGTCCAAATCCATCCATCAATCTATCCAGCCATCCAACTACTAGCTGCTTATCTCAGGCAGGATTGCAGAAGGTGCCTGGAACTCGTCCCAGGCAGCGCTGGGCACACGGCTGGTGTCAGTCATGGATGGGATATCTTGCTTAAATATGAACTGCCTTTGGTTTACATTGATCTATCCCCTCCATTAGGATTTTTTTAGCAATGATACCTGAATATATTAAGATTCTTCCTTACCTGGTATGAAAGATGAACGTTTCATCGCAGGACATTGCCCATTATGAAAGTGCTGTACTGACATAAACCAGGCTGGCTTCCTCTCTTCCCCGGATGCTGGGGAACACATACAGTTTTGGGACCGTTCCGCCATCACCGCATACGTTTTGCTTGTTAAGACAATAATACAAAACTGAAGTAGTGATGCATAACAAAGGGCAGTTTTGACATTAATGTAGGAGTGAAATGGAACTGATTATACTTTGAGACCATTTGGCCCAAAAATGAAGCAGCACCGCATAGTGGCTGCAGCGGGAATGACAGAAGCAGACCACGTTTGACATTGTAAATGTGATGAGTCTGATATTATTACTGCTTCACAAAACATTATGTGCATTTACAAGCAAATTACCCCAAAAATGAATCAGTAGCACTGTGCGGTGGCTGGAAACGGCATCTGTAGAAGACACTTGGTCTTCTGAACACAGTAACTCTATAAGCATTTTGTAGATCTTTTTCAAACTTTGCCGGCATGTTATAGGGGTGGACATGGTAAAATTCTGAGACTAATCGCACTAAAACTGAAGCAGTGCTGCAGAGGGATGGAAGGAGAGCTCAGACCCTTGATCTTGTCCGCATGATGACAAATTATATGTTCAGTCTTTTCCAAACTTTGCAGGTTCGTTGTACGGGCAAATTTCACCAAAAAGAAACAACGACACTTAGTGAAAGCAAAGAGAAGGCTGAGATGATTATCACCAAGGATTATCCTCATGAACAGCATAACTTTGTTATTATTACTGTATTTACTCTATTTGATCTTTGGCATATCTTGTTACAAATTCACAGTAACATTATATGGGTGAAAATCTACACCTGAAAAACTTCCCCATGATAGACCCCGACTCAAGCTGAAATTGGAACTGCACAACAGAGAGCAGCCGAGGGCACAGACCGAGGCTACAGCCGCCATCTTGTGAACACAGCCATCTGTCACCTAAACATATTCTGTGGATCGTTCTGCGAACCTCCCAGGAAAATTGTACAGATCAGTGATTCTAAAACTGTGGGATGCGAAATGATTTTCTGAATATCCTACAATAAAGTTGATATTATCGGGCTTGCCAGCTTTAGGGAGCTGTCTGAAGTAAGATTTTCAATATTAGACAAGTCTGCATGCACATAACAATTTTATTACCTTGTAAATAGTCTTTTGGGTTTGCAGACTACTCCAATGCTTTTGATGTAGCTAATTTTAGCTTTCCATCCATTTTCTGAAACCACTTGTCCTCTTCAGGGTGGTGGGGGGTCCAGAGCCTTTCCCAGAGGCTTTGGGCACAAGGCGGGGAACAACCCAGGATGGGACGCCAACCCATCGCAGGGCACAAGGCGGGGAACTACCCAAGATGGGGCGCCAACCCATCACAGGGCACATTCACACACTTATGGGCAATTTGCCAACTGCAGTTGGCTTCAGCATGTTTTGGGACGGTGGGGGACAAAACCAGAGTACCCAGAAAAAAAACCCCACACATAGAACCTCAGCGTAGACTCGAACCCGGGTCCCAAAGGTGTGAGGCGGCAGTACTAACCGCCGCACCACCATGCCACTCATCATTTTAGGTGTATTATGGACTAATATAGATTTGGCGTACGATTTCTTGCGCGATCGTGTGTGTCCGAAGGCCCAAGTGGCGCCTGGCAGATGCTTGAGAGTTGGCATCCCTGATATTATTTCGTTGCTAGATTCCCCAATTTTTTATTGTTTTGGGAATTTAATTGTCAGGTTTTTTTGGAAATGTGAGGAGAGTGGGTAAGGTGGGTTTTAACATTTTCATTATACAGTGGACATTTTTTATTCAGTTCATTTTTGTTCAATTGTGCGCTTGAGTTTAGTATTTTGTGGATAGTTTAAGCTAAAACAGTGTTATGTTTCCTGTAGCTTAACAGCCACAGCATTGCTCTAACAATACAGAGCTTCTGTGTTCAAACCATGGACAGGTCACACAATAAATGTGTCTGATACGTGTTCATGTGGGGGGGACTATCTATGGCTCATCCTGGGCCCTGTCTATACCTTTAGTGCATGTTAAAGTTACTACTGGTATAAAATGTGGGTCATAGTGGAAGAATGAAACAGAATATAAATACTTAGGGATTTAAAAATATGAATAATATAAATTATATATTAAGACCTTGACCTAAGTTGTATGGGTTGGTGAGTGTGGGGCGAGTATGGCCGTCTTGGGAATACAATGCTGTCGTTTCCAGCAGCCCCCATTCCTAGTTTTAAGACTGTATTGTAGGGGTGCTTGTTTCAACATGCTCACAGGTACAGCAGGTACAAGTTCAGGCAAAAAGTACCGATGTAAAACATGCTTTTACCGCTTACAGAAAGCAAGATACTCTTTGGTTTAAATTACACACCAGCCACTTCACCTCTCTGTTGGACCAAAGGAAGGAATCTTTGCAGAATGTTATGATCAAGACAAAGTTTTTTCTCAAAGGCTGTATTGTTCATAATGGTCCTTGATTTCCCCATGTTTGGCTGTCTTTTTTGTTTAGTCATTTTTTAGGGTATTTGTGTACGCTCTGTATATAACTGCCAATATATCTTTATCTGCTCTCTTAGGTGTTTTTATCATCTCGTCAGGTTGTTACGTGTGACTTATTTATATGTGAATGTGTGGTTTGCTCATGGTGACAGTGAACAGGTGACTGAAATATTGAAATAAAGTAAATCATATCTAGGGAAGAGGAACAAGGCTGTATTGGGGGGGGGGCGGGTGTTGGCATTTGGGGTGGCAGTGGTGGGGGTAGAGTGAGATAAGCGAATGCCAGTGCCGTGTACGTCATTGTTTCAACAACTTGCCAGTTTGCTTTTGGCCATATTGAGGGTTAGTCGGATGTGAAACCCAAACAGCTGTCACTCCAGACGCAGTGAGATGGTGACGCCCCCCCAAGGTGGGCCTTACAAGAGCAGATGAAGCCCTTGCCTTCACCTGGGCCGTCCTGGCTGAGCCATCTGCCGGCGGGCACCCCTGCGAGAGGGCAGGGAATGCGCAGGTAA
Source organism: Boulengeromyrus knoepffleri (assembly GCA_026770805.1). Lineage (NCBI taxonomy): Eukaryota > Metazoa > Chordata > Actinopteri > Osteoglossiformes > Mormyridae > Boulengeromyrus > Boulengeromyrus knoepffleri. Next base: position 27,870,446 of record JABJVO010000115.1, read on the forward strand.
TGAGGAGTGTGGCGAGGACAAGATCTTTAATTAACCTGAGCGCAGGTATGAGGTCACCCAGCTGCAGTGATGTCACCCTCACTGCGCTCCGTTGCCTCATGCAAACACACCGGGGCTGACTTGCCAAACAAAAGCAAACGGACATTATGAAAAAGGCAGCAAATGAATTTCTCAGAGGGCGAAGCTGGTCGCTCGTCCTGTTCTTCATGTCTTTCCCCCCACTTTATCTGCCTTATTGGTTTGCCGCTTCCAGTTTACGAATCCTTTATTAAGACCTCCGACAGCCAATTAATCAAAATGTGGCAGAGGGATGAATTTAAAGCAAGTTGTTTCCTAAAGAGCTAGCCTCCTTGTTTGTCCTCTGGACACCCATGAGTCTTGACAATGTGCTCGCTGTTGGTAGATAACGTGTTTGTAAGCGATCGAAGGACGAGAAGAGAACACTCTCTCTCCTCCACCTCTGTACAGGGCTGCACATGATGTGCATGACTTAATTCAGGGCTTGTTCTGATATTGCAGAGCACAGGAAAACAATACCACATCTCATTACTGCTGGATGTCAGATCGCTTCCATTTCTGCAATTTCATCTGTGCTTTTTACTGGAAGTGCGTTTCTTGTGCACGTGTAATGGATGCACCAGTACACCTCAGCAAATGTTCACACACACAGCTTGCACGTTGGATGGTGTAGCGCCTGGAAGAGGAAAACAATTTGTCAGCATGTGACGGGGATCTGACCTGACAGTTGGGTTCTGACTATGCTGTCACCGAGCACATGGCCTTACTTGAGTCCTGTCTAAGACTGGCAGACGTGACAAGCTTATATAGGCTGGTAATCAGATGTTTACACAAATATTGGTTTTCACAAAGTTTGCTGCTTCAGTGTTTGTAGATCTTTTAGTCAGATGTTTCTATGTTATACTGAAGTATAATTACAAGCATTTCATAAGTGTCAAAGGCTTTTATTGACAGTTACATTACGTTTAATCAAAGAGTCAATATTTGTAGTTTTGGCCCTTTTTCAAGACCTCTGCAATTTGCCCTGGCATGCTGTCAATCAACTTCCGGGCCAAATCCTGACTGATGGGGATTTTCCTGGCCATGGACCCAAAATGTTGATGTTTTGTTCCCCGAGCCATTTAGATATCACTTTTGCCTTATGGCACGCTGCTCCATCATGCTAGAAAATCCATTGTTCACCACCAAACTGTTCTTGGATGGTTAGAAGAAGTTGCTGTTTTTCTTGAAGAGAAGTGGCTTCTTTGATGCGCTTCTTGACGCCGGGTCATCCTTCAAAAGTCTTCACCTCACTGTGCATGCAGATGCACTCCCACCTGCCTGCTGCCATTCCTGAGCAAGCTCTACACTGGCAGTGTGTCCCGATTCTGCAGCTGAATCAACTTCCTGGCACTTCTAACGGTCCTGGTCCTTGCTGGACTTCCTTGGGCGCCCTGAAACTGCCTTCACAGCAATTGAACCTCTCTCCTTGAAATTCTTGATGATCCAATAAATGGTTGATTTAGGTGCGATCTTACTAGCAGCAGTATCCTTGCCTGTGAAGCCCTTTTTGTGCAAAGCAGTGATGACTGCACGTCTTTCCGTGCAGGTAACCGTGGTTAACAGAGGAAGAACAATGATTTCAAGCACCACCCTCCTTTTAAAACACCCAGTCTGCTATTCTAACTCCATCAGCATGACAGAGTGATCTCCAGTCTTGTCCTCATCAACACTCTCACCTGTGTTAACCGGAGAATCACTGAAATGATGTCAGCAGGTCCCTTTGTGGCAGGGCTGAAATGCAGTGGAAATGGGTTTTTGGGATTAAGTTCATTTCATAGCAAAGAGGGACTTAGTGCACTTCATCTGATCACTCTTCATAACAAAACAGAGGCAGCAGACTTCGTCATTCTCAAAAGTTTTGGCCATGACTGTAGGATATGGGCTTATAGGAATATGGAGATAAATATCTCTAGTATGCATACATTTAATTTGAATTATTTTAAACATAGAACAACTCCAAAATGGTTGATTCTTATTTTAAGGGCTTAAAGCTATCTTTAGTTGTAGATAAATATGCACAACTACAATCCTCTATTCTACATCATTGTCTTATTGAGCGATGTCTGACTACCGGAGTGCGGTAAAATGCCCGCTGACCATTGGGGTGGACATAAAGGTAAGAATGAGTGAGCACTAATGATTGCCTCCCCCGCTATGACAGGACGGGGGCCCCGATGATGAAGAAGGGACACCAGTGCCCCCCGGTGCGGCACCTGTGATTCGCTATGAGTATCATGTGCTGTATTCCAGAAGCTTCCAGACCCCGACGTTGTACTTCAGAGCCTCGACATTAGGTAAATGGGCAGCGGCAGGCCGTCTTTCAGTGGGATCCCTTTCATTAACCCCTTCCCTCCCACCTTAACTGGAGATGGTTATTCTGTAATCCCATAGCAGGTGGTACTGTTGCTTTAACTCTGTATATGTGTCAAGTTTTCTGTGTTCATGTTGGTCTCCTCCTGATTTTAAGTGATCTCCATTGCTAGTAAATAAAAAAAAATAATAACCCCAGCTTCATTCTCAATTGTAGACGGCCGGTCGCTGTCCCTAGAAGAGATTTGGGATGGCGTTCACTCAAACTACAGAGAGCGGCTACTACACGCACCCTGGGACTCAATCACTCAGCAGGTATGTCCTGCACTCCTTTTCCAGCTTCCCTTTTTGTTTTCTTTCCCTCTGTCTTCCATTATTTTCCCACCCGGTGACAATATTTAGTTACCTATAATTTATTTATTTTTTGCTCTGTCTAATACCAGTGGTTTTGACTTTCACTGGATGCTCTGTGGTGCCTCATTATGACATCTGCTTAGAGCACCTGACGGGGGGGGGGGGGGGGGAGGACGGGGGGGGGGGGGGGTTTTTCGGTGGGTTGGGGGGTTGAAATTTGTTAAAAAACCGGGGGGGAATTAAAAAGGGCAGGGTGCTGGGGGGCCGGCGGGGGGGGGGCGGGGGGGGGGGGGGGGGGGCGGTGGTAGACTGGGGATGTGGAGGGTTATTCAGCTGGTTAGGGAGTTAGAATGTGCTAATAAACCTGAGTGGCAATTAAAAGGGCAGCGAATCCCAGCACGGGGCTTCTCCAGCGTCAGCAGAATTTAGCTACTTAGTTTTTTTTTTTTTTTTGTGTAACATTACTTGAAGAAACAAAAACAACATCAAGGAAATCAAGGTGGAATTTTTGGTAAAATGAAGGATGGGGCGCTTGATTAAGTAACAGTAGCATGATATCTGGAAATATCCATAAAGAAAAAAAACACACTGGTTTAATTAAAGCCAAATCATTAAGAAAGAGAGCAGGAACGTCTTTCTTATGTCCTACTTTGGTTTTTCTTGATTGGAAATCATCTTTATCTTGCACTAATTTGCTGCACTTTTTATCGGGTAGCACAGTGTACCTCTGCTGTTTTTGCGTGAGCTCGGCATGCGCACATAATTTTTGTCCTCGCTTGTTTTTGTGTTTGTGAGAAATTTTGCTAAATTGTGTGAAGAGGAGAAAAGCAAACTGGACATTGCCTTTGGATTCGATAGAGATGATAATGAGCAAAAGTGATTGACAATACTTTTGTGGCAAAGCCACCAACTTATTTTACAGACTCTCTTGGCAGATGTTATATTTGGCTATAGTTTGTTTTGGTAAGTTATCAATTCCTTTTTCAATTTATAAATATCTCAGTATTTATTAGAAAAAATAACAAAGAACCAGAAGCCTCATCCAGAAGAGAGACACCAGAGCCCTGCCCTGGAGCCAGGCCTGGCGTGAAACTCGATGGCAAGCGGTGCTTGGGCCTCTACACACAAACCAAAAGTACTCGTGGTATCATTCTCCTTTGGGCCCACGACATGCAGGAGGAGTCATGAAGGTCCAATGCATTGTGGATCCGCTGGCACTCTTAGGCGGGGGTCTTGGAAGACTGATACCCAGCTACCAAAATTGGCTTTAGGAACATGGAATTTTTCCCAGGTGGGAAAGGAGCCTGAGCTGGTGCGGGAGGTAGAGAGATGCCGTCTAGATATCGTTGGACTTGCCTCAACACATGGCTTGGGCTCTGAAACAAAAACTCCTGGAAAGGAGCTGGACTGCATTCCACTCTGGAGTTGCCCTGGGTGAGAGAGATGAAAGTGTGGATTTGGTACTTGTATGTTGGCGCTCACCCTGGAGAACGAGAGGGCTGCAGTCACTTTGACTTTGAGTCAGGGGACAGGCTCTGACTGTTGTCTGTGCTTATGCACTGAACATCAGTTGAGATTATCCAGCCTTCTTGGAGACTTCGGATGGGCTGCTGGAAGGTGTTCTACTGGGGAGTTTTATCACTCATATGGGTAATGACAGTGAGACCTGGAAGGGTGTGATTGAGAAGAATGACCTGCACAGTCTGGACCCCGAGTGGTGCTATGTTACTGGGCTTCTGTGTTAGACACGACTTGAGTGTTTTGAAGAGGAGAGCTGAGCTGTTGACTGATCATCACCTGGTGGTGAGTTGGATCATATAATGGGGGGAAAATGCCAGGCGGACCTGGTAGACCCAAACATATAGTATGGGTGTTCTGGGAGTGTTTGGCAGATGCCCCTGTCCGGGAGATCTTCAGCTTGTACCTCCAGCAGAACTTCTGTATTCTGAGGTAGACTAGAGACATTGAGCTCAAGTGGGCCATGTTCCATACTTCCATTTCTGTATGATCCATTTCTAATGTTCTATATTGGTAGCTATCATGGCAGCAACCCTCAAACCTGGTGGTGAACATCAATGGTAAGGAGAGTCACCAGGCTGAAGAAGGCCTTCCAAGCTTACTTAGCTTGTCGGTCTCCAGAGACAGCTGGTGGGTACTGGCAGGCCAAACAGAGTGCAGCTTTAGCAGTAATGGATGCAAAATACTCGGTGTATGAGCAGTTTAGTGAGGCCATAGAAATTGATTTTCAATTGGTCTTGAAGAGGTCCCAGCAAACCTTCAGGAGACTCATGAGAAGGAAGCAGAGGATTACTGTTGCCATGCTGTTTATAGTAGGGATTGAGTGCTGTTGACCTCAACTGGGATTGGGTGGTGGAAGAAGCACTTTGAGGACCTCCTTAATCACGCTGACGCACCTTTTTTGGAGGAACTAGAGTCAGAAGACTCTTACCCATCACTAGGACTGAGGTCACTAAGGTAGTCAAAAACTCTTCAGGGGTAAGGCTCCAGGGGAAGATGATATTTGATAGTTCCTGAATATCAAATATTCTTGATATTGTTGGGCTGTCTTGTTTGACACGCCTCTTAAACATTACGTGGAGGTTGGGAACAGTGCTTTTGGATTGGCAGACTGGGATGATGGTCTCAGTCTTTAAGAAAGGGGTCTGAAGGATGTGTTCCTCCCAGGGAAGGCCTACATTAGAGAGGAGGGTTCATCCAAACCCTGGATTCAGGAGGAGCAATATAGAGTTTGTTCTGGTCGTGGAACACTGAACCAGCTCTTCACCCTCAGAAGGATACTGGAGGGTTCGTGGAAGTTTGCCCATTCAATCTGTATGTGTTTTATGGACTTGGAAAGCATATAATTGTGTCCCTCAGGGGGTGCTGTGGGGGGGTGCTTTGGAATTTTGGGGTGCAGGGTCTGCTGCTATGGGTCCCTGTATAAGTTGAGCAAAAGCTTGGTTTTCCTTGTTGGCAGTAAGACTGCTGCCCCCATGTCTGTCCTGGATGAGTGGTGGGGAATATATGCTTTGATTATTGCAAACATTTCATATCGCAAATTGAATTTTTTCCAGTATTGTTCAGCCCCCCCCCACCCCAGCCTCATGCGCAGGGATTGGGTCAATGCCCCCCTGCAACCCAGAACAGTATAATTGATTAGATGATGGAGTTTTTTAGATCACATTACACATACTCAGGTTGTTCATACGTTTAGCATTTTGTTTCTGTGAGCAAGGTATCTGACGGGTGGAATCAGTTGTAATATGTATTTGGGGGGGGGTTTCATATTGCTGTGTTCCTGAATTATAACAGCAGCAATACAGGCAGTCTGAACTATAGTTCTTCTTCTAATGACCTTTAAATCTTAAATGCTAAACGTGATTCTAAAAAAAAGGACATTTTAAAAGAATTTAAATTGTATCAATTTCTGCAAAAAAATAAATAAAAAAATTGTGTTTATTATATAATAATAACAATAAAATGACTTTACTGAATAGACCAAAGCGAGCTGTGTAGGTATTCAGGAAACGGGCTCAGCAGAAAATGGCAAACAAATCGTTTGCTGACCTTGGAAGCGCTTTGTTGCAAGTGCAAAGTATGAGAACTGCCCGTTCATACCTGCAGCTCCGGTGCCGCTGGGGACAGTGGGTTGGGGGCCAGACGGCCCCCACGTGCTGATTTCTGCGGTGCTGTGGGCGTTCACTGCCAGTACGCCGCTGCCGCATTAGCATTTCAATGGCCGCCCTCATCACGACGGTACATCTACTGTGATTATTAATGGAGAGCCACGGAGGGTGACTCAGAGCGAAAACAGCAATTGCAACACTGCGGAGGAAAATCGAGGCTTTTTAATAGCAGGGTGAAAGCAATTCCAAAGGCTTCCAAAATTTAAGAAGTTAACAAAAGTCATGGCAGATGTATAGGATTATACTTACAGGACTGTAAAGCTGTTAAAGAGCCATCACCATTGAATATTCCAAAGGGTTTGAACCATATTGAAATATTTCATTTACTGTGGTCTATTTGCGCATCTCTGTGAGGAACACACAATTATTTTTTTTTTCCTTTTTAAAGCCGTAAAGATTTTGAATAGTTATGATGTAGTGGGGGTGACACCATGGCCTGGCGTTCCAGTGCTGGGGGTTTGAATCCCTCCCCCATTCTGGGCAGAAATTAGGTGACTTAACTCGTTTCAGTTCCTGGTAGTGTGTGACTGAGTGAGTGCGCAGTTGCTCGTGCCCCCGTGTGAGTAACTGGCATCCTTTCCTGGGCCTGCTTATGGGAATCCGCTACCCAATAGCATATTTTTAGGCGAATGAACCCTGCGAAGCTGAACACCCTGGTATCTGTGGCCATGAGCTAATAATGTTGCTTGCTGTGACATACAGTGCATTCCAAAATTATTGGCATCCTTGGTAAATAAATGTGAAATGGGCTGTGAAAAAAGTCTTTATTCTCTTGATCTCTCATTCAAAATATATAAACATCCAACTGTTCACAAGTAAAATAATTGAAAGGAAACAAATTATCATAAAACAAATATTTTTCTCAAATATGTGTACCACAATTATTGACCGTTGATTTAATACTTTCTGCAGCCCCCCCTTTACTGAGAGAATGGTCTGAGTATTCTTGTATCATGCTTAGTATTATGCTTAAAGAGCTTGGAGAACAAATGGGCAGGAATCTGAGGCCATCCTTACATATAGAATCTCTCCTCTTCCTTCTGATTTTGAGGTCCACGGTTGGGGAATCTCCTCTTCAGCTCATCCCACAGGTGGCAGTAATTCTGGAGGGGGACTGTTTAATCCACAAACAGGCATGGTAAAGTGGGGGTGGAGTAAGGATTAGATGTGGGAGGAGGCAATGATGTTGCTCCAACATCATCGTTCCCAGTTTTCTTACATTGGATTAAGTGTCTCTTCTTGATATAATAATTGTGTGTTTATCATTACAAATTCACAATGCTACATTTTAGCCAAGACCATCGTGATCTTTATGGACCACACAATTGACAACCTGCGTTTTTTTTTGTGGGTCTGGATTTTGATGTTCTGGGATCACAATGAATCTCTGCAGTTTTCTAACTGTTCCGTGGAAAGTTCTATAATGTAGCTAATCACCAACAGTAATCTGCAATCATTATTATGGCCAAAAATTCTGGTCCCCCCCCTTTGCAACAGCTGCCACTATTCTGGGGAGGCTTTCCACAAGATTTTGGAGTTTATCTGTGGGAATTTTTGCCCATTCATCCAGAAGAGCATTTGTGAGGTCAGGCACTGATGTTGGGTATGAAGGCCTGGCTCACAATCTCCATTCTAGTTCATCCCAAAGGTGTTAGATGGGTTGAGGTCAAGGCTCTATGTGGGCCAGTCAAGTTCTTCCACGGCAAACCTACCCAACCATGTCTTTATGGACCTGGTTTGATGCACTAGGGGCACTGCCACGCTGAAACAGAAAAGGGCCTTCCATAAACTGTTCCTACAAAGTTGGAAGCATAGAATTGTCCAAAATGTCTTGCTATGCTGAAGCATTAAGAGTTCCCTTCACTGGAACTAAGGGGCCGAGTCCAACCCCTGAAAAACAACCCCATACCATTATCCCTCCTCCACCAAACTTTACAGTTGGCACAATGCAGTCAGGCAGGCAGTGTTCACCTGGCATCTGCCAAACCCAGACTCGTCCATCAGTGGCAGCGTGCTTTTCACCACTCCATCTGAAGCTTGGCATTGAGCTTGGTGATGTGAGGCTTGCATGCAGCTGCTTGGCCATGGAAGCCCAGTTCATGAAGCTCCCACTGCACAGTTTTTGTGCCCAGGTTAATGCCAGAGGAAGTTTGGGACCCTGCATTTATTGAGCCAACAGAGCGTTGGCGACTGTTATGCACTATGCTCCTCAGGACTCGGCGACCCGCTCTGGTGCTTTATGTGGTCGTGGAGTTTCTGTTGCTCCTAAATGCTTCCACTTTGCAATAATACCACTTACAGTTGACTGTAGAATATCTAGCAGGGAAAAAAACATCATGAACTGACTTAATACAAAGGTGGCCTCCTACCACGCTTCAATTAACTGAGCTCTTCAGAATGACACATTTTTTCACAAATGTTTGTGAGCTTGACTGCATGGCGAGGTGCATGATTTCATAGGCCTATGGCTATGGGTTTGAATGAAACACCTGAGTTCAATGATTAAGAGGTGTGTCCCAATACTTTTGTTCATATTGTGTACATTGTTTTAAGTGATTAGTCTTGTGTCAACATCATAGGAGTATTCCTGGACTTGGTCTGAGTTGGTTTTGACTGTAGCTTATTTAATGTAGCTGAATTAAGATGTTAGTTTAAGGGCACAAGCCTTTACTATATGAGGCACTCAGGAGCATGTATGGATATGTGTTTTGTGTCTCTCTTCTATCCCGGCGTGATTTCAGCTGAGATGAGTCTGGGTCTTGTTTTTTTTAAACTGTGCTGTCAGCTTTACATTGGAGTCTTGCCACATTTTCCAATGAGCATGATAGCGCCAGATATCTTTCCAAGAGCAAAGCCTCCACAACTCAAGTTATGTTCTCATACACTAGCTGTCAGGACGATCATCATTGACAGAGATTTTAAACTTCAGACTGTTGAAACTCACAGCGATCTGTCTTAAGCAGTGTGCTGGACGTGACAACCAATTTGCTTAGGCCTTGGTACTCAGTTGTACTCAGCTGCAGCTGTGTCAGGACTTTTTAATATGCTGTGAACTTAATATGGTTTTTATAAAGGTCGAGCTCAAAAACAGCTAACAGTTAGTGTAGAATCTATTTGGAAGTGAGGATACCCTGACATATTATTGATTGCAGTTATGTTTGGCTTTATTGAATCTTTAGTTTCTGTTTATACTGATGATATGAACAAGGATTGTTGAACATTGAACATGAAGAAGTGTGGTGATATTTTGTCTGAGTAGAGACTGATGAAATCACCTAAAGTGTTTAAGCTGCGATCTGAATTGTACCAGAAGCTGGACTCAAATCCAAGAAAACAAAGCTGAGATAAAGCTATAACGTAATGAGAGATGGGTGTCATAACTCTTAAGGGAGCAGATTTGAAAAAAGTTTTCCAGTTACTTTCTAAATTGCTGGGTATAAGTGTTTCCTAAGTAACCAAGATTCCCGCACATGGGTAGATGACGATGGATAGATCAAAGTGATCCCTGCTTACATCATTCTCCCTCTGCCTTCTTTCCCTTTATTCCTCTATGTAAAGGAACACCCCCTTCTTGGGCAGCCCTTCTTTGTTCTCCACCCCTGCCGAACACAGGAGTTTATGAGCCCCGTGCTTGAAGCCGCTCGCAACCAAAACAGGTGTGTTTCTTGCATGGCCATGCGTGCATCCATCCATCCATCCATGCATGCATCAATCCATAGATCCATGCGTGCATCAATCCATAGATCAATGCGTGCATCCATGCATCTTTGTGAAGGGTGGCATCGTGGCTCAGTTGCCATATGTTCAGGGTTGTAGGTTCGAGTCCCGTCTCCAGTCTGTGTGTGGAGTTTGCATGGTCCCCTTGCGTTTCTCCTCGGTTCACTGGTTTCCTGTTGCAGTCCTTTCAGTTTGGCAAATTTGCATCTTTAAATTGCCCATAGTATAGGCTTGTGAGTGTTTATGTGCATGTGCCTCTTGAAGGACTGGCGTCCTGTCCGGGGTATACCCCAGCCTTGTGCCCTGTGATGGACTGGCGTCCTGTCCGGGGTATACCCCAGCCTTGTGCACTGTGACGGACTGGCATCCTGTCCGGGGTATACCCCAGCCTTGTGCACTGTGCTGCCTCGGATAGGCTCCACGCCCTCTGCAACCCTGCTTTTACTGAAATATTGTGAATCCTTCATATGATCACTGCATAAGTATTCAGGACTACAAACATAGTGCAGGCACGTGCATAAGCACAGTCACCTACTGACATGTTTATGGACTTAATGCAGTTTAAAAACTCCTCCCCCCATCTAATCCTTACTCCTCACACACCCCCCAACCTCAGTGCGTGTGTGTGTGTGTGTGTGCGTGTGTGCGTGTGTGTGCATGTGCATGAAAGAACGGTCCCCATAAGGATATGTATACCCTACATCTGTGTGTGTGTGTGTGTGTGTGTGTGTGTGTGGGGATGTGGGGGAGGTGTTCCCACACACAATACATTTTGCTGAATGACAATAATAAAATATACCAGATATATTACCATAGTACTACCAAAACCTACTCTACTCTCCAAAAATCTTTACTGAGAGCTCAACATTGTGTGACTTGTCGCAATGTAATCAGGTTCACTGGATCTGTGCAAGTTCTTTCACGTGCCACCACTGACTAGGACCGTGGCTAAGTGAGACAATTAATTCCTCCATGATAAATTTCTCCCACCAGTTACTGGACTGCTACCAGTAATATTTGCTGAGCAGGGAGGTTGGTGACAAAAAAAAAACTTTATTTTAGAATATTCAGCAAATCATCTTGCACCAATAATTTGAGAACCACTGACCTATATAATGATCCTGGGAACTTTTAAAAATGATCCATACTTCCAAATTAACAAGATGGCTTCTGCAGCCTTAGTTTCCACTCTCTGTAGATTTTCATTCATACAATATTTTTGTGAAGTGGTATTAAGATCCATCCATTTTCTGTAACCACTTGTCCTGTTCAGGGTCGAAGGAAGTCTCAAGCCTGTCCTAAAGGGTATGGGTGCAAGGCAGGGAACAACCCACCCCACTCACACACCAATAACACACACATGCAAGAAATTTAGTAAGTTCGGTTAACCTCAGCATGTTTTTGGAGAACCCGGAGGAAACCCTATGATGACATAGGAAGAACATGCAAACTCCACACACTTGGAGCCATGGTAATGACTCGAACCCTGGTCCCAGAGGTGTGAGGCAGCAGTGCTAACTGTGCCACTGAAAAGATCAAATAATGTGCCACTGAAAAGATCTAATTGACTGTGTCTGCAAAGCTTGACAAAGATCCATCAAATACTTTTTGTGTTATTGCGCTAAAGAGAAAGTGCTTGTGGCAGCAGATTAGCCCCAAAACCTCGTTTTCCTTGTCCGGGAAATACAATACATACAATACAAGTCATGAATATGTGTATAGGATACTGTAGCATATACAAAATGTGGTACAAATTTGGTGCTCATGCGTAATTTTAACTGAAGTCTGACTATAGTGAAGGCCATGTACTCTTCTTGTACAAAGATAGTTGATGTAACCATGGTGACAAGTTTTTGGGCAGCTGATATGCTTCTTTTGGACAGATTATTTAGTTGTGCATGTCTTATTCGCCTACCTTTTTGCAGAAGCCTGAACTACATTGTGTCTTGGCTGAGCACCGTTGGGCCTGCGGTGGGGCTGCACATCCCCCTCAGTTACGCCACTGTGTCCTCTGAACCCAGCGGGCTGGATCCAGACTGAAGCGCCACAGCACAGTAAGGGCATTTGGGCCTGTCTCAGCAGTGTCAGAGCCTGTAACAGAACTCCAAACTGGGCTGTAACCAGAGATTTGGACTGCAAACTGCTTCAGACTAGCCTCAGGCTTACGTGGGGCCTGTTCTGCATGCGCTGGACCCCTTTTCTTGTAAATTATATCTCATAACCAAGCAGGGGTTGTAAGTACTCACTGCTGATTCCTGCTGCATGCTGTCAGCCTAAACAAAAGACTGTAGGTCATTTCCCAGTGTCATCTGTTATTGTGAATCATCAGGTAAAAGGTGCTATGTTATTATACTTTTTAACTGTCAATTGTGTGAATAGTGCTATAATCCGAAATAAAAGTTCAAAACAAATCCATTCTTTCCACCCTGTATCACACCCTGGAGGATAAAAGAATCTGACCTTGCAGGTTTGCAACTAATCTAGTAAACAGGGTGTGCTGCTGAACTGGTAAAAAACAATGTTAAACTAATTCAGTTTATCTGTTTATCAGTTTGCTTTATTTCTGATTTAACATTCCCCTAATGTTTTCAGTATTTTGTGTTTTTGAAAAATTGAAAATGGATGGGTGTTTCATGCATTTAGGGGTGTTTGTGTATATACGTGTGTGCTGTGTATTAATGTCTTTGTTGTGTATACGTGTGTGCTGTGTATTAATGTCTTTGGTGTGTATACGTGCGTGCTGTGTATACCTGCCTTTGGTGTGTATACGTGCGTGCTGTGTATACCTGCCTTTGGTGGGTATACGTGCTGTGTATACCTGCCTTTGTGTGTATGCCTGCACGTGTCATCCTCCATGTATGTGTGCAGGTGTGTGGGAGAGGAGGGGCAGATTCAGCTGGGTGTGAGGACCTCCGGGATACAGCAGTGAGGGGGTGGGGGGTCTATTTTGGGCGCGTGCGTAATGCAGCAGTGAAATCAGGGAGGAGATCCTCCGAGCGATGCACCAGTGCCACTAAATCAGGAGAGGGAACAAAGGCAGTGAGGTGACAGTCCCTTTCTGCGGGGAGAGTCTCAAACTCCATGAGCAAGAAGGCATTTCTGCCCATGAAAAATTTAATTTTTATGTTTATCTGTGTTAAAATCCAGAGAGACACTGGCTACTGGAGGGAAGAAATGCTATTTATTCATTTTCCTGTTGCTTTAATTTTAATTTTACAGGGTCGTTTAGTCAAGGTAAACTGCATGTAAAAGAGCTAAACTTTAAACATTGTGTTATGTGTCTCAATGCAGTGTAATGTGGGACAGAATGAAATTCTAACCAATCACATGGTAGTCCTTTAAGAACAGATAACCAATAAACATGGAGAAGGTTGACTGAGTTAGGAGAGCACGCCACATGCTACTGCTTTGGTAATTTAATAAAAGAGCTGAACGCTTTCTTGGCGTTAACTTGGTTGGTGCCAGGGATGCGGAAGAAAGTGACAGCTCAGCAATCACCTCTTCTCTTTAAAAAGGATATGAACAAGGTAAAAATACATCATTAGTGGGCCAGTACTTTGGCAATTTAAAGTCTGACACGCAACAGACAGGTGATGTGCACTGTAAATTCTGTCATGTGCCAACAGGAACTGGAAATACTGCAAACTTATTTCCCAACTCTAAGTACTACCATCCAATAGACTCTCAGACTCCAGCAATTAGGGTTTCCACTTTCAATCTGAAGAAATATGGGACAAATCACATCCCGTATTGGTTCAATAATTTTACATTTCAGAACGGGACGTAAGGCAACCAGAGGTCAACACTACGGCGAATTCTGAAAAAAAATGTTCTTGCTCACCACCAGCATAGTATTGCCACACTGGAGGGACCCATCAGGCATGTTGACCTGGCCCAACCATGTAAATGATATAGTTTCCTTTATCAGTCATATATTGCAGTGTTATTGTACTGTATGTACTGTCATGTGTAATGTTGATTCTTGTAAATAGTGATACGTGTGTGGCCACCGTGTGTTGGGCTGGTGTGGGCGGGCAGCACGGTGGGCAGTGTGTGTCGTGAGTGGTGGGTGTCGTATGTCTGTATTCGATCCTCCTAAGCGCTGTAAATAAAGAGCGATTCTGTTCAACCAAAGCCTGATTCGTTTCTTGTCGCTGCCGGGATCCCCCACTCTGCCAAACATTACAGTATTTATAAATGTACCCTACGTACATTTGTCCTTGCACAGACAGGTTGAGGATCCCGGGTGGAAACTCCATCAGCAATGTCAAATCCGTTCCCAGCAAGGAGCAGCGAGGCAGTCAGAAAAAGGAGTTTCTTGTATGGGCTGTGTATTAAAATTTGGTTTCATTTTGCTCTCCATTAAATTTGTGGTCTTTTTTATACTTAGGATTCCACTTGATTAGATTCAAATGGAATTTTAAGCAAGAATAGAGTCTTTGAGTAAAGAAACAGTGATTCAAATTATATTGCGATTATGATATTGACTGATATGAAAAAAAATACCACGATAAAATATAGATATTAGGACCAGCTCTCTCACCAGTCGGTATTGGTATTGTAGTCGGTATTGTACGTTGTAGGAGAACTTTGGTCGTGGGAACTGCAGCATGGAGTCTCAGTGTCAAGTATCTCATCTGATATCGTCCTTTCTCAGCAATCTCCAAGGCTACACATTTCGTATATAAATTAGTACTTTATTGTTCGCCCTATAGTACAAGAAAGTGAATGCAGCTGTATTGGAAGTAGAGGGTGTGGACCCGAACAGTTCATGAAAGTGTGATGGCCAATGGATGATCTTTTATGATGATATCGTGAAATTTATGAAGAAAAAAGAAAACGACAAAGCTTATAAAACATACTAAAATGTTATAAAAGGTGCAAGAGTGACATAAAAGCAATATCTAAAGATGGTATGTTTAAAATATCAGTAAGGGGCAGCACCTTGCTTAACGACCAGTTCGCTTAAGGACCCAGTCCTAGGAATGGAACTCAGTCGGCAAGGGAGGAGTGTGTGTATTTTGCCATATCACCCAGCCCTAGGTGTAATTATGTGGCTCAGGAAATTAAAGTAGACGCCTTGACATTATTTAAGTAAAATGTACATCAGCAACGTTAATGTAAGCTTAAATCACTGAAGGGCGGTAGTCATCCTTTGTCTATTGCTATTAAAAGAAAAAACATTTTCATTCACAGCTGCATGCTTTAGAACAGAGGTGTCAAACTCCAGTCCTTGGGGGCCGGAGCCCTGCACATTTTTGGGTTTACACTCATTTAACACACCTAATTCGACTCCTTGTGCTAATTACCACACAGCTCTTGAGCTGAATCATTTGTGGTGGAACAGGGAAAGAACTAAGCTACACAGGGCTGCGGCCCTCCAGGAATGGAGTTTGACACCCCTGGCTTAGAGATTCAATGTATTATACTCACATTTTATGAACGTGTGTGAATAGTTTTAATCTGAGCAACAAATAAACATATAAAATAAACAGAAATATGATATACATTTTGTCAGTGCTGATGAAGTATCAGTTGACTTGAAAATACAAAGAGCACTGATGACATCTGTTGGTAGAAACGCAGTAGTACAGAATCTTCTGCATTAATGATTGCCTGATTGCCTTTTCCCCAGAAGGTAAGCACTCCAAGCCACTTGACAGGGGCCTATTGAAGCTGTAACAGTTAATCAAGTCCTGAATGGCTAAATCATGTGTTTGCACGGATTATCCCCTTTTGTATGAATAGTTCTAAGAAAATGGTGTATAAAACACATTACTTCCAATACCAAACTTATTCACTGCAGACAGCCCATTTGTGTTCAGGTGCCATACACAAGTAGAATAGTTAATTTAAATGATATCACTGAATAGCTATTAAACATTTTCCTGTTTATGCCTTAAAATATGCATGCACACTACTAAAATTTATATTAATTCTGCTGCAATGACACAGTTTCCATGGTATACAGGGTGTATTTTCAAATTCTTTCAGTAGGACGTAAGTGAAATGTACCACTTCCCGTGCAAAATTGCACAAACTCCAACTGAAAGAAGTGATGTGTAGGAGGCCTGTAGATCTGGAGTGCTGGGCACCTGGGAGAACATGGGCCTCCTAAAGGCCATGAGGATGTACCGCTGGCCTTCTGCAGACAATGCAATCCATAGTAGTTTCGCATGGCTTCAGGACTTGGTGAAGATGGCTGTTCTCCTTATTCATACTGTCCTCAGTAGAGGCCCAATGACATTATAAATGTACTAGTCAGTATACATGCTTTCAAAACCCTAAAAGGCACGATAACCATATGATCATTATAGCTAAGCCAGTAAGATCTGTGTATTCTAGCATTGTTTTATTTTTAATTTAAAAAAATTTTAATTTTAGTTTTTACTTAAGTTTTGCCTTTAAAAAAACAGAAATCGCTTAATAAAATATGGTATTGGCCTGCGATCACTAAAAAGTATTGTTAGATTTCAATCATACTGGGGACCCCATGCTTGAAGTTTATGGAAAATTATATATAGCACCTGAACTGTGTGTGTGAGGGGGGGGGGAGGCGGAAGTTTCCAGTCACTGATTATATGAATGAGACAATATGAAATGACTGATAGCAAGGCTTGCAAAAAATATGGGGCAGTTATCCTAAATACCCCCAATAATTGTTTAGAGAAATGATTGTCTGGGTAGGATTAATTTATCTGGGGCCCTGGGCTGACATAAGCACATCAGCATGGGCACTCAGGTTTCGATGGTTTAACTAACTGTTCCATTTTCCCCACTGGTGGAGGGGGGGTGTCTTTTGGATAGCCAATGCTTTGATCTGCACCTGATGATTTTGCATTTCTTTGGGGTACAGAAGGAAACCCATCTTAAAATAGGTAAAACATTTAAAATTCTCAGAAAACCCACTTCTCAATTCAAACCCCTCAGCTGTTCAGCCATAATCATACTGCAGTATAAGGTCAGATTAATAAGCAAATTCTGCACTGAATGAAATACACACACATTGAAAGATTATGATATTAATGGATGCTTTGTTAAGCTATTCACAACCTTCTGCTGAGTATGTGGATTTAAAGAGGGTCAGATTATTTTAAATTCACGGGAGCCGTTACTTATTAGTCCAGCAGAGGCTGCTAATACCACAGATTTAAAAACTAGGACGTGAAATGTGTTTGCCTGGTTTGCAATACAGTTCTCCAGACATTTGTGAACTTTTTTCTACATAGAACAATGAAGTGTCACAATGACTGCCAAGATGTGCAATGCGGAGGAAATAAACAAGTTCCAAGATCATCCCAATTCCAAGCCCAGTGGTGCAGAAATAACTGCAGTCTTATTTAGAGATATATATTTCTCTCTTTTATCACTCAGAATTTGACTTTGAGGTGTGCAGCTGTTGAAAATGAATGCCCACTTCATAATGTTCATTCTAACATGCTCAATAAATTACGTGTGTTATGAGAAGTTTTAAAAAAGAAAAGAGCAGGGGTGGTAGCCCAATGTCCTGGCTAAAATTGCCCATTGTGGCCCTATCAGACCTGACCTCCAATCATCCCCCATATCTAAATGGTGAATTCTCTCCTGCCCAATAAAAATGACAAATGGCTTTACTATCTATGCCGTAAATATGCAGGTTTTTGGAGCAATGTAATTGGTAGCACCATGCAGGGAATCGAATCTGATAAAAGGGCAGGAAAAATATCAGCATGCACACAGAAAAACAAATCATGCTATTGTCTTTCAAGGTTAATTTTTTACTTTGTAGTTTGCAGTCGACTGACAGCCTAACATCTTAAAACAGATATGATTATCAGACGCATCTCTTATGCTGATAGAAATTTGTGTGTATAATAATTGTTATATAATACATTACAATTTATACAAAGCTCTGCTCTAATGATTTTAATTTTTTATTTGACTTTTATTTTGTATTTTATTTGCAGTCATAGTGGTCATTTGACATTTCATTAGGGTTGCAATGATAATTTAAGAATATAATATAATAACACATACAATATTGTCCAATACCTAAAATGAAATGAAGTAGCTTTAAATGGAATAAACCAACATCAAAGGTCTGCATAGGCTACTTCTCAGGTCATTCATTCCTGTGCATATCATCAATTGGGAGGTGAGTTTCAGGGAACAATTCATACAGGGAACAATGGAGTCTTATGTACCATGCTCTTCCTGAGATCACCAGCGAGTGATTCATTAGGCTGTGCGGCCAGAAAGCCACATCCTAACCCTTTACCTGTGGAGCTGAGAGATAGAGGCCAGGAACAAAAGTGTAGTTATTTATTTGTCAGCAAACTGGCTTTCTCACATCTGTAAGCTATAAAGTGGTTCATGCCCCCACCGGAGATGAATTACTGGAAAAAATAACACTACAGTTTTGAGGGGGGTTGTGGCGCTTGGGGATGCAGTTTGGAGAACGAGACGAGGCCTGGACAAGGAATATCAGGCTTGAAAATATCACCACTATGGGTGCAGAGGTGTCTTTGGCCACTGCTGAATGTCAAACTTTATCCTTCAGCTCAGACTCTGGCTAAACGTTCTCATTGGTTTCACTTAGAAATTTCTAGCATTTCTATGCCCACATAATAATGCATGAGAACTCATCGCTCCAGTTTCTGCTGGTAAAGCGATTCCTGAACCGGGTCCATGCAGGCTGCGCTCCAAGGCACATAAAGTCCGTCCATCCATTTTCAATAAATGCTTATCCAGTCATGGTCACGGTGGTCCAATGCCTGTTCCGGGAAGCATAGGGCATAAGGCTGCGTAAATCCTGGATGGGACACCAATCTATTAAAGAAAAAAAAAACTGGCAGAGACGTCATTCACACGCTAGGGAAAATTTAGTCACCGGTGCATGTAAGCTGCATGTCTTTGTGTGCAAAAATCTCAGCACCTTAAAGGGGGTTACATAGAGAGAACATGCCGACTGCATGTTTAAAAACTGCAACTTTATATTTCAGGCATTGTCCTCTGATAATAACATGAAGGAAACGGCATTAAGCAAAACAACCGAAATCAGAGGTTTGTGACTCGACCTGAGTCCAACGTGCCCTGACAAAGTGTCAGGTTTCGGGCTGGGTGTAGGTCAGTGTTTTATGTTCAAACTTCAGGCTTGGGTTGGGTACGTTTTTTATGTACGTTTTTTTTAATACGCAAATCACTTTTTGCGCTTGATGGGTCCTTTGCTTGTTTGCGCTTTCCATACCACCCACAATATCCTTTCACTCTCATCAACCAGCTAGCTACCTAGCAAACATGAAACTAGCAATGGAAGTGATTCAGCAAAAACTCACAAATGTCTCCGAATACAACTAATACTTCCACAACTCTAGTTTGGTTTTTAGATTTGCTAGTACTATTTGGGCCGGGATGAATATGCTCAGGTCTCGGGTACGGGCCGGGCTCGGCCTTTAATTTGAGGCCCATACATTCCAACTGATATTCAGCGGGGAACCTCAGATACTTTTTACTGTTATCATTCACAAATTTCATCCTGTCTTCTATACTCTGCTTTTTTCATAAAGTATTTAACCCCATTAGTACAGACAGACCTCATTTTTTGCATTCTTGTTTTATGTTTTCAAGAATACACATCTTGGTGTTTAAGGGTCAATGCTTTTAGGCTTCATAGGGCTGATGCTAAAAGATCCGGAAAGTTCCTTGGAACTCTTAAACGCAGCCGGAGGATCGGTATACCCCTGAATGATTTTACAGATGATGTCACCTCCTTTTCATAGGTCACGTTTACTTCCTGTTCTTGGTCTGGCTGCTGATAATGTTGACTGAGTAAACCTTACTGATAATTCCCCACTTACAGCTAATGGTATCAGGGGAAAGTCTTCATCTTCATCTGTCATATACTAACAGGATTGTTTCTAGTGATATAGCCTGTATCACTATTTCTTTCAAATGGAAGTTGTAAATGGGCATCGCTATTCTGATGTTGGAACCATCATCATTTGAATTAATCTCAGTTAGTTCTCCTAGTCATCTTATGGAAACATGCAACCTTTTTATTAAACTTCAGACTTTCATTGAAAAAAGCAGCTGATTTGTAATGCAGTGCCGTTTTCTTGAAACAGTAGCATTTGTTATTTGTAATAATTTTGGGAAGAAAGAAATCAAAGACTGCTATTCAAAGTAAACTGTACACTGAATTTCCATGACTACAATTTGGCCCTTAAGCAGACGTTATGTTTAACAAATTAAACAACAATTTCATAAACTGAAGGGAACCCTTTGTCCTGTGTTCATACTGAATGGACTCTAGTGGGTGTATGTGGGTGAGGTTACTGAAAATACAGTTACACAACTCCTATTTTTTTTTTTTTTTAAATATGAGGATCACAGTCCCCTGTCTAGACATAACAGCAATGACCAGATAATTGACACTGAAATGGTATTTTGACCCCAAACACCAGTCTACTGCAGTTAGTACGCCTATAGACAAGATAATAATTTCCAAATTTGCTGCAATATTGCTTTAATAGATACTACACAAAATCAAATCCTTATCCTTTGAGTTTTTGTTCATTCTTTATACTTGTCCTGTAATATTTATGGTTAATCATGTTAAAAATACTAGTGTTTTAATTACTTGTGTATGCTTTAATACTTCTGTATTAAAATGTATACTATTATACAGCTAGAAACCAACCCAAGTCCATATTTGTCAAAAAAAGGGACACGGTAAAAGATTAGGCATAGTATGAAACTGGGTGAAAATGAAGAAAAAAAAATGTTTTTGTTCTTTGGAAACAAAGGGGAACAGCCCTCACTCTGGCATATGTAAGGCTCCCAGGCGTATGGCTAGATGACAGCGCGTTATTAAGGCTCCCAGGCGTATGGCTAGATGACAGCGCGTTATTAAGGCT
>JABJVO010000115.1:27931230-27943187 GCA_026770805.1 Boulengeromyrus knoepffleri
GCATTATGAAGGTGCACTGAATGTTCTATGAATGCATTATGAAGGTGCACTGAATGTTCTATGAGTGCATTATGAAGTTGCACTGAATGTTCTATGAGTGCATTATGAAGGTGCGTTAATGTAAAGCATTACCAAACATTCTACTATAACTATATGGCTAGGACTTTGCTTCTTGACATTATCACATGGGTAAGATCTATAGGAGCAGGATGACCCTAGATACTGTGCCCCCACTACAGACATATCAGTACACTGCTAGCTGCAATAAAGACACAACATAGCTGATCCCAAAGAATAAATATGATGAGCAAAAGCATTCCTGGAAACCCAGGAGAGGGTCACCTTCCCACAGACAGGATCAGAAGCTAAATGACTACTGCACAGCAAATTCCAAAATACCCTAAACCAAAAGAAAGATTTAGCTAACTATAGTGTATGTATCTTTTGCACTATACTCTGTTTCAGCCATACTGGGTTTGCCCTACCCAACACACAAAGACTGTGCTCTTCTCTGAACTGGAGTTCTAACCAAGTGATTAAAACATCTGACAATGCAATTATACTGCATGACCACTTGAGTACGCAGCTAAGACTGACGAGGAGACGCAATTCCCTGTGGCTCCACACTGCTGTCTCGGCTGTGTCAAAGCGTGCAGTGCCATCGGCCAGTCTGGCAGGGGTCGCGACAGTCAAGCTGAAATCCTGGTTAGGAAGGTATACCAGTGATGGCAGACCAGCCAAGCACTGGGACACTAAACTGGAGCAGACCAGAATGGGGCTACACAGGAGTAAAAGATGCATTTTGTCTGAATTCCTACAAATCATAAATAGGCACAGATGTGACAAGTCAGATTTGGCTCAATAAAACATACCAGGCAAAATGTAATAAAGAGAAAGTTTGACATTTGTAAAGCTTACCTATCCTTGCACATTTCCAAAATATGCCCAGAATTCTGAAAAGAAGCAGAAGAAATGTTAACATCACATCAGCAGCATATTTTCAAAGTCACCAACCCAAAACACACGAACGAATTCACTAGCCGTAGCTACAGCAGCGTATCACTATTCTGATGTTAGGATTTCCTGCCCGAAATCTAGTCAAACTAGATATTGACTGCATCATTACAATGGAAGTGTCCTCTAATTAAGCACATTCCCATAACTTTCACATTTCTAAACAAACATGCTAAAGTCATCTTTTCCTACTCTATCTGGAGAAAAATTCAGTTAGACAAAGGAATATTTATATAAAGACCACAAATTCTTTTAAAACACTTTTTGATTTCGTCTTCCATTAAGTCAGGAGAGCCTCCTTTATGTCGCCTGTTTCGTGGGATAGGCTTCTGGTTACTAGAACCTTGCACTGGGTAAGAGGTTATGAAAAATAGATGAATGGATGGATGGATGGATGGATGGGTAGACGTCCCCATTTCATGGACATTCTGCCACTACAATAAACTAGATCTGACTGTATAAGTTGTGTTTGTCACATAATAAAACAGTAGATGTGTGTCCCTATTACCGCTTACTCTTAGTGACAGCCATACGCTAATTTAACATTCCAAAAATGTAGCCGGGTCATTACTAGCATATTAAAGAGTAACCTCTCCTGGGAAAACACCCAAAAGAAACTTTTGCAGTGTCTAAGTACAAACACGCAAAAGGGCTTTTGGCTGCAGAGGCTGAATTTAAAAAATAAATGCCACTATATCCTGGTGCAGGCAAATTTGCAAACCGCAAGTATAGCGCCACTGCGCAAATGCATAGGAATCAGCAGGGGAAAACTAATGGTTTTACATGGCATGATTTTATGAAGAAAAAAAACATTTTGGCAGAGGCATCAGTCCAAACAAATTTACAATTTAAGGTCTTAACCATGTATACACCTTTACAGCTCCAGAAGCTATTTGGTTTCCATGGCCCTTGGTTTTTTTTTTTTTTTAACTTGTAAGATTTTAACAGTGGGCCAGAGAATGTGCGTGTGATAAAGCCAAATTTAACTGCCCCAACATAATGTAAAATCACCACATTATTAGTGCTCGTACAAAAACGCTAAGCCTCTCTCTGGAAGAGCATGAAGAACCAAGGCCACTAGGGGGCAGTGTAGCAGGGCAGCTGATCCGTTATACAGAATTGACACTCTCCTTTCTACAGGCAGACAATGGACCAGCTGCAGCATCTGCCAGCACCGGGGCCTCACTGAGAAACGCCCCATTGATTAGCGCCCCAGCGAACATTAACTGGACACATCCGATAAAACACAAGAGCCTCTGTTCTCCAGCAGTGGGGAAACAATTCCTGATCCAGCAAGTTGGCAGTGAAGCACAAGAACGGCCAAACGGCACTCTCCTCTAACTTATGGAGGCTCTGGGAGGAGGACCAGAGGGGATTAAAGAGAACCTGACATTAATGCCATAAGAGAAATGCCCTTAACTCACAGTATCCCTCTGAAACTCCCCATTTGTTTTTGGCTTTTAAGAGAGGAGACTTTAGCCAAAGAAAAAACCACAGCTAAAGACACCTCAGTCTTAACTATACACTCATACTACTATCCAAAACTCAAGCAGTGTTCTCAATAAAGCCATTATGATCTCCATTTTTGTGCAGGAATAATAAAGTAGGGAGATTTATTTGCAGAACCCGTTAATTAAATTCTGCGAGTCATCCGATTAGCAAGAGAAGAACAGCAATGCTTATCATTTCACAAACTGAATCCTGGAAACAGAGTCAAGCAGTAAAGTTTTACAAACTGACAGCTGGAAAAGTGGCTGTTACCAATTAGGGACCATAAAAATGTCTGGATGATGTGCAGTACGTGATGAAGCCAGGAGGTAGGAGCTGCACATGTGAACAGACCAATGTATGGGAAGCCACACCAGGAGCCTTAAATCATCTGAGTGCTGATACATCCCGAGACCAGAAGAAAATGAGGACAGGGCTGTATAACACAATACCGGAGGATGGACTAGGAATCATTACAATGGAAGTGTCCTCTAATTAAGCCCATTCCCATAACATTTCTAAACAAACACGCTAAAGGCATCTTTTCCCATTTTAAACCCAACTTTTCCACGTAGTTGATTTACAAAAAGGAAAAAAATGCAAATAATTCTACCCCAGTCTGCTCTAAATAAAAGACATAAACAACTAATAAATCTTTAAATGCTTTACAACATCCATGCCTGCTGGGAACTGGAGAACATATCTGAGGGTTAATGTTACTGCAAGACTTTGGAAGCTATTAAAAACACAGCTTAGGATTTCCTCTGTGATCTTTTTAGTCAGAGGGTGTTTGCACTCCATTTTACTAAATTAAACACAATTAAATACACTAGCACTTAAGGTAACGGGTCTTAATACTGCCCACTAATGATCATTTAAGTGGCATACAGCAGATACATCCTAAAGTTAATCAGCTGATTATTAAATAGCCTGGCTTTTTGATCTCTTCCCATCTTCCAGAGACTCTTTGGGTGACTGTAAATTGCCTTCGGAGAATGATGCAAGAATGAACGTGTCCATGTGCAAATTTCTTAAGTATGGATGTTCCATTCAGTGTACGCCAGCCTTATTCTCTATGCTTCCCAAGAATGGCTGTAGATTTTTGCGGCATAAACTAAGACTATGGCTGGGGATCAGGGATGGATAATAAAGATTTAATAGCAATGTATTTCTTAGAAACACAGCAGAATATTTACACATGGCTGAAACCCGTTCTGATAATTTACTGTTGTGCAAAAAGTAGTGTGTGTGTGTAATACATGTGCAAATCTATGTGATTATTTGGTGTATAATAGTGAGGGACTGCAAGCAGTGACATGTTTTGACCATCAGTGTTAATTAACTGATTTTCTGTTGGTGCCCGTAAACAGTTATTAATGGTTCATTAGGTTTCTGATATATTAGAGCATCACTCACAGTTCATATTGCTGACGTGTAGCAGAATATGGGAACAGTTCTGCCCAGCAAAGAAAAAGCACTTAAACTAACAAAGACCTCAAAGCTATGAGATGCCAAATGTGTTAAAATCTGTGTCTGTTTTCAGAAGGAGGATAACTGCTGGAGAACAAGTCATTTCTGTTCGTTTCCATGTCGTCCGGCTGGATCTCCAAACATGTGGCAACATCCTGTTACCTCAAAGGCCTTCAACAAAAGCTCTATTTTGAAAAGGGGAAAAAAGAAATTACAACAGTGGCTTGCAAATACGCAAAGCTCTGTAGGAGAATGTTCTTCTTAGCTTCAGAAAAGATGTCATCATTTACTAATCGCTCAACACAGGTCCTTCACTAAGAAGTGGCAGGATGTCTTGTGAGACGTCAGACACTAATAAACTGAGGCTGTTCTCAGGTAAATACCAGGAACAGGTGTGGCTCATCAGAAGCCAGGTAGGATAGAAAACCTCCTGGATAGTAGCTCTCCAGGACCGGAGTTGGAGACCCCTGACTTATAGAATGTATCCCATTATGTTCATCAGCTGATTAACAAAAAGTTTGGGTTCACTGGGTCTTTGACTTCCCTCTGACACAGTGAAAATGATGACATCTCAGGAAAAAAATGTGAATAAAAATCTTCTGATAGTCAAAATTACATGAGTCGCATTTAAATGTAAAGGAGTATTTTAGTATAGAAAGGCCTTGGCTGCAGTTGTGCCCTTAAACTCATCAGTTATAACCATACTTTGGCTCGCTGCTAAACACTCATACCCAGTTTTGTTTTTGTCCAGCAGGTTGGGAGCGAGGGCACGGATGTAAGCACACGTACAAATGAGGAGGAGGATGACCGTCAGGAGACTCTGGAAATTAAAGATGGCAGACTGGAAAAAAACAGCAGCAAGAAATCAAGTCAGCACTCGGTTAGATTTAAAGAGGTATCACACATTTCCTTGCTGAAGAATGAAAACCAAGAGAGACGCATTTGCTCCACTTTTAAGTTTAACAAGCACCTGACTCTTGAACACATCTGCTGTTTCAACACAAAACAAAGTGGAATGATCCATTAAGCCAGCCAGGCACAGTTGTTTCCTATCTCCCTTTTTATTATATTAATAATAGAATGTATATTAATATATATTAATATAATAATATATATTAATAATTAATGCTACAAACAGCAGGAAAACCTGAAACAGTGGCTCATGTTCTTAAGACACTACATCCATATCATCAAAATACAGTGGTACCTCGGCCCACAAACTTTTTTTGCTCAAGGACTCGAAAAGTTTGCGACCTGAATCAATTTTTCCCATTTAAAATAATGCAAATACAAATTCGCTCAAACCTCAGAAACACTGATTTTTTTCTGTGACCAAGAATATACACTTAGATTAAAATAACCTTAATTATACACAAATAATGTTAAATTAAATAAAACAGTACAACTGAGCATACGCTTGTTGGCTGGCTGGTTGCTCGAAAGATGCCAAAACACAGAAAAGAACCACAAAACATCCCCCCCAAAAAACTAAACAATTAACATTAAAAGACTGAGTAACAGTTAAAAACAATACAGTAACTTCGAAAATGTGATTTTTTTTATTATACTGTACATTATTTTCATATGCCTAAAATTTTTATGTACATTTCGACATGTTGTATGGCGATGAATTTCTTTGTTTGTACTGTAAACAATACGCAGTTGCCACTATGTGTGAATGGAGAATCTAACACTTAAATGGGAGTTAATTTATGTTTTTGATGAAGTATTGTAATTTTATGTATAGATATGTGACTGTTAAAAACCATCACAAACATGTTCATTAATCACTAAAAGGTACCGCTATAACAGAATGTTCTCTCTCTCAGTTTTTTTCAGATATTCGACCTCTGAAGAGATATAGTAAAGACATACATCTACAACAAGTTTTTTATACATTCCACAACCGTTCTTGGGCATAATGTACACTTCTTTGTGTTTCGAGTGGTTCTTTGGGGCGCTTTTGGGGATGTTTGTGTGTTCGCAGCCTGAAACATGGTTTGCGAACCAGTACAAAATTTTTTTGAACATCTGGTTCGTAACCCGATTTGTTCGTGAACAGGACTGTTCGTGGGTCTAGGTACCACTGTACTCAAATTAGTATCAGACAGTGCTAAAGCTTTCTTCAATCCCAAGCGGAGGTCTTCCTGCAAGGTCACAGCACAAATCTGACAGGCTCTGAACACTGAGATATCAAATATGCATCAGATATATCAAAGATGGAACAATTTATGATTACTGATGCACAACATTTCATAAATATTTAAAATCATTAAATCAGCCAAACCACTATATGCTCATTTCTTCAACAGGCTACTGTGAACAGGGCTCTTTCCTGACAACTGGAGACAAATTCCCTGTTTGTGTATGTGTGTGGGTGAACTTATTTGACAAATATTTTTATTCTGATATAAACCTAGCCGGAAGTATATGAATAGTAATTAAATTCAACGCAGGTACTGAAATAAATATAATAGTCAGTACTTTTGTGTTGTGCTCACTGATCAGATGCACCAGTAATCTAGAGTTCATGGTTTATAACTATAAAAAAAGACATGGTTACCCTGAGCGCGATCAGACAGACTACGTCTAACCTGCAATTAGAATGTTAAAAAATATGGAAGATACCAATTTTTTTTAAAAAAGGAGTAAAAACTGTCAAAACATATTTGATAAGCAGTCCGTGTAACTGCCAGATTTTGCAGTCTTTATAATACCGCCACTTAATGTCAATGCAATACACCGCCTGCAACACGGCATGTTTTAACTATAAACGAATACATAGTTAGAGGCACTGGAAGTAAAATAACCGCCTAAAATGCAATAAAAATAACTAACATATTGCATCTGAAGAATTCGACCTAGATCTTAAATGGTGCTTCTGTGGTACTACGTGCAAAATTCCGTATCATGGTGGCAATGAAGCCATAACATTAATTTTGATCGATATAGGTGACCAGCTACCTATAATTATCAGCGGCTATAAAAATAAAAAACAAGTGCAATAACGAGTAACACTGGTGTTTATTACACGATAAGTAGAACGACAGTCCTTTAGAAGAAAAATGTATGTTGCATTTTAGCACAGCGTATACATTAGCCAAGTGACTGCATCTGCTGTAGTTGATCATTATGGTAGTATCTTAAACTTTACTGCAATGTTAACAAAGTAAGCTACAAATCAAGTGTTACGCTTTATTCTCGTGGTCATTAGTGTCAGCTAATGGAGAGTTACGAACACCTTTCACTTACCATTTTCACAATTTTCTTATAGCCACATCACACTTCCGTTACGAGAAAGGAAATGACGTATGGGATGAGGTTTACGGAGCAGGCGTGATTGGACCATTCGGTTTGGTTGCGGGTGAATTTGATAGGACACTGCCCAATCTCGTAGTGGACATTTGATTGGTTCATTTTTTCTCAGACAGTCCGTTTGTACTTGTTGGAACAACGCGGAAGCTGAATAGCTGAGGTAGGTTCCCTGTCCATTTAAACCCATGGTCTGGTGGCTGCTAGCTTTTCGTTTATCCCATGTAAAGTTTAACGCCCTATAGGTTCCCACACTCTCTTAAAATCAAGTAGCGGTGTTCAGCACATCGAGTTTGGTAACTATCTATTTTGGCAAGCATAGTCCTGTCTACAGCGAGTTATTAACGTTCATCTCCATCTGTTTATGTAGTTATCAATATTAGTGTGTTTTCCAAGCTCAACTAGTTTGCAGAATAAATATATTAGTGACGTTTTATAACAAAAACACGTTAGCAAACCGCACTCTATACGTCCACTTGAACTAAAATATAACGTGGTTGGAAATGAATTAAATGCAGTGCTCGTGTACATGTAACAGCAATTATACATATAAAACTAAGTCGGGCACAAGAATACTTACAAAACACAAATGCGTGGTTTCCATACCATTAGGACGCAGTGTATTCATAAAAGCACGTAGTTTTGTATGCATTTAACTCTTACCAAGGATTTAAATCCAGCTGCCTAAAAAATCCAAGCACGGCGGCAAAAACTGAACTGTGCATCACTTAATACCTAAGCCGGGACAGTTCCCACAGTACTGCTTTGCGGCTTAGCGTCTCTGTCCTGCCGTTGTAGTAGTGTATGGCATGACAACGATGGCCTGTATCCACAAACATCTTTAAAGTACATCGTAACAGGGTTGCCAACTCTGGTCAGCTAGCTGGAGTGAGCTTTTCAATTGGAGACAAGTCTGCACACGTATTTACACGTATGTAGCACTTTTATTACCTTTTAAACAGTCTGTTGGGTTTGCAAACTACTTCAGTGCTTTTGATATAGCTAATTTTAGGTTTCCAATGGAATAATATAGATTTGCCCTAAATTCTTGTGTGAGAGTGTGACAGCATGAGTGTCATGCCAGAGGCGTGAGAGTTGGAAACCCTGTCCTAATTCAGCTTATGTTACAGAGAAGCTACTTTAAATAAATTTAAAGTATATCACTTGGTAGTGAAAAAGTTGTATTTACTGACTTTACATATGCGCTTATCACTGCACAAACACTAAGTTAGGGCATACAGATATGCAATATGCAATACCACCACAAGACTGTGCATTGTACTATAAATATTGAATTCTGGTGAATGGACTAATTATTGCATCCTGAAGAATTGATATACTGTCTATATCAGAAGAGATATGAGACATGGTATCTTGAGCAATGCATTTGGAAAAAGTCTACAGCTGCAAAAGACCACATGAATGGTTAGGTTGACATGGAACCTTGCCAAGAATTCTGATTATATTCTTTGCTTAACATTAGTTAGTAAAACAGTTTTATTATTTTTTTTTAAATCTTATTCTTTTATCATATAACGTACAGCAGGGGTCCCCTATAGGGTGAGTACAATGCTCGCCACATGCAGCAGTGCGTTTAGGTAAGACAGCATCACCATCAGGCAAAATCCTTAATTTGTCCACTCAGGGAAGAATAATTGGGGAGTATTGGTTTAGAACTTCAAACAACCTTGACTGTTTGGTTCTATGGTAGCATATTGACTCTTCAGGTACCATTGTGGCCTCACAACTCCAGGATTGGGGGTTTGAATATGACTTTGCTGTGTGTGTGAATTTTATGTGTGTCCCCCCACCCCCATTTTGTGGCCCAGGCTCCCCCCCCTGACAGGATAAGTCGGTAGAAAATGGATGAATGCTTGGTTCTAAATTGAGCTGTCTCTCTATCCCTGGAAACAAAGGATTATGTGCACCTTAAAACCTTTTAGTGACATTTGTTCTCAGAACTGAAGATAATCATCTATGAATTTCATCCCAAGCCCATCACCCTCAAAGGAAATTGTTCGGAGTGCCGTAAAGAGATGGACTGTCCACTGTACCTGACTCACTTCCATCCTGGTTAGCAATGAGGGGGAAGCCAGAATTACACTAGTGTCTTGCCTAATGAGAACGTGGCTTCCTCTGGTAGATGTGAAAAGAGAGTTCTTTTTTTTGGATCACGGCTTAAATGGGCTTCTTTTTTTGCCAATGATCCATGCCGTCATAGCAGTGTGAGAGGGAGATGTGTGCCATGTGGTTATATGAACAAAGGGGAATTGCACAGCCTTTGTTTTAACACAGAAGCTTGACGGAGAAGCAGTATGAGTGATTGATGTAGACAAACGGAGTGTCATATGGACAGAAGGAAATCACAGCATTTCTCTAGCCAAATGTATTCAGCAGAACGGTTTATCTGCCAAGAAAAATATCAGACAAACTTTACTGGAAGATGGGGCTGCTTTTCTGTGATGTGTTTCGTATAAAATGAAAATTATTTACATTTTTTTTTGGCAAGTAAAGGTACTGTCACTGTTTTCTTAGATAAGCAAAATGAATTTGTCTTTGTGAAGCAAATCATTCAGAAGTTTTACATATACAGTTCAATTACATATTTAGCAGATGCTTTTGTCCAAAATGACGTGCAAGGGAGGTCAATCGCACATTGTAAATATTTATACTGTCAAGGAGTCGACTTGGCATAGGAGCAGCTAGGCTGAGTTTCCAATTAATGCTCAGGTACAAGTGTAAGCAGTATTGGAGCAGGAGACACACGACAACTTATAACAAAGTTAGAACCTAAAGACTACTCAGGGACCAAAAGGCTAGCTTAAAAACAGTCTGGGAACGTCAAGAGGCATCAGGTTCAGGAACTCATGGAACATATGGGTCTTAAGGCATTTCTGGCAGGTGGAGTCTGATGGCAGGATGCGGTTCTACTGCTCATTCCACCACCTGGGAACCACACAAGAGACCCATCTGGAGTGACACTTCTCACGTGATGGACATAGGTCTTGATGAGCCTTTTGATGGAGATAGGGGCCTATCCATAGTATTACGGTTTCAAATTTTAAATTATCATTAAAACAGTGGTTGATTATCGCTTTCTGGAAAAATACATGAAAATCTCGAGCATCAACCAAAGTTAGCAACAATCTCCCAGGTGTGCAGGCACAGTATTCAGTGCGGGCTTGTTTTGTGTCATTGTAAACATGGAGGAAGGCAGTGGCATGTTAATGCACATTTGATATGGTTTTTATATGTTGTTGTTTTAATGTTTTCAACATAAAACCTGGTGAAATGATTTCGATTTTTGTATCAATTTTTGAAAATTTTCTGGACATGTTAACAATACTGTGATAATACTGATAACTGATCATTTTGGTCACTTTAATCATGGGCTGGCCCACCGTACTGGGTTGTTTCCCGCCTCGTGCCCGTAGCTTCTGGGACCCAGAAGGATAAACGGTTTGGAAAATGGATGGATGGATAATCATGATATACAATTTTCATACCGTTACATCTCTAGATGTGACATAAGGCAGTTTAGGTTGGATGAATATGAGATCTGCTGCCAAGTTTTTTTTAATCATCTGGAGTGGTCTTGCAGCATAAGCTGGTAGGCCTACTAGTTGAGAGTTGTAATAGTTTAGGTGTGGGGTAGCAAGTGCCTGGACTAGACACTGAGTTGCATACTCGGTCAGAAGAGGCGTTACTGATGTTATACAGGTATACATTTTATTGCTTTGCCTTGCCTGTAGGCTATATTGAGCTGTGATTATGTAATAAAAGGATTTCTCTACCAGTCGTCTGCTAACCAAAAAGCATTCTTTTTTTAATGACTTTCTCTGTGTTTTAACTGAGAAGGAACACAAAGGTTTAAGCAATGTAAATGAAAGTGATTCTTTAAATGTAATGTATCTCAACAGATGGCAGATGTTTAGCTTTCTCTCTCTCTGTGCGGTCTGTCATAGTTTACAAATGCTGAACATGTGTTAATTTCACTCTGTGTTATACTTCCACAGAACAGAAGCTAGATGTATTATTAGAGAAGCCGCTAATTTTAGGGGGCACACTGAGTTAGGGCTTGTCTGCGGTTTAAACTAGATGTGCACGTAAAAACTTTACCTTGCCTGCTAACCTCTTATTTATATGCCATATTACTAGTAAAGGGAAGCCTGAGTCGAATGAGAGAAGCCCTGAAATCACAGCAATAATCACGTTATAAATCCCATCATTTTCAGATATCCATCACCACAATAGCCCCTCTATTAAAGGCATCATTTACGCAGTGGTCTTTGAGGGAAGGCATGCCTTTAACCAATATAATTCATTGACTATTATTATTATTATTATTATTCCAAATCTCCTTTCTCTCTCTCCTCAGTTTTTTTTAACAGGTTGGTTTTTGTGTATTCAAGTATTGTGCACCCATCTCGGTTTGAATTTGGCTGTGCTTTTAAGAATTGATGCATGAAGAAACTTGCCTTGATGAGAGCTGAAGTCATTGTATGGGTTTGATGTTTTCTGTGTAAGCCAGAGCCAAAGCCATTGTGTGGGGGGGGGGGGGGGGGGGGCGTAAGGCCCCCATCCCTTCCCGGCCCTGACTTCCTCCCCCCATTTGATAAGGTGTCAAGTTGTTCCCGGCGGGGCGGGCTCTAGATTTTGTGGGTATCTTCGTG
>JABJVO010000115.1:27947172-27961754 GCA_026770805.1 Boulengeromyrus knoepffleri
GTTTCAACCAACCAGTTGAGCTGGTTGGTTGAAACAAAATCTTGGTCTGGACTTTTACTCTCTGAACCTGAATTACCCAGCTCTGTGCACAGTACTGTAGTTTGTATAGTAAATAAAGCTTTTGGACACTTAGCAGTAGTTGTATTTTTCTGCTTTGTGGCTGTAGCTGGTACTAGCTGGTGAATTGCTCATGCGGGTAATTTGCCCATCCTGGTGAATTGCCCATCCTGGTGAATTGCCCATCCTGGTGAATTGCCCATCCTGGTGAATACCCATACCCATCGCATCACTTCTCTGGTGCTGTGTAAGGCTGTCATTTGTGACGCCAGTTTAAGGCAACATGATGGGAGGCACATTCAATGAGCACATTTGACAGGCCAGCTTCAGCTGTCCCGATGTGATGGACGACTGTGGGACCGAAGGCTCCTTCTCCTCCCAGTGACTGTTCACACACTCACAATGATCCACCTGTGAAGTCCAGATACTGTCCATGCTTGGGTGGGAATAAGATGTACAGTACCAGTCCAAAGTTTGGACACGCCAAGCCAGCTACAGGGTGGAGTGATAGTGCCGCATCACATCACCTGGCCACCTGACTGGTACAAATGGTTTTGGAGGAGAATGACAAGAGAATGAAGGGATAGTGGCCAATGAATGCTCAGCATTTATGTAGGATCTCCTTCAGGACGGCTGGAAAAGGCTCCCAGGGGATCTTTTGATAATTTGGGCTTACATATACAGTACGATATTTTATAGTTTTTATGTCTTCAAAATAATTCTGAAATGTAGAGAATTGGGTAGGTGTGCTGTGGCACTGTTTGGGAGATCTTGTGCTGCAGAATTGCTGTCGCTTCCTGTGTCTGCCTGTGAAGCTCAGGAGATGCATCAAGCACAGCTGATGCTGCAAACGTGACTAACAGTAACTTCTTCCACTCATGTCCAAGTCCTTGCATCTGTTTTAGAGTATGTTACAGTGTCTTTCTACTCAGTACAGTGTCCCTCAGGCGGACCAGCAAAACAGCTTTCAGTCTGCCCAGTACAATGACAATATTAACTGACTGCATTTTTGACAGATTCTTATGATTTGGATTAAATTTGTTGAACTATCCTGGTGAAAGATACAAGGCCCGGAAGTGAACTCGGTGTCTTTGTGCGCAGTGTCTGAAGAGGATGTGACCCGGGAGGCCAAGGAGCTGGAGATGCAGAGGGAGAAATATGTGCAGGACCTCCAGCTGGCCTTGGTTGGAGGTGACCAGAAAGGGGAATACAGTTTCCACCTGAGCCCCAGCCACGCTCAGGGCGGGGCTGTCCACCTGTCCTACGAGAAAGTGCTGAAAGACTTCTCTGTAAGTAACCTCTGTGTGCTTGTGCTTGATGCGTGGATTGGCGGGGGGGGGGGGGGGGGGGGGGGGGGGGGGGGGGGGTCAGGCGTTGACTGATGGATTGCAGAATAGCCGCGCAGCACCCTTGTTACCATTAATGGAAAGATTGTGTCCTTGAATAGACAAAGGCTGGTTAGCTTTTCATGAAAGTCAATGCAAAGAGTGTTGCAACAATCATGGAAGAAAACCACATTGCCAAAGCCAATATTACTGCTCATTTCCCATCATTCCCCTGCTACCCTGATTTTAATTGGCTCAGGAGGCTGATTGGTGATACTAAGCCCCAAGGCTGCAAACATGCCTTGCTTCCTTGCCTCCAGTCTCTTGGTCATATTTCATTGATAATTTGGCTGCCAGCTCAGTCTGAAGGGTCTTTAAAGCTTACCGTAACTGCATTTGACTCACGGAAGTTCTATGACACTTTTATGTTGCCTTTTATCTGTATGCGTCCCTGTGGATGGCTGCCTGTTCTCAGAATGGCTTCATCCCAGATCTGGTTATTTCATTTAGACTGTACTGTGGTATGCCATTCCTAGGTCACTTGTGCATTTGTGGTTTTTTTTTCTCTCTCTTTAGTTAAACTTATAATCCTGATTTTTTTTCTTTTTTCTTTTTTCTGCAACAGACATCTTATTTGTTGTAATAGTGCACTCTAGGGGGTTGGTTAAGCTATGTATTAACCTTACTTTTAACTTACTTCAACTCCATTTGATGCATGCTGTTCTTAATGTATGCAGTATAATCTGAGAAGCTCTAAGCTCTTCCCATTCTAAAGGTCTGGATTGTCTCTCAGCACAGGCCGCCGTGAGCTGCCTTGCAGCCCCAGTGCCTGCTGCCTTTCAGAACCTGCCTGATCTGGCTGATATTTATGGGGCCCAGTATGGACGCCTGGTGAATACCTTTCCTGAGACCTTGGGAAGCCTTTGGCTTTTGCGCAGTGTACTGACATGGAATATTTATTAATTTCCAGTGTGTGTTATGCACAAAAAACATTTTTTTTGTCATGCTCCTAAGAAACAGAACAGATGAATGAAATAATGCATTAAATTGCACCAAATTACTTCAGAGTGAATGTCCTCTATTAAAATAAACTCCGATACACAATATGTGTATGTATGTATTTATGTATTAAATAAGGTATAATTGTATTGATCCCCCGGGGGAACTGTTCATTATCCATCAGCATTTCATAGGTATTTGATGAAACCCCAGCCCCCCCCCCCCTTGACATGAAGGACAGAATGTTAGACACACCATCAAGGCTGTGATGCTTTGGTTCATAAGAGATAAGTGCAGGTGATCATGGATTATAGAAATATGAAGGAGGTGATGATATGCTTTAGGCTCCGGCCTCACCTGCCAGACACTGCCCCTGTGTTAGCGCCGGTGGGATGTGTGATTGAATCCTTTACCTGGCCGCCACATGTGCAGGTTGATAAGCTGTGTCTTGGCGTATTAGGGCCTAAAAATCCTTGAAAGAGCCTTTTTTTCCCCTATTCTGCATTGATCGTAATGGGAACGCGCACCTGTGTCTCTCTTTTAATGGTGCCATTATGAAGCTTAGATAGAGCCCATATTGCTCCCCTAATTCAAATGTAATATTTTTAGTGGCACACCTTATTGCACAGTTTTTTTTAATGTAATTCAGCTAACATCTCTTATTTTAGGTTTTGAATGTGATTTACATTATATATGATACTGATTTTGGGGCATCCTGGTGGCTCGTTGTGTGTCACTGTTGCCTCATGTCTGCAGGGTTGAAGGATTTGACTTCCCCCCCCCCTTGCTGTGTGTGTCTGTGTGTGTGGAGTTGGCATGTTATCCATGTTGCTGGGCTTTCTCCAGGTGCTCCAGTTTCCCCTTCCAGTCCAGAGACATGCCATTGTGTTTTACTCCTTGTGCTGCCAGAGATCACTGTACCTGTATAGGGTAGGTGGATGGGGCATGACTGGGTGGATGGGGCGTGACTGGGTGGATGGGGCGTGACTGGGTGGATGGGGCGTGACTGGGTGGATGGGGCGTGACTGGGTGGATGGAGCTAATTTGAATTAACATGAGGATGTGTCTTAACCACCTCCACCCTGCCACTTTCATGCCTTTAAATAAATAAGTTTATTCTGTGATCGCATCTTAATTAAGTTTACATCTAAGTTTACATTGCTGGTTCCACTCAAAATGTGGTGTGTTTGGATTGCGTGTTTGGAATAAAAGAAATGAAAGGTCTTAAACCTTGAAGTCCTGTAAAACCTCGCTGAACTCGCACTAAAGCAATTCAATCATCTTTCAAGTGGGGCTGTAAAGAAGTTGCATGCAGTCTTCTTACTAGGTTAATTGTGGGTCATTAAGCTAGCAAGCAAACGAGGTAACTCACTGTGCTTATGACAGGCCTTTTCCTGAATTGTACACTATTTATATAGCTGCCCAGTAAACGCATATTATCCTTAATTTGCTGGTGTGGAGATGACAATGGTGAGTTAGGGGTAGCTCTCATTGTGCCTGGGGAGGGAGGAACAGCCAAAAAAAAAAAAAAAAAACCCAACACAGGCCACCCAGAAAGCCCCCCATGGCCGTCTCCCTGCAGGCCGTCTTCACAGCACCTAAGTAAACAAGAGGCTGGCCCCCGGCCCCCCAGCCGCCTGTCACCTCTCACTCTCACCTCCCATAAGCTGCCCGCCTGACCCTATGTAGCCCTTTCCCCTGTTTACACTCTGCTACAAAAAAAGACTGATCATGATCTGCAGCTTCCGGGTACAGCGGTCAAGCAGCCATCTCTAACCGGAGCAGGAGAGGTGTCAGCTTTCCTTCTGCACGCCCCCCCCCCCCCCGAGCGGCTGGGTCACCCTGCAAACTGCAGCGTCCCGGGGGTTGGGGTGACGTGTGGGTTAGAATGCTGTGCTCATCATCGGAAGGCTGCCGGTTCAAATCCCCGGATCAGCAGCTTGATTTCATGGTTGGGCCCTTCAGCAAGGCCCTTAATCCCAGTCGCTTAACCCCAGTTGCTCCAGAGGCTGGCTGACCCTGCTATCCTAATTATACGTCAGTTTGGATGAAGGTGTCTGTTAATTAAATACATGGTGATGTTGACATCCTGGTCCTCAACACCCAGCTTCTGGCAGAAAAGGGTCACACGATGGGGCAGCCTGCTTCTTCCTGCTGACCTCCAGCAAGAGGTTTCACTGCCATGGTTTCCGTCCATTTTCCAGCTGCTTATCCAGCACAAAGTCATAGAAGATCTGGATCTCATTCATCTCAGTCCATACACACACACTAAGGGCAAATTAGAGACACCAGTGTGACTCACTGCGAGTCTGCAGGAGACAGGGGTTCAGCCTAGATTGGAGGCCAGTCACCCGCAGGGCACATGACATGCATGAAGACTCACACACAGTCACACACTATGGGCAATTTAGAAACGCCATTTCAAAAGAAACTAGGGTATGTGAAAGAAGCCTGTGCAGCATAAGAGAATCCATGCAAACTGCACACTCATATGCAGAGACGCACGTTTCCGTTAACCTAAGGGTATCGGCCATTATTTGTTAAAAATCAAGATATCGGCATTAGTCTGATGTGTAATTTTTGGCTGATACTGTCGGCTGATATTTAGACTTCTTCGGTCTAGTTGCCAACAGCAGAGTCAATAAAACAGTTATGAAAACAATGGAGATGATTGCATTAGATAATCAGCCATTTTCTCTGGGGGTGGACGAGGGATTTCCTCAACTCATTCCCCACCTAAGAGGTCTCGGCCGGTGATATGGCCCCCTGTGTTTATAATTCATTCTTAAATGAGGCCAGCAGATCGATCTTTTGTTTACCACAGAATTAAAAACAAGGTAACATCATTTTGCTAGTCTGTGCCATCAAGGTCAGCATGTTCCAGCCCCACTCCCCCCACCCTGGCTTGGCAAGTGGCCCCAAGGTTACCAGGTTATCGGCAATATTAAGTAAAAATATATTGGTATATCCTACGCGAGGGGAGGAGGGCAGGATTCGAACTGCAAGTCTGGAACTGTGACACATCAATACTATCTAATTAGCCACCAGGCCATGTCATAGGGACCTTACTGTAAAAGAAAAGTGATTTTAGTGTTTGGGGGTCAACTGTTGTAGAAAATAATACAAGGAGACGAAACTTGGGAATATAAATGACTGGCAGACGCTCCTTGTGACCCCAAGGAGACATAGAACACCTGGAATTGGTAAAGCCATTTAAGGCAGGACTATGACGCCAGTGGTGGCCAAGGCAAGACCACCCTGCTTTTGGATGGGGGGTTGAAATGGAGACCACTGGCTCCTGGTGGCCTGGGGATAAATCAGGCATTGTTGGAGAGCAGTATTAATGCTCACGCTGTATGGCTGGCCAGAGAGGCAGGGTCTGTAGGCTGGGGTTTAACCTCACTGGAGTATCTCCTCTCCATTCCTGCCACCTAAAATCAAGACCAGACCTGGGCCTTTTCTGTTATGAATGAAAGCCTGTACAAAATGACGATCAGTCACGGCTCTGAAGCTCATATCCTTTGAAAAATAATTCATTCCATTTCATTTGATATACTCATTAGTAATTAACTGCTAAGGATGGCTGCGGAGCCGTTAATATGCTTTGAGCTGTTTTTTCTGTTTTTTCTTTTCCAAATGCAGCCATCGGCACTCGTATTTGTTGACCAATAATTAATCCGATGAAAGAAAAACAAAATCAGCGTGTGAGTCGCCGCACCATGTAGCTAAGCTGGACTTTTTTGGTAACTGAAATTGATGAGCAGTAACATTAAGTTCGCCACCATTAAGTGCAATGCTAATCATCATAGTAAATGTGGTGTGTTTTAAGCGTGACTGATCATAGCTGAATGGCACACTAATTAAGGAGTTCTCTTGAAGCATTATTAACTCGCTACCAAAGATTTTTAAGTAAAAACTCATGTCAAATATGAATAATGTATGCAAGGTTTTATGTTTACTGATAAAGGCTACACTGTAAACATTATATCCAAATGTTGACATTTATTTATTTGGCAAACACTTTTTCCTAAAGCAACATAAACGTCAATGCAAACAAAAAGCGCAATAAACAACAAACTGGAGCACATAGTTAGTAAAGGTTTTGCAACGTGTCTGTTTCTAGAATATGGACACAGGCCCAGCTTGTGCATTCTTATTGAGATAATTTAAATACAGTGTCCTTTAAATGGTGTATAGAGATGTGGGATCTTGGAGTGGTTTTCTTATACAATCACTGGGGGGAAAAAAAAGGCTAGAAAATAGTTTACTTTGCAGCCATGATGTTCTTTAATCCACATCAGCAAATCATCCAAGTCTTCTGTGTAGTTTAAGAATCTGATCCCATGCACACAACTGACAGTCATTCAGTGCAGTCGCCGCAGTGAACGGTAAAACGTTACAGAACATTTTCAAGCTTTCTTTCCCCTGCTGGATTCCTGGGGTTTTTTCCACACTTCACACTTTTTCTACTTAAAAGGCAGGACAGTGGGGCTGTTCAATGTGCTGTTTGACATTTCATCATTGCGGGTGCGAATCGGCACTCTTTTTACCCACCTTATTCCTCTTACATAATGCTTTTACTTTGCATGTGCCAAGACCACTTACGTCTTGCATTTTTTATCCATTAATTCATTTTTGTACAAAAGTCTTAGGTGACCATCAGAAACTATGTTTAAAGCTGTTTATCTGGGCAGTAAGTGCATATTTGCTGTAACTGATATCTTGTCGGAATGCAAGAACACAGCTTTGGTTCCGAAAACTCTCCTGAAGCCTGTTGAATGCAAATACTGCTGTGACTGTTGGAGAGGTTTCGAAATGGCTAAGCTGACGCACTTTGATATTCTGTGGCAGCTTAAGACTCCCACTTAAAAAGCTGCAGCTGAAGACTGGGCTTCAAAATCAGCACAATGATGAACTATGTTATGTTCTCATAGCAACAATTGCTGAATGCCTAATACATAAATAATATTAATTCACAGGTGTTTCTGCAGTATGACGTTGGATTTTTTACGTCTGCTCTGACATTTTTTTTCCCTTACCCAAATTCATTTTTTTGTGTTTTTCCACTTAAGAAGTTGCATCTTCTCCACAAAGAGCAAATGTGGTTGTCTGATATTTCAGTGGGAGCTTGACTGTGAGGTGGGATCTCTGTGTTTCTGGAGCTTCCGGCCCCCATTGCATATATCATCACCCTGCAAACGGCAGCATCTTTTTTTTTTCCAGCATTTTAATATTTTCTACTCCAATCGTATTCCTCAGACCTGCTTTAAATATCAGGCAGATTGAGTGCAGGGTGACTCAGTAGCTCAGTAGGTAGCATTGTAGCTTTACATCTCCAAGGTTGGGGCTTGACTCTCACGCCTGGCTCGGTGTGTGGAATTTGCAAGGGTGTCCGCCGGGGAACTCTGGTTTCCCCCCCACTCCAAGAAAATGTGCTTCAGCAAATTGGTGTCTCTAACTTGCCTGCAGTGTTTGAATGCGTGTGTGGTGTTTGCGTGTGTGGGTGCGTGTGTGGTGCGTACGCTTGCCCTGTGATGGAATGGCCTCCCATCTAGGGTTTTCCCCGGGCTTGTGCTCAGTGCCACCAGGGATAGTCTCCATGTTCCCCACCCGGATTACCCTGTACTGTACTGAAAAATGAGTCGGTGGGTGACCTCGATGTACAGCATGGTATTTATAGCTGCATGATTAAAGAACAAAACGTTTGTGCGACCAGCCAGTTGGGAGGTATAGGATGGTATTAGAGAATAGGCCTACATGTAAATATTTTGATGTTTAGATGAAAACAGTCGGTTAAGGACAGGGACGTTCTTTATGAGTTCTTCTCCTCGTGTCCCACGTGTCCATCCGGCAAAGAGGACAATGAAAGTCTCTGAAATACATGTGACTCTCTTTCTCTTATTAGTAGTAATAGATAATATAATTG
Source organism: Boulengeromyrus knoepffleri (assembly GCA_026770805.1). Lineage (NCBI taxonomy): Eukaryota > Metazoa > Chordata > Actinopteri > Osteoglossiformes > Mormyridae > Boulengeromyrus > Boulengeromyrus knoepffleri. Next base: position 27,955,480 of record JABJVO010000115.1, read on the forward strand.
GTATCTGTGAAATCAGTATGAAGATATGGTTTTAAAGATGCTATAAAGTTGTGGAGTGGGTTTTATTCCTCACTGTCTTCTGTATATGCATATGATGAGCATAAAACAGACGTAGTTGCAGCCTCACATGCTGCTGCAGCTTTCTCTAATGTTTGTACTCACTTTCTCTAAAAGCGTCCTCTGACACAGACACGGCCCAAAAAAAAAAACAACAAAATGGAAACCCATTGGTTGAGGTAGTCTGCCGCATCCATGCATGTATGCCTGCGTGTGTTGTGCTAAAAACTGAAATGGCTATATTTATTTTGATCTTCAGGAATGTGGACTACACAAGGGCTTATTCTCTTAGGATATTTCCCCCCCCCCAATGGAACATTTCCTTTTCCAAGTCTCCATTTTCTCCGCTCTTATGTAGGTCTAAACAAGCGTCACTGCTCTCCTCTGGTTGTTGGCTACTGTCTCTTTCAGGAATTGCTGCAGACTCATAAGCATCTTGATCTTTAGCTCCATTTTGGGTTTTGACAAAGATTCAGGTGGGGCCAAGTACAGGTTTGCATATAGATAGATTGACTTATAGATAACTGAGTGAATAGAATTTAGAATTTGTATCAATCTGTCTTAAAGGTTCTAAGTGGAACAGTTCTACGCCTTGTGATGTTGTCTTTCAGTTACTAGGGATTTGTAGCTTTAAAGTGTCACAGTAGTCTTGAGGTCAACAGAAAAAGGAGGGAAGTCGTTTCCTGTGTAAATAAACAGCCCTTACCGTAGCAGTTGTTTCAGGAGGCTAATGCAAACAGACCCCGACGACAGCTTCAGCCTGACACTTGGTCCACCTGTTCAAAGTCAACGTCACATGGCTTCTAGGAGCCAATCAGGATGGAGTGCTCTCCTAGCCACATCTGCTGGCGCTCAGTTAGTGTCATGCTGAGCGAGTGAGTGCCACCCTTTTCCCCTCTGAGTCTCTGCCATGCCATCGTCCTAATGAGCGAGTGACGGAGGCCGACTGTCTGGCCTCCTGATGCTCACTGATGCTTGTCAGGTTTTATTGCATGTTTTGCTTACCCAGCTGCCTACTGCATTTATGGACTCGCTCACTCTGCAAACTCTACATCATCCTCATCCCCCAGTCCAGACTTCTTTACAACTTCCACCTCAAAAAAGGAAACATTCATGGAATTTAGTCTTACTTAAACAAGAACTAACTTCAAGTCTCTGTCTCCAGTTTCTTTCCTAGATTTTTCTCCGACGTTTTCACATGAAAATCTTGTATTTCTTCTCAGACTATTTAAAGGACAAAAGCGTCACGCTTTATTTAAATTATTATAATAAGAATGCAAAAGAAGAGCCTGTGTCAATATTCTACAGACGGACACTTTGCAAACCCTTAACTAATTATGTGTCTCTGTTAATGCTCTTTGTTCTTTGTTGTTCTTACTAATTGCACTGATCTTTATGTTACTTTAGCAAATCGTGTCTGTCAAATAAATAAATGGTTTCGATATACCGTAATATTAAAATATAGCCTTTATCACTAGCCATAAAAGCTTGCATACATTTTTCATATTCAACATCAGCTTTCACTTAAATATTTTTAGTAGCGAGTAAATAATGCTTCAGGAGAAACTCCTTAATTAGGAGGCAGCATGGTGGCATTCAGCCATGATCAGTCATGCTTAAAACGCGCCACATTTAGCACGATGATCAGCATTGTACTCCAGCATTTCATCATCAGCCACACTGGACGACTGTCAGTTGTGCGGATGGGATAAACTCTTAAACTGCACAGAAGACATGAATGCTTTGCTGATGTGCATTAAAGAACAGCATGGCTGCAAAGTGAACTATTTTGTGGTCTTTCTCCTCAGTGATTATACTTAAATTTAAATTCATAGTTTGTTCAAAAGATGGCCCTGTGTCTGTATTCTACACACAGACACAATGCAAAACCTTTACTCATTGTGTGCTTCTATTAATGCTCTTTGTTTTTCATTGTTCTTATTATTTGCACTGACCTTTCTGTTGCTTTAGGAAAAATTGTCTTCCAAATAAATAAAGGAGAACATTTTAAACTGGATTTGAGGAAGCACTTTACACAGTGTGTAGTTGGAGTGTGGAATAGTCTTCCTGTTAGTGTAGCGGAAGCTAAAACCCTGGGTTCCTTTAAATCAGAGCTAGATAAGATTTTAACAACTGAGCTATTAGTTGTGTTCTCCCTTAATGAGCTTGATGGGTTGAATGGCCTCCTCTCATTTGTAAATTTCTTATGTTCTTATTTTCTTAAAGGTCAACATTTGGATATACTGTTAAAGATCTAGCCTTTAAGACTAAACATAAAACTTGCATACATTTTTCGTATTACACATTCCTGTAGTTTTTGCTTCTTTCTGGGAGTTTCACTTACATATAAATGTTCTGAGCACAGAACAAAAAATGATTGGTTCAGAGAGATAACCAATCAGATTGTTAAGGAGGTGGATCTAAGCAACTATAGGAAGTAGGACCAAGACATCTCATTGGTTGGTCACACTTCTACTCCTAATTACCAATTAACCATTCATTCCTAATTATTATGAATTATTAATAATTAGGAATTGATGGTTACGTCAGTATCATATTAATCGCTTTACTCATTTTCTGATTATATGCACAAGCCTTCTTTAATTCTGACACATTTACCTTTCATTATAATTAAAATATAATTACATTTTAATTAAATGCTACCATTACCAAGGAAATGTAATGGCACTTACTTAAATAGTATTAAATGGGTAATAGTAGAATAAACAAACAAACAAAAACCAAAGAGATGCCATAGAAGCATCTTTCAGATTTAAGAAGCATACATTGCAGAATATGTTCATGCCTTTATAGACAGAAGCACTGGCATCCGTGCTGAATGGCACCTTGTGAACTAGGGTTTCTGCCCACAAGAGATGCCTAGTGGAATCCCAGCATGCTTTGTGTTAATATCTTTCTTGGAAGTGGCCTGCATGTGATGCTTCTAGCATGGGGGTTCCTACCTTACATTGTTTTTCCTGGGGGGGGGGAGTATTTCTCTTTTGATGCCATGTCAAGTTAGAAGGTGCTCAGGAAATTTACAAAGAACCCTTCGAGTTGGTGACATTCGCTAAATGCATTGCTAATTAATCCCAAATGACAAATGAGTTTGTGATGATCGTAATGTTTCAAAGGATGATGGTTGGTCATTTTTATTCCATATCTGTTATATGTTTAATGTCTGCTGTGTTCATGGCGACGTTACCTGTTACGCACAAGCAATTGTCACATCGCAAGGACCACGAGAGTCGGCTGTGTTCAAACCATCCATAAGGTGTGCTAAAACACTCTGTCACAGGCAAGAAAACGTAGTAAGAGCTGCAATTTTAATGATCGGTCCTTTTCAAGGTTATGTAGTATATGTAAAAAATTCAGTGCAAAGCTTAGCACCACTGCTTTTGCATGAGTGCTACATGTGCTGTCCGAGCCAATCATAATCATTTCCTTCCTTGCTGTTGGACATACTCATAGTCAGTGTGGTGCGTTTGTGAGAAATTTAACAGAAATGAGTCAGGAGGAGTGTGAAGTAGCGTGCATTCAGCGTGCATTCAGCATGCCATTAGGAGCTTCTGGATTTTATGGGCTACTCTCAGAATTCAGTTGATAGAGACTAAGAACTTCTGACTTGCCTTTTCCACTAAAGACAGACTCTGTTGGTAGATAATAGCAAGTTATATTTTGCTGCAGTTTATTTTGGGTAAAATTTCAAATCCTTTTGTGATATTGCAGTATTGCAAAATATTTTTTCCAATATCACTCGGCCCTATTCTGCTGCGGATGTTGTGCTGTGGTTTTCTGCGGTTGCGACCTCATTACAAACGGACACAAGGCAGCTGTATATACAGGTCAGGTGGGCACAATATCCTAGAGGCAACTGGCACTGGAAGATAATGACCCAGGTATCGGCCATTATGTGTTGCTTATTTCCCTTTGTGATGCTTTATCTATCAGCTGTGATTGGACAGTTTTCTCTGTAATCAATTCCCATGCTATGTAAGAGCATGTATATGATAATCATACAGCTATTTATCAGCCCAGTCATGCATTCCTCAGTTGTATATGTATGTAAGTATTGATGCATATTTTTTCTTTAAACAAAAGTTATTCTTTACCTTCTGGTTTGTCCTTGTACTTGTGCCTTTATGTTCTATGTGTTTGTGTGGCAGAAGAATACCCCACATGGGAATATTTTTATAACTAGTATTTGTCAGTCTCTGTTACAATTTTAAATCCTGGTGAGGTTAAAAACTGGCAGGGAATTTCAATGTACTGACTGTCTCCAACTTTCGGCTGGGTTCTGTCCCGACGGACAGGTTGTGCGTTGAAATGAATGTATGTCGGAATAGGATCTTTGCACTGACTTTTAGGTCTGAGAATGAGGCTGGGATGGTCACTCTGCCATACTGTGCAGCACTTTCCCAGGGTAGCTATCGTATGGTGCACAGTGTGCACTAACTGGCATGGTGTTGTCTGGCATACGGCAGCTTGGAATTTATTTTTGCGTACATTTATGTGTGCGAGTTGCCGTAGTTGGGGATGGTCTGTATAAATGATTCAGAATAACAAGAACTCGGATGTCTCGTGCTCCAGAAGCCACTGGGATTTTTGTTTTCCACGTTGCATCTCTGTCTCTTCAATCTAACTAGACTTTGTGAGCATGTCTTAGAATGGCAGTAAAGGCAGAATTGTGTTTTTAGGGAGCCAAAGAAAACCAATTACATGGAATTTTAAATGCTATTACAATAATTTATGTGTCTTGTGACATTTTGACTCGTTTTGTTGTAAGTGGGCCGCAGTGCTGATCCAGTTCCAGGGGCCCTGCGACGCTAGACAGTGCCACAGAGCCTGAGCGGGGTTTATTTCTGGCAGCTGGAATGGCACTGTGGGGGTGGCTGCTGTGATAAGGCTGATTGTGCACTTTCAGACAAGCACCGCTCAGAACCCTTCCCGGGACGCCAAATGTCACCATGTTCCGGATGTCCAGGGAACAAGGGGGCTTGGGTCTGAAAAAGCCCTATTGGTGAATTCTCTGATGCAAATATGAATATTAATGAGATTTCTTGGTTTAATAATAGCAGTATTACGGTACAGGCATATCAGAACTGTATAATATAGGCACTTTTTGTTAGAAATGGTGTCCGATTGAGATTTATGATTCTACAAAAAACAGTCCACCACTCAAAATCAACAGGTCATATCTAAACGTGTTTTTATTTACAGTATTTTATTCCTTTTCCTCCCTCATGGGAGTAAAATTAAAGGATAAAACACTCATATTGGTTTCATTTAGGTTAATTAAAGCATTTATTTGTGACTCTCCATGCCCTGTTGCTGATAAATAATGCTGATAATGCGTCACGAGGTCTCTGCCGGAAAGTTAAACCGCCCATGAAGCTGCATAATGGAAATTAATTGGACTCAGTTGAAGTCCCAGACCAGAACGGTGATCTCAGGTGACACCCCAGAATTGTTTGAGCGCTGCTATGGGGACGGGTCAGGGTGGTGTGCCGGCTGACTTTTTATATCTTACACTGATGTTTTTTTATGGATTCTTTAAACGAAGTCTGTTCTTTTTTGCTTCAACTAAATTTAAACCCTCCCATCTTCCTGGATGGTTACCAATTATTGTCTTTTCTGGAAGAAGATGATGATTTTATATTTGTCTACTGACCTATTTGGGCACGTAAACAGTAATATATAATAGTTTTAGTGATGTTCAGCTCTGTGATTTGCACTTTGTAAGCACATACTTAAAACCCTTCAAGAAACGGATCACTTCTGATTGATAGAATATTAAATCAGTTGGAGATCGAGACCTGACCTGCTATTAAAATATGTTTTACTGTTAAATTATCAATCAGCCAATCAATCAATCAATCAATCAACAAATCTATCCACAGGGTTTCCAAAATGGTTTACAGATTTTTTAAAAGAAGAATAAGAAAGAAAATAAGCACAGAAATAACAATAAGTAGAAACATTTTTTTAAATAATAATAATAATAATAATAATAATAATAATAATAATAATAATAATAAAAACAATAATAAAATACCACCAAATATGTGGGCCTTAACCACCCCACATTTTCCATAGGGGACTCTAGCCCCTACTTCACAGAGGACTCTGGAGCCTACCTCGTTGGGGTCTCTACCCCTACCTCACAGAGGACTCTGGAGCCTACCTCGTTGGGGTCTCTACCCCTACCTCACAGAGGA
>JABJVO010000115.1:27971589-27983558 GCA_026770805.1 Boulengeromyrus knoepffleri
ATCCTCCTGCATATGCCCTGTGCACATCCTCCTGCATATGCCCTGTGCACATCCTCCTGCATATGCCCTGTGCACATCCTCCTGCATATGCCCTGTGCACATTTTAGATTATTTGTGATAACTAATACAATGTAAATGCTATGTACATACCTGTTATGCTGTATTGTAGAGGGAATAATGATGGGGGAAAAAAGTGGGTTCAGTACAGATGCAAACATCATAGAGAATATGATTATAAAAGGAGAAAATCACTTAATTCAGGGTAGCGCTCAGCACAGGGCTTTTTTAACTTTCTGGAGTTTTTTTTGTTTTTTTTTCTTTGGTTAGTTGAATCTGCGGATGCAGAACCCACAGATACGGACGGCTAGCTGTAATCTCATTTCAGAATTGTAATTAGTTTGGCCTAAGGGATAATTAATTGCATTGAAGTGAGACACAAAGGGAAATTCCTAAAAGATAAGAGTCTCATAGAGTGCATGAGTGTTGTTCCTTTGCAGAAGCAGCTTAACGATGTGCTTTAAGAAGGCATTATACATGGCTTATATGTATGGACTTGAGAGTTCTGACAGCTGCACATGCAGGGCCATGTTATGGTATAGGAGAGGAGTGCTGGTCTTTGAAAAGAGCATCATTTTGAAATAAGCAGATCTATGAATGAAGTAAGAATTTTTTCTTGCCAGCCTGTTCAAGCCAGCATAAAATAGTTTAAAGCTGGGCTTTATAAAGCTGGGCTTTATGATGACAGGGGCTTGACCCCTCCATGACACTGCAAAGATTTAGGAGGCCACCAACTCATTACCTGCAGCTGTAACCCCAGAAAATTGTGCATGAGGATGCACTTTGTGGGGACAGATGTAAAGGAAATACATTTAAGAAAATCTTCAAAAGCATGCAAAATGTTTTAAGGACGTCTCCATTGTCTTCTTTGACAGTTTTCATCAGCTTTTATTAAGAGTCTAAAAGTGCCAAACCGTTTCTGCGTTACTGCCTTTCATCTGTTTTGTGGAGGAAATCGGAAGTCATTTATTGCATTACATTAAGACTCTAAGGACATTTTGCAGAAATGCAATGAAAATCCTTTGTGTGTCAGTCAGTCTATACTAGTAAATCAATATCTGGCCTCTCTCATGCTATAAAACTAATTAATTGTTTAATGTAAACATACATTTAGTGTATTGTAGGAAGTGTTTTGGCATGTTAATTGCTTGGTTTTTGTTTTGCACTTTTTTTACATATAGTATAGTAAAAAAAAAAAAAAAGTAGATTAGCATGGGTCCTGATTATTTACCTTAAGTGATAATGTTGTCTGTACATCATTGTTTTAAATGTGTTTTTTTCATTACTTATTTTCACTTTACTGTCTTCTTGTCTTTACGATGTCTAATCGCTTCCAGATCATGCTGCTCATTGGAAAATCCTGCAGTGGAGCAGAGTTGCCCTTTTCCTTCATTCTTTTCCCTTAACATTATTTATTTATTATGATTCCACATCAGCCACACCATAGTTTGCCTGAGCTGACACAGAAATACACATTCAGGCTTCGTGAGAGCTCCAATAATATATTCTGCAGTGTTGTAACTAACATGAAAACTGAATCTCCCAGTATCTAAATTTTGTACCTATGAAAAATAATATATCTATTTTAGTCAAGTCTTTGGGAAGGAAATGGATTTCAGTTTCAGTACAAATTTACCAGATCATGCCTGTGATGCGTATTTTTGCGTTAATTAAGGCAGCATTGACTATAGCTATATAACTATGAGAGACACTCGGGAATAGAGGTCATATGATCTGCGGCATGGCATGGCCTTCCTACCAGGAAACCAAGGTACATTTTCAGGTTTCCCTGCTGTTTTATATTTCTTTTGAAGTTGAAAATTACAAGGTCTCCACAGCAGAGCCGATAATTGAAGCCAACATGCAGAAGCAAGTTCTCGGTTGTCCCTCTGACCTACTCTGCTGTGTGGGAAATCCCAGGCCGATGAATGCAGACCGTGTCTCTGTGGCAGACACACCATGGCTTCCAAATTGCCTTCTCGCACTCACAAGCTCACCAGGAAAAGTTAATCTCCTCATTTAGTTTTATAATGGCTCTGTATGTCTGTTTGTTTATTTTACTTAGAGGGTTAATAATCCTACTCTGAAAATATATGCTCTAAAGAATGCTCCTCAAAAACACAACTGCTAAAAGTCATGAAATTCTAGGAGCACTTCAAGGTGAAAGAGTCATTGTCATGTAATAGTCTTAAATTATATTATGGGTAATGTATCATTTACATGGTGAAAAGTGGAATTTCAAAATACAGTACATTGTTTCTTTCCATATAAATATTGTATCCTTACATATAAATGCTGAATTGTGATGTTTTGAATTAATTTCTGCAGCCCAGCAGCAGGAAAATTAACTAAATTATGCTGAAAAAATTGCCCATAATGTTTTGCGTGATTCAAATTTTGTAGGGTATTTACAGATGAATAACGGCATGTTAGGTAATGTTCCAAGATTATTGTTGTATTACAGTGTGTTTGAAATGCTGAGGAATCGATAACGTTTTTGTTGTTTCTAATAAGCAACTCCAACCCAGATTTCAACAGCAGTATGAAAACACTGTCTGTCTCCTAATGGGAGAAAGGAAAAACCGCACTCCGTATCAAAATCTCTAAATTCTATTCTGTGTAGACCAAGTACTACTTATCCTGGTATTGTTCAGATTAAATTGTCAAGGGTATGAAGGGCTAGGTGATGGAGCATGTGCTGTAGGAGGTCTCGAGTGTCAAAACGTGACTTCCATCCAGGGGGCCCACTCATTAATGTTCTGTAAACCTTCTCCGGGGCATTTCCATATGGGGTGGGGGGGGATTAGTGAACACTCAGAGGGGATCCCATTACCACTGAATGCTGCCTTGCTCTGGCTGTATCAGAGCAGGCTGAGCTCTCCCAGGATCTCCTTCCTGTGGGGCTTTGTTTTAGGACCTTGCTCCCATATGCGCGGCTGGTGCTCTGGACTGCAGGTCTTGTAAAGGAGATCAAATTTTTACGCTTTGCTTTTAAGGCAGGAGCTAAACAAAGACCCTCACATGAACGATACTGATTAGCTAATCATTTAGGTTAGCTGGGTTTGCAAGTTTAGCATTAAGCACTGTCATGTGCCCAAACTAGGATTCTGCGTTTGTCTTTGCGTCTGTGAATCTCCGCCATGTTTCCTCCCTGGGGTCTGGGTTGATGCGGGAGCTGTTAATGTTAATGTTTGTGAGTATGAGAGTATTCCCTGTGTTGAATTGGCATGTTCTCCATGATGTGCTTCTGCTTCACACTGTGTAATTTCCAAGATAGACTCCACAATGTAAAAACGGGGACTACAAGGCAGATCGATTTTTAGTGTCATTTCTGTATTTTAATGACCGCATAAAGCATTGAGTTTTAAGTTAAAATGTTAACCCTGTTCAGTGTGCATAACAATGTACACACTTTACATAATAATTAATAATTCAGACAGCAGAGATGTGTTACAGTTCTGAAGACCCTTCCGTTTAAGGAACACCTCTACTGACCTGCGCCATGTTGGTTCGCCGAATGCTCTGAGTGCTGCCCTTTGTCTACTTATTTGAAAAGTTGTCTTATGGGATTCTTGCTTTGTTTGAAAGATGTTCTACAGCTTCTAACGGAGCTCAGCCCAGCTGCACTTCTGCCTTGGCGACTCCTCGACAGCCATATGTTTATGTGCTATTTGCCTCAGTTATATGTCGGTTTGGACAAAAGTGGCTGCTAAATAACGTAAGTGCAGTGAAGCAGTTGGTGCCTGTAAGTGGCGAGAGGGCTTTCAGCTGGAGTCTGTCATCGTGTGCTGATCCCCTCTGTGGCCAAATGTGCAGCACAATGCGAGGCCCGTATCCATCAGAAAGCAGTCCTACCACATTATACTGGGAAATGTCACAGGGGCATTAGGCTGTTTCCTCGTCTCCCCCAGATCATCTGAACACATCACAGGCAAGGTGATTGATTGTGGAAATATCACAGTCTGCTTTCCAGGCCAGCTAGAAACAATGTGTCTATTGTACAGCCTTGTTAAGTTATTGTTTTACCACATAGCAACAAGCATTTTTTTTGTTATTCCACATTTTGGGCTATAGTGCAATACTATTCATGTATTTAAAGTTTGCATTAATTTAGCAAATGCTTTTCCCTATGCTTGTAGAATGTATTATTATATTAATTATCTTTAACCAGTTGATTAGTAAGCATCAAATTGCAGCTTACTCTCAGTGGGTAATATTTGCATTTTCGATAAATTTAGCACATACAAATAAATTTAAATCAGGATTTTCTTTTTGGCAAATGCAAAGTGAAAAATACATTAGTAAATACAAATAATAGTAAAATAAACAATGTTAATTTAACCTTTCTCTTCATTGGTGAATGGCCATGTGTAGAATTGCATCATGAACAGGAGTTCCAGTCAAAGTTGGCTGAATTTAATCATATCCCAGAAGTCTGGCTCAGTATTTTAAGGGATGGCTGTCTCTCTGGGCTTGGCAGGTCTGTAGCACATCTGGGCCAAGTTTTTCTTAGAAGAGTCCCCACCTGCCACTCACAAAAACAAGCCAGCAGAACGCAGGAGGACCGACCCCCGCCTGCTAATTAAGGGCCCATGTCCCATGGATTTGATGTTTTACGCAAGCTCCGCCATCTTGGTTCACATCACAAAGAGATAAAATAACTGAAATAGAATTTGAAATGAAATTTTCGGGCTCCATCATATAGTACTAAACAGAGTGTAAATGGGAACCTTAATCATCCCTCAACCTGAGGACCATGCAGTGATGTGGACATATCCCTGCCTTAGCCTCTGCTCTCGTCTGGCTTTGTCTTCCTGACCTGCAGGCCAACATTGTACATGAGCTACATGAGTTGTGTTTTCACATGCAGTATGTTAGTATGTTCAGTGTGATAGCTGATAGCTTAAAATAGTGATAGTTTAAAGCAGAAAATCCCATTGTGAAATGTATTCATTACCCTGATCATGGTTGAGAAGCCCCTCTCACAGTTTACTGCTGACCGGGTGGTTGACGCGACATATTTTCCGGTGCGCTGGTGGGAGTCTGCTCACCTGTGTGTGCGCGCACGTGTCCGTGTGAGCGCATCGGGGCGGAACTCCGCCATGCGTGATACAGAGAGCAGAGGAGAATTGTAAACGTGCGACCGTGTAGAGACAAAAATGACAAGCTGTTGTGTAAATAACATAAAGCTATTTAGTTTGTTTAATAAAAGGACTATGTATAGACCTGTTCTATAGGAAAGGTGACCTTAAATGACTTTGGTTGTGATCTGGCGCTATAAAATAAAATTAAATTTGACCTTCAAGGGTGGGGCGGGGAAAAAATGAAGGGAAAAAAATTTATAATAAGTATAATAAGTAATAATAATGGATGTGTGGCCAAATGGAGGCCCAGTTTTTAATTGCATTCAGTGGTAAAGCACCCTTATGCATTATTGGCAATGTAGATACTCTCAGAGTTTGCTTAACTGTCTTTGGACTACAGGAAACCACAGTACCTGGAGAAAACCCAGCATACAGAGGACATGCAATCCACCCCCCCCCCCTCCACTGCACACACACACACACACATACACACACTTGGGATCAGTGCTCTGGAAAGCTTGGCCTTAATATCCATCCATTTTCGGAAGTGCTTGGAAGATAACGTGTTTATCTCAAGGGTACTGCTGTATGAGCAATTATTCACTGCGGAAGAGCCAATGCGTTAGTAGAAACTGCATGCATAAACCAGGATGTGTTCAGGATGTAATAAAAAAATTTTAAAAGTTAACAAAATAGATAAATGAATAAACAGATGCGCTGCAGATGAACCAACATGTGGCAATTTAGAGTTTTGAGTCCAATGTTAACAATATGTTACTATGTCAAAAAATACACCTATCACTTTTGTCTCACACCTCCTGTGTTGGGGGTTGGAATCCTATCTAATGTCTCGTATTTTGTTTGGTTACTTATGGTTAAGGTTAGGGCTGGGTAGGGGTTATAGTGTTATGTCGTAATTAGAGTTTTCCCCCCATAGAAATGAATGTAGAGTCCCTTCAAAGATATAATTACAAACCTGTGTGTGTATATGGATGCGCACTATATCTGTGAGGGACTGTTGATCTGTGAAGAAGGCCATCTTCTTGGGCAAACTCTGTCCATTGGGTCTGAAGGGCTGGGAGGCACTTATGTAAGAGTGGCTTTCCTAGCTCTTAGCTGATTAGAGGTCAACCATTTTGGGTTAAAGGTATGAGAGCAGCCTAAGGACCAGTCAGTCACCTTGTGGTTAATACTGTTGACCCATTCTTATCTCCGGGGAAGCCTTACTCACTTGTACAGTGCACAAACTGACATGATATGGTCTAAATAAAGAGTGTGCATACAGGGCCGTGATGAAGTATTTGGAGATAAGAAACAGTTAAGTGTTACGATTCAGCAAAATAGAGGGAATGAGCAAGGAGGCAAATACTTTGTCGTTGCTCTGTAGCATTGGCCAATACAGATGCTCCTTTCTTTACAATGGTTCAACTTAGGATATTTTGACTTTACAAAGGTGCGATGGCGATGCACATTTAGTAGTCATCAGGCTTTGAATTTTGATCTTTTTCCGGGTTAGCTATATGTTGTACGATACATTCTACTAACACCGTACGATGGTAGTATCCACGTAGCCACGCTTCCCGAATCTGTTCTTGAGCGTAAATTCGTGAACGTAAACGACTCATACAATGTTTAATAATATATCAAACATGTTTTTAAAAAAATCCTGTTTGATTTATCATATCATATTCATATTCGACATACGATATTTTCAGTTTAGGAACGTAACCCCATCATAAGACGAGGAGCATCTGTATATGATATGTTCTATGGGCACTAACTGTGTATTCACTTAAAGTCTGGGTGATCTGCAGCTATGATGTATAGACTTCAAGTCAGGATGTTTGTTTAGCATGTTAATGTCATTTACAAATGTGTAAGCGTCATTCCTAATGTATTGGCATATTCAAATAGCAGTATGTCACAGTATGTTCTCAGTATGTCACTGTGATTCTGGGAAGCTGGTCCACACTGCCAGACAGGACGATTTCGTGTGTGAATATTAGAATGAAGTAGAGCTTATTCTGTTTTATTTTTCCCTTTTTTCTCCTTCAAGTTTAAGCTTGGAGTTGTGGAACTGCAGACCATTCCAGATCCCGTGGACGTAATCAAGGACCTCATCAGCCATGGTCTGGAGACAAGCACTGAGCTTCAGGCCAGAAACAAGCAGCTGCAGGAAGAAAATCAGCGACTGAGACAGGAACAGGAGCACATCACCTCCGAGTAGGTGTCTGTCCAGCCCCCTGATAGGGCAGGTGGAAGACCTCCATCACCAGTAACGGCCAATGGGACTTCATCCCCACTAGTTTGTAAAAACTATGCATATAATACAGTTTCAGTGCTTTCGTTTTATTTTAAATTTTAAGAAGTGTCATTTAACTGTATGGGTGCCCAGTAGATTGTTTTGTAATTAAAAATACTCTTCAATCAGTTTTGACACTCTCCGCCATCTTGGTTCACATCACTGCCTTGTTTTATTTTGCAGGTTAGAGAGGTATGTCCAGGGCAAAGAGGTCCTGGAACGAGAGCTATACACTCGCTTTGTCTTAGTGCTTAATGAGAAGAAGGCGAAGATCAGAAACCAAAAGGAGAACATTAAGAACTTGCAGGAGGAGCTGGAAAAGAATGCGCTGAGGTAGCACCATGTGACATATACCTGAAATATATCGGGAAAAATACAGCTACATCAAGTGCAGTATATACTGATGTATTGTGTGACATGAACACCCCCCCCCCACTGTAGTTCACTATATGTCTCTTTACTATGAAGTGCTCTATTCAAAACCAGTCCTTACTTTCCCAAAGCAAAACCCACCAGCTATATGTGAAGGAAAATGTATAATAATCAATACATATTAAAAAATAACTGCATGGCAGTGAGATTTCAGGATCTCAGAAGGGCATGTTCTTTTCAGTCAGGAGAGATTGATGAATGTTTTATATTCATCAGTAACTTATAACAGAAATAGTCTACAAAGTAAGTTCGAGCTGATGGTGCCCCATCTAGATGTAGATATTGTTCCCAAACAGCAACATGAACACTGCAAAGCAACACAAAAAAACATGAGTGCTGTCCAGCAGAATCGCAGGATAATGCGGCCATCAATAGACTGCTAATGTCCGTCTTCAGACATCAGCAGTATGTCAGCGGATGAATTGAAGTGACCCTTATGGGAAGACAGCCTGAAGAAACGTTTGTTCTCCGAAACAACAGCGCTTCTTTTTTGTATTAAGCAAAACCCACATTTAGCTCCCTGGCAGCGGTGTGCTTGTGATGCATTGTCCACTTCACTTGTATATCACTTCGGACAAAAAGTCTTTGCTAAATTCATTAGATGTAAATGCAGAAGACCACCTGTATGCAAATTTTTTAATGAATTTTTGGCCACCACAAAAGCACTATTTTTTGAGAAAATCTATGACTGCCTACCACGGAAAGCAGATGATTCCAGCATGGTGTGGTGATGGGTGTGTCTAGGGTGACCTACATCACACACCATTAAGGAAACCAGGTATTTATACTTTATACCATGGATTCATGAGTCACACCAAAATATTTTGGGGGAAAATGTCAGACACTCAGCCTCTGACTCAAAGTTGTACCAAAAATAGGTACTATAGCATGACAATAATTTATTTCAGCAAATTTACCAAAGAATGGTTTAAGACAAAATGTCTTTGTTTTGTAACCGTTGAATCAGAGTTTAGACTTCAATCCAATAGAAATGCTGGGCAAAGCTTAAAGTAAATCGTTCCCATAAATTTAGCGCATTTTAAGTTGTTCAGAGTGCAGTGAAGAATGATGTGTAATTAGTAACTATGGGAAACCGTTGACTGTCATTGTGCCAGATACGCTCTGGCTCACTGAATTCAAAAGTGTTTATTTCTTCATAGAATACATTTTGTGATTGTTTCTCAAGCTTGTTGAATAATGAAAAAGATTTATTTGTCATTCATAAATAGTGTTTTTGGCAATCTGAATGTCCTTACCCTGGTTAAGTATGAAATTTAGAAGTTCCATTTAAGATATTATGGGATGGAGCGACATGGTCACTCAGCAGTAGCACTACAATGATTACTACTTCTGTGCCTGTGTGTAAGACTTTTGGGTGTTTTCTCTGGTGAATTAGTTGTTTATAAATTGCTTATAGTGTGTGATGCAATGTACTTGCATCCCGTCCAAAGTGTCCCCTGCTTTGAAAACTCTGCTGGATAAGTGATTTTGATGGATGGATGGATGGATGGATGGATATTATGAGATTATTGACAGGTTAGGTGAAGAGCTGAACGCTGTGGAAGTACCATTCTTTGTGCTAGTTTGGTGACATCCAATCACGCATGTGCTGATCTAGTGATATTCTTAGAAATTTCGTAACAGAATGTCTGTGTAATTTTTTCCCACTCTCTGTTGTTTTGTAACCTAGTTATAGGTTACTAAGTGCTGTGCTTGAATTGTATATCTGTGTTCGTGATAACTTATGTTCCTTCAGATGACATGTAACTGATGAAAGTGTGTATTGATTAGTTGTATATTAATATACAGTTGGAATATCTATCCATTTGTTAACTGCTTATTCAGTACAGGTGAGGTGATAATCCATCATTGGTCACATACATATGTGTGTGTGTAAACTCATACACTATGGAGAGTTTAACAATTTACCTAAATGCCTTTATGTGGACTGTAGGAGAAAACTGGAGTACCTGGAGGAAAACTGTGAAAAACGGGGTGTGGGGTATATACCCCAAGAATGTATCTCACACGCACACCCACACCCAGAAAAGGGCTTCTCTAAGGAGGTATTCAAGCCACAGACTTGGAGATGCTCAGCTTTGCTGCTTCATGCCTTGGCATCCTACCTGTATGAAGATCACAAACAGGAGTATAGAGAAGATGCACCCTTACAAGAGGCCAAAACCCACTCTAAATGGGTTTAAGTTTGTGCCAAGAGGGCAGACACAACTCTTGCATTCATTCTGTGATCATGTACCACATGGTAGTGGACCTGTTACCTCATATTCTTTCAGGCCTCCACAGTAAGTCCTGAGGTACATGGTCATTGGCACCTTTTCCAAGTCCACACAGTACATGTAGACTGTGTTGGCATATTCCCACATGCCCTCACTGTGCCAAGAAGAAGTTTTGGTCGAATGTTCCGCCCCTTTGGTCCAAGCAGGGTACTCTGCTTCTTCTTGGGACCGTTCGTCGGGGGTCTTTTATGGACCGTCGTTCGCCTGGCCCCTCCCTACTGACCTGTTTAACAAGGGGGGCCCTATCAGGACTTTCAGCCCCAACATAACTCTGTGGATTGTTAAGGCACGTAAATCCCTGCCTCGGGGTCGTGATCCCAGAGGGTTTTACAGTACCTCTGTTGTCTTTTTAAAGCTACTGAAAGCAACATCAGAGCAGGAGGTAATATTTTTAAGTCCAGTTTTGGTGTAAAGGAGCATAGTTTTGTTGTGAAATCTGCTGACGTGAATACAGAGCAGTTTAAATTTCTATAATCCCATTTATAAATAACAGTTATGGTCAGCTGCAAAAAGTGGGTTTGCCATGTAAATTGTGTAACTTGTGGATTAAGCACTAGCTGAACAACTGTAGAAGTAGCAACAAGAACAACAGCCAATAACTACTGCTATTACTACTACTGCTAATAATAATAATAAGTAAGTCTTTTTACCTAGTATTCTGTCTGATTGGCTAGGAGGGAGGCTGATCTGGCAAAGGGCAGGGCCCCTTCAGAGACTGCCGGGAGTCCATCCAGAGTGGACGACACCTACGAGGGCAGCACAGATGAAGAGCATTCTGGGAGCACCCACTCACCTCCAGCGCCGGAGCACCCCATGGATGGTAAGATAAGGGCCCTTTGTCTTTCCCCCAGATAATTACCCCCAGATGCTGAAATAAATACCAATAAAAAAAAAAAAACAAATCTATATCTGCATGTATGGGGGTACACCACAAGAGAGACAAGCGTGCATTAATCATTCCCGTATGAACCATTCTCCTATTGCTCAACAAAATTGCAAACAGCAGTCAACTGTGGGCACTCTGAGGCCATGATTCAAGCCTCTTATTCACATCTCTTTGAAAAAGCGAGAGGGTTTTTTTTTGTATTCCCGTGCAAACTATTGGGATCCATAATTGAGTTTACAATTAGCATTGCAGGGGGGTTCTGTTGTGCGTACATTGTAAGGTTTTTTAACAATGCGGAGGATGCTAAACGGTTGATTTAGGGTTGGTCTAAATTAAGTTTTTAAATTATAGGCATCCCACAATAATGGGCCGTTGTGAATAACCTTGTAAATTGTGAAGGATCACTAAGGGTTAAAACTCGTACTGGGGTTAGGGTTTGTAGCTGTTTGCTTAGCGGTTTGTCTTTTCTATTTGACTGATACCACAGGATATAATATTTTCCAGAACACATACTTTTCACCTATTTGGCAATATTAAAATGGTTGTTTCTATTGACACTGGTACATTGTTCATATAATTATATAGCCAAGAATCTTCTATTAATTAAAGGCAATGGAAAACATCATCTGCATGTAATGTAACATAAATCAGAAGTAAATACCTCTGAAACCAAAGCCCAGGTGAGAAGCTCGGTGAGGACCACTGGTTCTCAGACTTGATCCTGGCAGCCTACAGATCTATGCGGGGTGTCACTGTAGCCTACAGATCTATTGGGGGGTGTCACTGTAGCCTACAGATCTATGTGGGGTGTCACTGTAGCCTACAGATCTATGTGGGGTGTCACTGTAGCCTACAGATCTATGCGGGGTGTCACTGTAGCCTACAGATCTATGCGGGGTGTCACTGTAGCC
>JABJVO010000115.1:28000324-28025048 GCA_026770805.1 Boulengeromyrus knoepffleri
GTGGGGTGGCTAATGTGGAACAGGTGATGCTGTTTCTGTTTCAAAGGCCTGGGAGCATTTTCCCTTTCAGTCCCTGCAAAGCAACAAAGCACTTTTTCTGAATTACAAGCTGAGGATTATTGGCCTTAATTGGACATTTATACCCACACGGACCATGTGAAATGAAAACGAAAACCCCCCCATCGAGAACTTGTGAAACCAGTGACAGGCCGAAACGCACCTACCTTTTTGAAGAGCTTTTTAAATGGTTTTGTAGAGGAAGGACTTATTGATGCCAGATGAGCCCAAAAACCTCAAGATAAAAAAGCATAAATAGCCATTCTATAAATCCTTTATGTTCATCTGTAATTGCTTCTTTTGGAGTATGCAGTAATGTTTTATTTATTTATTTCGCATTTCCAAAATCAGCTTAGTGTAGCGTAATCAGCCAGAATCGGCTTAAAAACATGTGCGTACCCTAAAGCAATTTCAGAGTTGCATTAGTGAATGGAGAACATATTCTGAGATCTAACTATAGCAGGTTACATCTTGTCTTATGTTATCTTCCTCCCCACATAGCATCAGTTATTTCATATGAAATTCAGATATTTAACTTCTGAGCCATTCCTGTTGATTGTCCCTTACTGTTATATTTCATGTTTTGTATTGATAGTATTGGCCATTAGATTCTTTATGACCTGCAGATAAATAGCAGCCTCTACTTTGGGCCTCTACTAATTTACCATCCTGGAAACTTCTGTTTAATCCGCTATTTTATTTGTTATTCAAGCACCAGAGAACAGATCATTATCCATCAGGACTCACAAGCAGAGTATCTCAATTTGCTGGTAGTTTTAACCAGTTTCCTGTGGCTTTCCACTTTTGAACATTGTCTAATGAGAGAATTCAGTTTCATCGTTTTGGCACATACCTTAGTAACATCCATCGGATTCGCAAGGAACCTGCGCTTGTTTGAAAAATCTGGCAAATTTCCATCTCCTCTGTCCTATAAATTGGGGTCCCCCTTACTTATCCAGTAAGCCAAATTCCAGCAAAAATGCAAAGCAAACACCCAGTGTGACAGCTTCATTTGATTTGATTACTCTAGTTGTTGTTATTATTATTATTATTATTATTATTGTACATGCATAATCTAATATTATCGGGCAGAGCTCCATTATTGACAACAGGCATGACTTTAGCCATGTCCATGAGGTTTTTTTAATGGACCTGGCTTGGTTCATTAAAAACTATTCCAACAGTCATACTCTCATGTATGGGGAGCAGATTCACCAGCTCTTTCCTTAAAAGTCCTCACGTCAAAAACGAATAAAAAAATCTTTGTTGGTCCTGCCGCAGGAAGAGTATATGGCAAACGGCATAAAATGCGCTTCACTTCTCTTATTATTAGATACCGGCACTTGCATCAACCACATCGCAGCCATTTTTTTGTTTTTCCATCATAACTTAAAACACCTTCCACCATTGCAGTTGCTCATGTTTTCTTGCACTCAGCATCTTTAGCTAGGTTCCATGAAACATCTAGAGGTGCCATTTGTAGTTTTGTGAGTGGTGATAACAGAATGATTGTATTCAGCAGTCAAATTCACTTTTGTTTGTGACTATGATTTTGCAGGATAGTTGTCACTGAAGTGGTTATGGCACTAACGCTTTATATTACCTACTATGCAGACTACTGTCTGAACGCTTAGCAAGCATGTTAGCTTAGCATTGGCATGGTGCAATAAAATCAAGCAAAATCACTATTTCCCGTCAGAATTCCGTTATCTAATTGTGCTTTTTCTCTAGTTTTCACACATCCCATCTTACTTTCCTGTCAGGCTGCCTCAGCTTCTCTGATTCTTCCATTACCTCGATGTTCTTAGCCAAGGTGTACATGCTTACTACGGGATAAAGGCTGGCAGTCCGCCTCAGGTTTGAGTCTAGTGGGCATTATTTGGATTGACAGATATCCACTGGTGCAGCCACTTTTAAAGTATGAAAGTTACCGGTTCAAGTCCTGAGAGTGCTTATGCTCCACTACCCTGAAGTACTATTACAATAAAATTCCTAGTGGTATAAATAATTTTTGACTGATCTGTATAAAATAACATTATTTTCAGTGATAGAAAGTGATGCAGATGATGGTAACAGTAGCAACTGCGATAGCTTTGTTCATAGGACCTTTGCAGTGGAGGTGAATTTAGTCGATTTTCGCTCTAAAGCAGACTTTACGCTGCCAACACAACAAATAATGATGCAGAGTCTTCCCAGGTTTCACAGTCTTGCAGACGTCAACCCTTTAATTTTCTCCACTAATGACGAGTCCGTCTTGGCTGCAGAATCACTGCTATGAGCCAAACTGTCTGATTGACTTTGGCACAGACGAGCTGGCAGCAAAGTGTTAAATGCTGGGCTGCCTTGCTAGACGGTTCCCATCCCAGGCACACACTCTCTCTGTATTTCTACGTTTAACAAACGGATAAAATGTGCTCTGTGATCCATCTGATGTGGAGAGGAGAAAATCTAGCATTTTACATACTCGTGATGCCTTCAAAACCAAAACTCATGTTGGCAAAGAAAAAAATATTCCAAAATTATTGCTCTAATTGTGTGTAGAGAACAGATGCATTTATCATTTCTCCCTCAGGCCGAAAGGGATTCAGAGCACAATGGGCAATCATCTTGCATTCATCTTTTCAGCTTAGGTTTTTCAATTAATTAGTGATATGACAAACAGTACTGACTTTGCTTCTAAAACACCACATGATTTTCAGTCTTTTATTTTTTTAGGAATTACTGATTGAAAAAGAAGTTGAGGTGTCAAACTGTTTAGGGAAGGATCATGAATCACTAGCTGACACAACAAAAATGGTCAAGCGTTCCTGTTTGGAAATATCATTTTCATTTTCTGTTCTTTCTCGTAAATCAGATCACAGTTTGACAAAATGGTATGTACTACAAATTATGGAAGATTATCTGGAAATATTGGGGGAAAATCCAGTTTTTATATTACAGTTGCCTAAATAGTTTGCTGTACTTCTGAAATTATGTGCTTAAGTATATTTGTAAAAGATTACAAATATTTAATAACATTTTTTTTGCAAAACCATCTGGAAAGATTGTGCATGGAAACATTTGATATGTGATAATCTGTCTTATTGGGGCCATAGGCTGTTGCTGTGTTCCGTGTCTCCCCAATGCATCTTGGGACAGCAGCCAGTGAATTGCTGGCATAGTGAGATAGACAAGGCAGCCCTTGGGCTCGTTCAGCCACCATCAGTCATCAACATAACAGCCCACTCTGTGTGTCTATGCAGACTGCTTCTGTTGAACAGTAGACCATCTCCCCCATACCTGCAATCACTGACCCTCTGTCAACAATGGTAGTTTCTTTAATGCGTATGCGGATATTGAATCTTTTCAGTCTTTTTCTCTTTTTGCTTTGCAGATTTTCAGGATATATAATGTTAAAATCCATCGATATTCCAGCACCCTATCCTGGTAATGGTGGCAGGGGGCACCGGGGCCTATGCCAGTCACCATAGGGCATGAGGGAGGGGCACACCCTGGAGGAGATGCTGGTGAATCGTGTGGCACATAAGCGCATACATACTCCATGAATTTAGAGATGCCAGTTAACCCTAACTGCATGACTTTGAGCTGTGGAAGGAAGCCCAGTCGACACAGAAAGCTGAGGCAGAATTCGAGCCCCAAAACCAGCAGGGGAGAACCGTCATACTGCCCCATTACTACTATATACCTGATGCAACTCAAATTAAAGTAATAAAAAAACTGCTAGCGGAGTTTGTTTGCCTTTTCAGTGGCTGTATCTAATCCCTGCATGTTCCTCTCCGGTGTTGGAGCAAGACCAGCCAGGGACGGGGTCTTGCCTTCTGAACAGAAGAGCAAACTTCTGCCTTTGCTGTATCTCTCGCTTGAGAGTCTGCAGCATCTACAGTATGTGTAGGAAAATAGCACAGACTCTTTGCAATCTTTATTTTTCTAGTTCAAGTACAGCATGTTTTTGAGTTTTGAGTGCATTTAAATATGTCCCACTGAATAAACACAGGCTATGTTTGCATGTATTTACGTTCTGTGTGGCTCTGTAAGCAAAACCATTATAGCTGCATGGATGTGAACTGTGTATTTGACATGCTGACTTAAAGATAATACTTCAAGATCCTTCAGTATTTTCCAGTTAAAATATATAATGGTTGAGCATTTTATTTCCCTAATCGGTTAATGGTGAGCAGTTGAGCTAAAAGTGCTTCCTAAAATACGTTATTTGGTTTACAGAAAAGCCTTTTGGGGAGTGTGTGAAAGGTTTACCTACATGCTATAAACTCCATCTCCTCTCATGATGCCGAGAATGACTAAATCTCAAATGCAAATTAAAATAAAGAAGAAGAATCTTGCCAGCTGCTTCCACAGAAAAGTAATTATAGGAACGAACTGCTGGTCGTGGTGTAGATCCTCGGAACCATTTATTACCGAAAAGGAAAGTTCCATCACTTCCATCATTAAACTTCGGAACCTCCTATTTGTAGTTTTAGTAACTGCCACTGAACTGTACATTGAAGAGGTTGTTAAACAATATATCATTCGCACTACATAGTGGGACTTATGTAGGTATGGATTTGTATCCTCTAATACTACCCATGTGCTCGTTTTAACAGTTTGACATTTTCCAACTGTTTTTGGAATGTGAATGCCCCTTTTGAAGTCCTTTGAAGGGTCACAATGACATGTGTCCCGTAATGTTGATTAGGTTAATAATGGATTGTTGATTAATACACCTCCCGGTCAGGTTTTACCACTTCACAAGGCACCTGGTCCTTGACCCCTTCATTCTCAAAGAACCAGAGGTCACTATGGGGACAAATGAGGTCCCTCATTTGTATTCATGCATTTACCACACATGTATGAACCCATAAACCTTGAGAAACGTCTTCTCTTAAACCTGTGCACATTTGAAAGTTATTAACTCTTGAAATACTAGAAGCATGCATGGGGTTTTTAAAATCATGTAATAAAAATACTGGTGCTGACCTCTTCTTCCTCAATGCTGCTGATTTAATCCATGGTCAGTCAATAAAGCAGCTATGTTCTTTTAAAGCAGAGTCATATCACTGCTCAAAAGGTTTGGAAGAATACTCTCTAATGTCCGCAAATGATAGAGTTACCCCTGAATCATCATCTTTGCAGATGGAACTGATTCAGCATTTAAGAGTTAGCCTGGAATCATTTAGCTGCAGACGCCTGTAGCCGAATGAGATGATTGTATTTTGGCCTGTTAGCCAGAAACAAATCCTGCAACCAAATAAGGATCATCAAATTGTTCAGATATATTTCCATTCAGGCTGCATATGAATTCATTAGGATCTGGAGCAATGCTCATATGCCGGTGCAAATGAACTTGCATATCAGCACTGATGCTGCAGAGTGTGTCTGCCCTGAATTACATTTGTACATGGCATTTAGTCACTTGTAAACATAGTGTGTTCTAAGGCAGTGTATAATAGCAGGATATTGTATTTGAGCCATTTTCCCATGACAAGTACATATTGCCTCATACATCTGCTGCCCCTCAATAAAAATATTCAGTAGAATGTAAGGCCTTCCTTTGCAGGCTATAAGATACATGATTTCAGATTTTATGGGCAAACTGAGCAATAAATATGCTTTCTTATTCTTGTACCCAATCTTGTTGAGGTTACTTGAAATATAGTTGGCTGTCATGTTAATGTTCAGCCTAAGTAGTTAATCGCTGTGGTTCCCAGTTGGGATGTATACATGTAAATGAGGTTTAAGATCATAAAGTACATGTTCCAAGACTCCACAGTTCTTCATTGTCAATTCATCCATGTATGAGTACACAGTGCATTGAAATACCTGTTTCCCATGGGCCGTCTGTGGTGCTACACATAAATACAAATACAAAAAAAAGTAAACGCATAACATCAACAACACAACATAATACAATAAGATACAAATCTAAAAAGTGTACTAGTGTTCCATCCTCAGTTGTAAACAAAGTGTTTTAGCATTTCTGTCGTTTGGTTCCTCTTATATTGGCCTGCTGTGAACCTTGTGCTGTGCTTTAACCTTGGTAAGGGGCAGGACTGAAGCAAACACATTTGTAGAACACACTGCAGTAGAGACGAGAATGACTATCCATCCATCCATTTTGTGAAACCTCTTAACCTATTCAGGGTGGCGGGGGTTCTGGAGACTGTCCTGGAGGCTACAGGCATAAGGCAGGGAACAACCCAGGATGGCAGAGGATAATGCAACCTTAATTTTAAAGTGCAGTGTATTTTCTCGTCACAATGCTTGAACTTCACACCCTTCTGCTTTCATTCTGAAACATCCACTTTCTCTCTTTGTCTGTGGTTTGTTCACTGTTTCTAGGAAGGAGACAAAACAAGATCCACTTCTCATTCGGGAAGAAGAAAATGCTGCAGCCAAAGCCCGGGTTGATCCTGAGGCAGATGACCTGTTTGATGACTTCTAAGGACTGTTTGTAGAAAGGAGATGTGGGTTTTGTAACTGTACTTTCTTTGTCTATAGATTATCTGTGTAATCCAGGTTACAGAAGATTACTGTGGAAAAAAAACCAATGAATAATGCTAAGTTTAACAAGTGTTACTTAGCAAGTGTGTGTGTTTTTGTAAAACAATCATATGTTAATGAATTGTGCTCCAAATTGTGTGTGTGATTAATGCTTATACCCATTCATCTTCCAGCTGCTTGTCTAGTACAGGGTTGTGGGATTAATTCTTAGTACAATAAGATACTTTCATCGTTTGTAATCGTATGTTGCATTTTGCCTCCAACGATTAACCAATGTGAAATGAAGCATACAAGATGACATTGGGTGATTTAGCTGTTTGTTTAATATGTAGTAGGTATAATTTTTTTTTTTTAAAAAAGAATACACGCTGCAATCATACTTACTGTTGGTTGCATAATAAATAATGACTTCATGCCAACTGAGCAAACTTCAATGCCACACAGGAGCCTTTCGTATTCAGAGAGTACTGTAAGTGCTCTGCTTCCCAGAGTACAGGGTTTTAATGAAAATGTATTGCTCATTCTAGATGAGGTTGAAAAGGTCATTTCTTGATCTAAATATCATACTCCTTGTTCTGGGGTTAGGAACTGCTCCTGTTTCATACATCATAGATATACCAGAATTCATCAGGGAGCAGGCTGTTGTTCTGTGTCTAAAAGTTGCCATTGGAGTTAATTTTGTCTTGGAATTATACAGATACATTGTGGAATTGTGGAAATGTTTGTGCCTATGTGGATTCAGTTCACAAAAGTCTAGCATCAAATTTTCAAGCACCCAATACCGGCTCTTGACGTGACGAGGACTTATGTTAGACTCCTTAACCAGGGAAAGGGCATTGCGAAGTTAAAGATGAAATTTTCTCTCAAATTGCTCTACAGCCATTAGCGTGCCAGCACTAATAGCTTTTGTTTTTTAAGAAAATAACTACAAGGCTGGATCGTTATTTACTGAAA
Source organism: Boulengeromyrus knoepffleri (assembly GCA_026770805.1). Classification (NCBI taxonomy): domain Eukaryota; kingdom Metazoa; phylum Chordata; class Actinopteri; order Osteoglossiformes; family Mormyridae; genus Boulengeromyrus; species Boulengeromyrus knoepffleri. The sequence goes on from JABJVO010000115.1 coordinate 28,007,834, forward strand.
ACATATTGGCTAATACATGAGTAATAACTTAAAAATTATCATCTGTAACGCAAAGACAGGCCAACATTTAGCACATATAACCCACTCTGACTGGAAATGTATATAGTAGATTTATAATACTGGAAGATTCCACATCTACTCAGAGTTAAATCCTGACTATACTTCCACTTCAGTAAAATACAATTTAATGTGTCATCTGTCAACTCCTGGTTCTCATCTGATAAATATGAACATAGGCCTATGTAAATTCCCCTTACCAGGACCGGTTATGTACGAGTTTTGCTCGCATGCATGCAGCATTGTTTTTTGTCTCATAAACTTCCGATTATAGCTGTTAAGTAATGCATCCCCTTTTGATTCATACAAAAATATGCACAGAATGAATGTAATCTTAACGTCTTAAAAGAAACGTTAATGGAGGATGTATTACATTGCAGAGCTGATGATAACTAAGCCAAAAGAGCCCTAAATATGTGCTGGTGGCACCATTTCATCCTAAGGCTTATGAAAAACAATAATACAGGGGGGTGCATTATATGACAAGCCCAATTTTCTAGTTGCCGAGATTTGCATCACCCTTTTTTCAGCCATGATGCCCGAAGCATATCTGAAATTTACACTGTTAAGCCAAAACTGCCTAAAACACATGCTGGTAACACCATTTGATTCAACAGTGTGTGAAAACAAAGGGTTGTAATTAAGCTGACATCATTGTCAAGTACGCATAAATGAAAACGAAGGGGCATCCATTTTACTGGGGAAAGAGTTAGACGATCATGACTATCGACTGTCGTGTGTTTGGCTGTAGTAACAACAGCAAGAAAAAATCCAAATCTACGTTTCTTTTGTATACCTTCAGTTTGTAAAAATCAAGGCAAAGAAACCGAAGAACTAACAGAAAGGTGACGGAAAGCTTGATTAAAAGCCATCAATCGAAAGAACTTGAACAACAATACTGCCAGGAGTGGTAGGTTGTGTGTCCTGATCATTTCCTTACAGACAGGTTAGAGCCACACAAATGTACTTTTCTAAACGTACTAAATATATTTCAAACTGCAGTTTATCTTTCAGGAATACTATGCTACGTCAGTCATAAATATGACGCCGATTACTGACTGCATCATAAGTAGTTATATGGTCTACAGTTATACATACATACATGCATTGATACACACATACATACCAGTGTCTTCTGAAATAGGTCATAAAAGTGTCATAATTGATGATGAAATGTTAACATCCTGTATTCCCTAGTGAGTCTTTATGTGTAATGTCTTGAAGTAAAATTAATGCAATTCTTACAGTGCCTTGTGCTTTATCAAACATACGACCTTTTAATTAACTATCAATACGTAATTAACCCAGTTTGATAGAGGCCTTGCTAATGCTGCAGGTATTTTTCACTTCGTATAATCATGCTGAAATTTTGCTTTAAAGTGCATGTAAATGATCATGACAATTATTCACTTATTTATGTATACATATAGTCTTTGCATGCATGAGAGAGAGCCTTAGATAGAAGTTAACAGAACCCAGTCCCCCCCTATTTCCGACGCCCCTGGAAACGGGGCGAAACCATACCGCATAGGCATTTTGCACTAAAACGTCTACTTGTTTTCATCACGATTGTATTAAAGACCTATAAATGACCGGCCAGTCTGCCGGGATGTTCCCCGGTACGTACTGCCGATACTGCACAGTCGGTGAACGTGTAGGCCAGCGGTCAGGAACTGGCAGACTGGCGCGATCGCTCCCTCCCCCAGCCAACGCGGTGAGCTCCGGCTTTGTGTTGCTAATGGAATTTGGCCCTCGGGGAAAAATAGTGGCGGACCCCTGGTGTAGCTTTTCAGCTTTTTATGTCCAAGAGGCACGTGTTAAAAGCTCTTTTTAAGCGTTTTTACAGTTAGCGGTGTTCGGATTATTTCAGTGTAGCGTGAAGTTTAGAGACAAGGTTGCCAACTTCGGTCAGCTGGCTGGAGTGAGATGTTCAGTTCCAGACAAGTCTGCATACGCATTTACATGTATGTAAGAGTTTTATTACCTTGTAAATACTCTATTGCGTTTGCAAACTACCCCAGCGCTTTAAATGTAGCTAATTTTAGGGTTATAATGGAATAATATAGATTTTCCGTAAGATTTCTTGCGTGTCTGAAAGTCAGATGCGTTACAGTTGGCAACCATGTAGAGATATGAAGGTGTGTGTGTGTGTACTGTTTCCCCCTACAATTAACAGAGTAACTTTAAAACTTAATTATTAGTATCAATAATGGAATGGGGTTCTTTGTGATACTGCGGACAACATTCAGTTATCGAAACAGAAAAAAACAATTTACTTGAGAAACCCAATGCAATGTTTCCCATTTGTATAACTTCCAAGTCATGTAACTGTAAATCGAATGTTTTGCGAAGGAAAACGAGACTCTGGAACTGAAATCAAACCGTAATGAATAAGCAGATGTGGGCTACTACAGAGAAAATGGGAGTTTTGTGGCGTTTTAACAGTGGAGTAATCCGAAACACATAAATGCCAATAAAATAAATGGTACAGTACGGCGTGGATCACGCAGATATACCTCGAGATTCTGATTCTGCTGATTTTCCGGTCTGTTACTTTATTCTGATCCAGATCCTGCCTCGCTGATTTATGCAGTCCATGCCTTTCTCTGCGTTACGGTCTCTCCCCCGTGTGGAAACGTGCGTAATGCCACATTCAGACCGCATTCACCTAACAGTGTCTTCATCAGTAATCAAGTATGTGTTTTGCTTATATTCAGTGCATGAGTACGCTACTTGTGTGCAGCTCTTACTTAGGCCTATACAGGTTATGTATGAAGTCCGGGATGACAGAAATAGTGTGAGTTTGTTTTATGCTACTGGAACAAGTCTTACCCCCCTAAAAAATGGAATTAATTTACTGCAAAATAATCTTGGCCTAATATGCCCCCCATTGCATCGCCGGTGGATATAATCTTCATGTAGATTATAATTCAAATAGACTCGTCATCTTTAACAGAGCAGGACTATACATAATTACAAAATTATAGATATGCGACAGACATTTCTTTAGATCGACTGAGTAATTCAGTAGCATTGATTTGAGTCCCTTAAAGCTTGTAGAACATTATACTCAAATGATTTTCTTTAGTACTTTATACTAAATACATTATATTGTGTCTTTGAGTTAGATCTGGCGTTTCGGTATTATCCTATGAACACAGTCATCAATCACACATCTTTGGTGAGCGCACTGAGTAGGTTTATCGGGACACGGCTGCCGTGTTATAGGTTCGAGCCCCGCGTAACGCACACTTACAAGATGTATGATTGAGGCTAAATGGACCCTGTAAAGTGCCGATGGACCTTACGGCGATGCTGATTGGACGAGACGCTATTGAAATTCGGGACCACGCCCACGATGACGAAAGAAGGTTGTAAATAGATTTTGAACTTAGCCGACTGATCTTTGCTCTATTAGGCAGCATCCAAACAGGCTACAATCTGTCCACCTTCAGAAAGAAGAGCTGTGAACAGGAAAAGTGAAGGCTGACCCTTTTGTTCTGATCACAGGGAAGAGCTACTTTGGACTTAAACTCGCACACTGGAACATACTGGAATTAAGGACACATTTAAACTATTCATTCATTTTGGATTTACAAACCTATCTGAGGTATTGCCGTTGCTTTACTACATTTGGGTTTACTTCCATAATTAAATTGATTGGAATGACGTGTTTAAAATAGGTTGTATACATGTTAAGTAGTGTTCAGTAAAATTTACAGTGTCGTTTAGTTGTAGCCTATTATGACAATTGAATGTTTCTAACGAAGTATGCAGAAACTTTTCATATGTCCAAAGTTAAAGCGAGTTTTTATGTTTGTTTTTTATTAATCGCAATCAATTTTTGATACAGGTCCTAGTCAATCTCTTCCTCGATATCATTAATCTTCAAATACTGCCGCAAGGCAGAATAGAGAATCTTTTCACTGGACCGACAAAAGGATCTAGGATGGATAGAGCCTTTCACATCCTGACAGAAAACCTTACCTTTTATCCGTGCCTTGTCTCTCAGCCATCAGCACCTTTATTAACAAGCTTTTCAAATGCATTACCTATTCCCTATGGCGCCATAAAGTTTATTTAATATATACTACCTGTATATATAATGTTAAGATCGCACTTGTCACAATTACATATTGCTACTAAGACAAGTTCATTCATTTATTGTTGTCAATAATAGAATTTGAAGCAGGCTAATTAGCAATCACACAACTTCAACGCATGCAAAACAAGTCTGGGTTGGAGTACGTGGACCATTGTTACAAGAAAGATATACTTGATCTCATTTCAGGAACGCCCAAACACAGATGCTATATTCAATATTGTCATCTGTTGAATGTGCCTTAGCCAATAATAATACGGAATTATGTTATTATTATATGTTAAAATCGTCATAGCCGCAAGCCAGGTCTTTTGTAAAGTGTGATTTCCCGTTACTTTTCATTCTGCTCGCTGTCTATCATGACCGGCAAGTTACAGGCGCTGGGAAACGTGCTACAGACTGGCGTGTCTTCTTGCTTTGCGTCCGGAGAAACTGAGGTTTCCAGAGAATGGTCAGCCCTGATCTGGCCGTTTTGTCATCAATACTTTTGTGTTTTCGATCTGAAGGGCGCTATTTAGGATGTGTAGATGGCGGTAAAACACAGTCATGTTTAACTGCTGAAGCGCAATAAGCGTGTTTCACAGGCGCCGATTCATTGGCTTCCAGGTTTTCAGGGCATCTGGCCAACTCCGATACACAGAAGTAGAATAAGGGCAATTTAGCCCTTTAGTGAAAGTGACTTTTTATATGTCCACATAACAAGCTTCATTTAGTCAGAAAATGGAAAATAACCTTTTTTTTCAACCAGCACGACATTAAGAATTGGGTAGAATTACACAGACTTGGACTAGTCATTGAGAATTTCGTTAAAAATAATGACATATAAACGTTGAAAAATGTCTTAATTATAAGACATAAATGCATGAATCTATGAACACGGATTCCAATCGATTGTTTTCAAATAAACAATTAGATACAAAATATCATTGAAGGTGATTTATATTACTCGATCTTAAATTTAAGCGCTGTCTCACTTCATATAGGTTCCTAACCAGATGTCAATATGCCACCTGGCATATTAGATGAAATACAGCCTAATATGAGGACACTGTGACACTTACACGTAACCCTTTGTTACAGGTACGGGATATTCGCCCATTTGGTTTTGCCTGGTGAGAGCTGAGGTTATATATATATGTATAAAAGAAATCGATCTTGATTTCTTGAGAAGAGGATATCATTTGAAGTCTGCAACTGAGCTGTTAAAAAAACAAATCTGCAAAAACCAATTCCAAAGCTTCTTTTGCTGGGAACGATTGCAGGTTAGTCGAATGTCACAGTTTGCTTAGAAACCTTTCTGGGTTTGCTGCTTCTGTAAAGTCCTCAGGTTTCCATGGCGCTCTCCTCCCAGTTACGTTTGTAGCAGTTAATGAAAAGAGCAGTCTTCTAGTTTCATGACTCACTCACGACCACGTCTAGAGAAATGGGAGGGACACTGACCCTGATCCTTTGCGTCCGTTTTAGGTCTCATAACATGACATCACGTAGGACACCCGCTATCATCTTATATAAATGAATCTCGAAAACATACGATGTATTACATGTGTTCGAAATAGCCCTAACAACAAAGTAATTTTTCATTTATCATTTATCTGAAATGTATTTAGATTCAATTCCATGTTGTCACACGAGGGGGGGCTCATGGGGGCTCATTGGCCAAATAGCCAACAGTAACACCTTGACAGCTGATTAATAAAGTCAGTGCCCCACAGGGCACCCACTGTGCAATTTAGAGACATCAGTTCAACTAATTTGCATGGATTTGGACTGGGAGAACAGGAATTCCTCCTGACCCAGAGCTATACCACCCTAATGTGTTCACTTTCTCTGTTTCAGATTGAAGATGGTATTGGATATAAAGTATTCCCTGTGGATATTCTTATTATTTTGTACATTTGATGTGCTTGGTAAGATCCTACCTGATGCAACATTCTTATAATATATTTAATAACTACTTGAAAAAAACTTTCCTTAAGGAGGCACACATAATGTTGTTGTACATTCCTGCTTAAGGCATTAATTTGCCAGCAACTAAATATAAGTTATGTACTGATACCATGTTTGTCCATCATTAATCGATCATAGCAGTTCATGTATTCCATGCAGTTACTTTATGTTACTATATATATATGATTTGTACTTGAGTAGTAACTGAGTTACTAAGGTATTTGTACCCCCCTATGTAAAGTGTTACCCAAAAATGTTATTTTGAGTCCTCAGACCTGGTTAGCTATCACAAACAGCTACATTTACTCAGAAGACACCTATATTAATATTTGTAATGTCTTCATGAAATTGATTAAATGTTTAGCAATGTAGGATGTTATCTATAAATGTCATGGTTACATTTGAGGGCTAAAGACCATTCAGTAGATTAACCCTTTACCAGACACTAACAGGACTCTTATATGAATGGTAGTTTTATCAGATCCGATGTGTAGATTAATTACTTTATTTGACACCTAGCAGCAATATTTTTTTTCTGCATTTCAAGGGGCTATTAAAAGCATAATAAGCATAGTCACTGGATTATGGAAAAATGGCAATTATCATCTGCCTGTAATGTTCCAAAATGAAGTTACTGAAGCATCAAATTTCTATATTTCCATTTCAAAGACAGTCTGTCAAATCTGGAACTAATAGTACAATGCAAATCAAAAGGCAAATTGCAGCACAATACCAGGAAATGAGTCCCATATAATTTGGCCAGAGAATTTAGCAATTTGCCACATTCCACAACCACTGCAACTGAGTTATGCAATGATGGGTTTGTTCATTTTAATCAAAGTAACTCCTCTGTGATTTAAAATGATTGAACTTGACAGTATATTGAACTGACTTTTTTGTGCCAGTGTGCGTCTTGAGGGGTAAAACTGGAAACATGCACCTTTTCAGACTTCCTGAACCCACAAGATAAAAATCTAGCTTTGCAGTTGTTGCAGTTCAGTGTTGCTACTGCATTATTGTTAACAAGCAGAGTGAATAGCGATATTAGCAACCGTCAGTTCACTGAACATCATAGGGCGTGTTGTCTCTCCTGAGAGAATAAAAATTGAAATTTACAATCGTGGATTTTGAAGCTGAAGTCTTTGCCTGCAGAGACGACGCAGCACTTACGGGTGGAGAAGAGCGACCCGGTGAGCGGCTCTCTTGCGGGGAAGGTGGTCCTGCCCTGTCACTTTTCCACTCTGCCCACCCACCAGCCGGATGCCAGCACTGATGCTACTTTGATAAACACCACCCCCACTGCACCCTCGACCAGCCCCCCTGACCACCTGCGCATCAAGTGGACCAAGGTGGTCGGTGAAAGTGAGACTACGGTACTGGTGGCCCAGAATAGTGTCATCAAAGTGGGCCCAGTCTATAAGGGCCGGGTGTCGGTGCCCAGCCACCCAGAGGACATCGGGGACGCATCCCTTACCCTCGTCAAGCTGCGAGCCAGCGATGCTGGCATTTACCGCTGCGAAGTCATGTACGGCATTGAGGACACGCAGGACACTGTCTCTCTGGATGTTAGCGGTGAGTTATTACTGTTTGTTTCTTTCTTAACAACATAAATCAATTGAAATACGTTTTTGCTTTCAATTTTGTTCAGTCTATTTAAAGGCAGAAACGCCAGTCCTTCACAGGGACGCAGAAGCAGTCCATGAGGTTCTGAGTCCTTGTTGCTAACGGCTGTGCTACACGCCTCCTGTGTTTTCACTCTCTGTGTCTCTCCTCTGGAGCAATAAGGCATGGCTTACTTCCTGTTGTGGCCATGTCGAGGTCTGAGGTCACAGTTTTGAACTGAATCGTTTTCCAGTCTTGGTTTTGTCAGGTTTTTTTCCCCCTGTGTTACCAAGAACACAATAACAGCAGTTTGATGTCCCCGGCCATCATAAGCGATGGTTTGTAATTTGATTATGGGGCATTGTAGGAGGCCAACCACTGTGGTACTTTAAAGTACTCGAGACAGATGTTACCCCTGCTTGTGGACAGTGGGCTGGTTCCTGCCCATAACTGACACATGTATGCCAGGAGACACACCTGCCAGAGAACAGAATGCTTTTTGGCACAAAGCACTGGAACAGTTGAGGTTACATTTCTGGGAAAGAAGACTAGAAGATGAGCAAAGGAAAATATAAGTTCTTTATATCATGTAAAACTATTACCTTCTTTGAATTGCAGCAGGAAAATCCAAGAGCAGCTAATGCCAAGATTCACCTTCGGTCCATTGAAGCTCTCTCGGCACTTGACAAGTGCTACAGATAATGCCAGTTAAAAGAGCAGATACACTGCACTTGCTGAACCAGTTTATGGTTTTGACAGCAATTCCCTGCCGCAGATCAAATCGAATGGGTATATTGGAGATTGTAATAGTGGATCAATGCCAAAGGAGGTTAGAAAATCTATGAATGAATCAGGGTTGGAGGAATATTGGTTTAAATAGTCAGGCCTCAATTTCAGACTTGAACAATGATTCGAGCAAATGAAAAATTACTGATTCTCTAGTGGCCAAAATTGTGGAAACATTTTCAATTTTTAGAGATTGTAGAACTTAATTCAACTGTTGCTCCAGTTATTTAATTGTCCGATGTATGATATTTGTAACATTCTTTGATTGTTTGTAAACATTGCCGCCAATATCCGTACAGTGATTTTTAAAGCATAATGCCAAAAATGCTAGGTGTTTCCACAATTTTGGCCACTAGTGTAAAAATGTATCCAGCCACCTGTAGACAGGGCGTGTGCAAACTGCACACACCCACAGAGCAGTGGCGGGATTTGAATGTTTAAACTGGCAGTGCAGGGCAACAGTGCGAAACGCAGAACCACATGTCACCCGTAAAAATGCATATGGATGAATGGTCTGTCTTCCAAAGACGTTACGTAGACTCTGTCATGAAGCAGATAAAATCATTTTTTCCAGCTGTTTTGGTACTGCAATTTATATTAAAAATGGCCGTGGAAATAAGCCTTAATAGATAGAGGGAGTGACTACTTGCTGGAGTATTCTCATAGGTAAGATGATAAATTTGCTTAGTTTAGATGTATCCACTTTCCCCTGGGCTTTTGTTAACGGAGTATAGCTTTAGTGTCCCGGATAGATGGACATAAGGGTCCTAGGGCAGTACTATGAAGAACAGAGTATTCTGTGGTTTCCACACTGAACGTCTGTACAAGAATATAAGTAGACAGTTTTTTGTCTAAATAGATGACACTGGGTTTTTTCTTTGTAAGTTACCTTTAAAAACCTCCCAGCTGTGACTTTGGCTCCACCCCTTGGTATTTTGGCCACAGCAGGTTCTGGAAACAGACATGTGCCAAAGGCTTGCAGCCATGTGGTGAACCTTGGTCTGCAATGACACATGCGTGCACCATTGTCCCCTTTGCCAAGCATAGCACTCCATTGTTAGGGTTGATTCATTCACAGAAAGTTAAGCAACACTTGTCCCCTGGGTTGTAAGTAATGTCTTATTATACCCTAGTAAATGACCGTGTTCTTTAAATTACATTTTTTTCTTCCGAGGCTTGTTAGTCACTAAAATGAATCATCATATTTTTTTTCCCAAATGTTTTCAGCTGGCGAACATTATACTGAGGCTCTAAAAAGCAGAGTTTTTTAGATTATTATTGTAACAGCTTACATGCTAAGTAATTATGCTCAGAAGAATATTGTGCAATGGCCTATTGTTTTTAAGTCACCTACTCATTGTGGCCATGCAGGTGTTGTTTTTCATTACCGGGTGAACTCCAGCCGATACGCTCTGGACTTCAAGAAAGCCGTGCAGGTCTGCCAGGATGTGGGGGCCTCCATCGCCACCCCGGAGCAGCTGATGTCTGCTTACGAAGACGGCTTTGATCAATGCGATGCTGGCTGGTTGTCAGACCAGACAGTCAGGTGAGCATTTCTTGATTATTTTATTTACTTTTTTATTTTATTGCTTATATTTTTATGGTACTAGTTGCCTGCAAAAATAATATGTTCTTGGTCGAGCTACTTGACATCCAGTGCTATGGTTTCTAGTCATAATAAAACTAAAAAATTAACAAAGTGAAAGAAGACAAACTCTCCTGATCTTGGGCCATATTGAGGGTGTTTTAATAACCTTGAATGCTGTGCCCCTAAACTCTGCTAGATTTATTCCAAAACTGAAACGCTCAACGATGCTGCCTAATACTGAGATCGCCACTCTCAAAGCCCATTGAGTTCATGCAATGTTTCCTCCACACAGGTATCCAATAACCAAACCGAGGACAGGTTGCTATGGAGACAAATACGGGAAGCCTGGAGTTCGAACATATGGGATCCGAGACCCCACAGAGACCTATGATGTATATTGCTTTGTGGACAAACTGGAGGGTAAGCAAACTTATGACCACTCCCAGTGTCACCTGGGACTAGCCTGCTTTTTGTGTGATTTTGCCTTTCAGGTAGAAGAACCATACTTTGCAATTCTTGTGGTGAGTATTTCCATGCAAAAATCAAGATAGGAAGTTCTCATTAGAGCATGCAGCATGACATCTCTGTCAATCAAGCTTGAATGAATGTTTTTCTTCATCGTATTTTGTATTTTCTAAAGCGCAAGGTAGTTTCAGTAATGGTAAAACAAATAATTGTTCCTTAATTTTCAAATAAAACATTGTCAGTGACACAGGCATTGCCATTAGAGTGTTGAGGCATTTAAATTTGACAACAACCTTTATATTTGTGGGCTATATATTTTTGTGCTTTAATGTAGGCTTTTATGACTGCAGCATTCCCTTTTATTGGCACACTGAGTGCCGTGTGATATTTTGCCTTTAAAACTTTATTCCAGTAGCTCAGCGGGGTTAGCCATGATCCAGACCGAAATTTTGGCCAACATCGGAAAAAAAAGACAGTTTACAAGATTCATGTCCCCGTGAAATATTATAAAGAACATATGTACTTGCATTAAACCTAGATTATCTAACAATCAAGGTTTTTGGGTTTGGTGGAGTTACAGCATAAATTAACATTTTTGTCTTCTCAGAAAGTAACATTACTTGGCTTTTTCAAGCGAAAAAACACAGAATTGCATTTGGCAGGATTCCTATACTATGCTTTTCCCTTTCACACCAACCGGACGCATGTAGATTTCCATTTAGATTAAACCCAAACAGAGACAGCAGAGAGATAAGCAAACAACTGTATCAGCAGGTGGGAGATGCAGAGGAGCAGCAGTCTGTGCCTTTAATGGGTGCTGGGAACCTGCTCTGGGTAAATGTCCCGCTAAATATGGACTTTCCATGGTTTCAGTTATAGTTTAAAAATACAAATACCCTTTGTAAACTTCTGCGTTCATTATGTCTTGTGTCTATTTTAAAATAAATTTGACAGGATAAGCATAAGTGTGTTGGACCGAAGTTGGATTGAACAATAGAGCATGGGGCTATTTTTTAGGCCCCAAAATATAAATGAAAACAATCGCCAACCAGGCGGGGGGGTTGGTAAATGCTGCAGCACCGATTAAAAGTCATTATTAAACAGCGATTAAGTTCAGTGAACACCGATTAAGTTCAGTTCATTTCTATAGTACATTTCAGACAACCAAGGTTGACAAGTGCTGTACAAAGGACAAACACATACAACATCATGACACTAGACAGGTCCTATGTTGAATTAAAAGCCAAATAATAAAAATGGGTTTTTAACCCGGCTTTAAACGTGGACGGTGTTGGTTCCTGCCGCATGTGCAGCACGATCTGAATTTTGCGATCAGCAAAAGTACTTCAGGGTACAGCCTCCTGGGGGCTGAACTACGTCTGAGTCCATTCCCAGTCTGAGTCACTCAGTCTATGTTGATTCATGCATTGACTGTGTCCATAGGGGAAGTGTTCTTCGTGCCTGGCAGTGGCAAGCTGACCCTGGAGGAGGCCTGGGCAGCCTGCGAGCGTCTTGAGGCCACATTGGCACAGCCTGGGCACCTTCATGCCGCCTGGAGACAGGGCATGGACCGTTGTGACTACGGCTGGCTGGCGGACGGCAGTGCCCGCTACCCCATCTCCATACCCCGCACTCAGTGCGGCGGGGGCCTGTTGGGGGTGCGGACCCTGTACCGGTTCAGAAATCAGACAGGCTTTCCCCACCCCACGATCAAGCTGGGAGCTTACTGCTTCAAAGGTAAGTCAGCCTGTCATCTTCCTGTCTCCCATTATGGCAAGTCTGTGCCATTCTGGAACAAACACTGTAATTATTTACAATAGTTAGCCATTTACATTACATTTACTTAGCAGTGACTTTCCTTTGAAGAAACCTACAAGTGTAGATCAGACAGTGCAGTTAGACAGTGTCCCCAGAGCAACTGGAGTGAAGGGCCTTGCTCAGGGGCCCAAATGTGAAATCACACTGCTAACCATGGGATTCGAACCAGTGACCTTCCGATCACAGGCACAAAGTCCGAGCACACTGAGCCACACACTGTCTCCATTAGCCTCTTTTATTAGAAATAAAATTCTGATTCTTTCATTCTAGGTATATAAGGGTGATCAGAGTAAGATGTATGTAAAATTATATAATAATGAGTTTGAGAGAAAAATGGTCTTTTTCCTATTACATATGCATGGAGTACAGCCTAAATTCATTAAATTGTTGGCTAGGGTGACAAGAATTTCTTATTAAAAATAATTCTTAACTGCAGTACTTTCACAAAACTTGTAATGGTTTACATTCTTGTTATGGTTTATGCTGTTTTCATGGTTGTGTTAACTCAGAGAATTTACTAGGGATTTTTAACAACACACAGCCACACACACACACCCAGTCGTGTAATCATATCTTTTTGGGGACCGCTCATTAATTTCTAATGGAAACATGCTAACGCTAACTATGACAACCTTAACCCCTACCCAGCCCTAACCATAACCAAAAGTAACCATAAGTAAGAGTTTTTGCATTTTTAGTCTTTTCATTGCAGTCACAGAGTTTTCCCATATTTTTTTTAGTTTTCCTAGTTTTCTGGTCCCCATAAGGTAAAAAAACGGGTATTCATCACGTTGTGGGGACATTTGGTCTCCATAAGGTAAGATATACCTGGACACACACACACACACACACAGACACACAGCTGAAGCATTAGACAGGTTTTGCGTCTGCCTGATTCTTTTAGTCATGACTGCAGAGTGATTTATAGTTTTTGTATGGATTTCTTTCACCTGAAATATTATTAAATCAATATAATTTAAATATCTAGTAATATTTTAAATTATGAATTAAAATTAAGATGCACACCTGCATACATCTGAATATTGTGTAAGAAGAAGGCATCCTCTCATTTACACATTATAGGGAAACAAACAAGTATAAGGACTGATGTTGTAGTTCAGGCAGACAGGGCTGGAACTGAGGTTTGCTTGATGGGGCAGGAGAACATGTGAAGACAAGACCCAGCATGAAGGTGTCAGCAACGTTATGGCCCTCAGTGCTTCTCACCTAGTGAATAATGGTGCACCCTTTGCTGTTAATGGGCCCTCTGCAGCTTCATGTGAAGGTGCTGTGCTCATTATTTCTTCCTCTTAAGCAAATACCCGGACCGTTCTTCTCATCTATCTTCTAATTTATTTTCTCCAGATCCTGGATAGCATTATTTTTGTCTTGAGCCATTATCGGTCTTGTATAATATAAGCTTATTATGGCGTCCCCGTGCTTTTTTTTTTCCTGTCCTCATTGTAGTTTTTGGGTTTTGTCCAGTTTCTGTCCAGTCAGCAGTGGGCTTCATGAACCGTGAAGATAAAACATCTTGCAAACTCCTATGCTGTGAAGGCCTCTTTAAATCTGTCTGTAAATTCGTCATATAGACTGAAATGACTATGTGTGGGGCAGGTGCCAGCAGCCACGGGGAGCCTTGGTTACAACTCTCGCTTTAGTTCAGCAGGGTGAAAAAGTTAAGAATGATTTGCATTGCACTGTCAGGGTCAGGTTTCAGTGCTGAGGAGGGAAGAGATCTGGCTTCAAGTAAATAGACAGGTCACATTGCGCAGGCATTCGACAGGATCATGTCCGTCCCCCTTTTGAGCCATTATCCAGCACTTGAGATTCAGAGTTCGTGGCTTGTCTCATACGGGAGTGTCTGCGAGATGAGAAGCGAGGTCCCATGTCTCAGGGACTGGTTGTTCATTACGTCAACATTCTTAAAACTTGGATCGCCTCCGGTTTCCACACTCGCCAGTTTCGTTCCATATAAGTATTTCCTGCATCCAAGAGTGAGCATTTTATGAACTTTCTGATTCTCAGGACAAACGTCAGCAATGCTGTCAGTGGTGCCTATGTTGCAAGAATGGAAATTAGGAAGAATAAAAATCAAGCACAGAGAAAAGAAACCTTTTGGACATCATAACATTAATAAAAACAGCTAATACTTACGTTATGGATCACTGTGTTTTATTTGGGAAAATGAAGGTTTTACATCAGTGATAGCTGCCGAAATGGGAGGTACGTCTTTAATGTGTAACAGCTGGCTATCTTAACAGGCAAGCAGCTGTGTCATAGTAAGGGGCAGGGGAGTTTCCATAGCAACCGAATGGTCATGCTTGCATAACGGCGGAGTGGAGAGCAGAGACAGGATCAGGGGCCCAATGAAAGCATATCATTTTGGGTCCCTCAACCCAGGCCAATCTAATTATGTTTGGACACTTTTAGGGTCCCTGCCAGTCCCCCCCCCACCCCGACATTGTAGCACCCTGGACATGATACCACCATCCTCTACTCCAGAAATTCTTTTACTTAAACTCGGCCGCGTGCTGCGCTCACGTCAGCAAACGTCATGGCGTTTCTCCAACCCCATAACATCGGTGTAGCTTAACTGTCCTCTTTCTACAGACACTTTGCAGTCTTTGAAGATTTACTTCAGTTAGGAAGCTGTAGACGGCAAATAAAGACATAATTACATTTTCGTTCTGATCAAGTAACTGAATCTGACACATTACTTTCTTAGCTTTGCCAAATGGTCTGTAAACAGCGTAACCTGTTAAGCACGACTGTTTCAGACAATAAGATTGCGGTTATAATCCAGAGGCTTCAAAAAGACACCTGTGTGGGAAATGATGAAAAAATTAAAGCCATTCCTTGTCACAAAATTGTTGAAAGGAACTTAGCTATTTAAAAACTAAACATTATTAATTGTTATGGACTATGACACAAGAGCAAAACTGCTTCCTTGGATCATTGATTATGCAATTTATTCAGTTAGTGTTTAATTCAATGTTTATTGTTTATTTTCACAAGTAATTAAATTAGACCCCAAATGAATCATGGTATTTAGATACTGCATCTGTGTCACCCTGTTTTTCCTAGAAAGTGAACCATAGAATAATTATGACCTGGAATAGTTCACCCAAAATCATTTGTTTGAAATCTTTCAATAAAAACAATAAAAATACAGTACAAATGATTTACAGTTCAGAAAAAAAACAAAATAATGACTTTGAATATATGGAGAACTACTGCCAGGAGGGCAAACCCCAAACTATTTTGCACTATAAACAGAATTAACATAGTTGCCACAGTTTAGAAGGCATGAACACTATTCATATGTAAAATATATTCATATTGTCAAAGGAAAAAATGCAATGATGTAACATGAAATCATACCCCACAGGAAAAGTTAATATTGATCGGAGTTACATTAAATGGTGCTGAAATTAATATGCATTCATATCGAAATTCAAACCTGAGAAACTTTGGCTCAGCTGGCTTTTTGGTTTAGCCAGATGTTTCTGTTTCTATGCCAGTGAAATAAAGACGGGAAAAAGAGGCTTAAAATAGAAGGTAGGAGCCAGGCATGAGACTGATGAAACATTACAATGTCTAAAAAAGAGAAGCTTTTGGCAAAAACTGTGTTTTCTTTGCAAATAGCGCCGCATTTCTCTGACCATTTTGACATCACTGACAATATGAATTCCCAGATCAAGCCAGTCCGAGCTTGACGCCAAAGCAAACCCTTTCAAGGTGATTCGCTGTGGATCTGAACATTCCTGTACTTTTTGAAACCTCAGTGTTCACTTCCTTCATCCCAGGCCTTGTGTTTTATATGGTATTGAGAAACATTAAACAAATAATGTTAGCCTTTTTTGGAGGGAAAAACAGACATGCTTATCCTCTACTCAGGCTTAATTTGACATTTATTTCCAGTGCTTTCATTTTGCTATGTGAACTTGACAACTGGCACACTGTTGCATATGTGTGTTTCTGTTTATGTGTGGCTGTATTATTATCCCATTTAGCCAGTATAACCAGTAGATATTTGTGTTCTCTTGCTTAGGTAGAGAGCTAACCACCCTACTGGACACAATCACTGGTTCCACACCAACTGTAAGCGCGTCAGAGGAAAACAAAGCATCTGAAGTTCTGCTTGAGGGTGCAGTCCACGTTATACCAAGTAAAACGGAGATGGAGATCCCCGAGTCTCCCAGACTGCCGCACGCCTCTCCAACATCATTCCCCCCTGAGTTTGTGTCTGTCTCAAGCCAGGAACCTGCAAGCAAAAAGCCTGTCAGTGAGGAGCTTACAGAAGAGCCTTCAGCCATGTTCTCCACCAGCATAGCTCCTGCTGGCCAACCTTTCCCCCCATCTCCGTCGTCCCTGACCACTTCTCTATTTGACGCTGACACTGAGCCGACAGAAGCTCCTAAGAGCGACATCAGTCAAGTAGAATCAGTGCCATGGGCTGATCCTGTCACAATGGAGAACTTACCGGAGCTGCCCACTCCCAAAAGTGCCACCCCCTACCTTGACTTACCTACCAAGGATGAAACGGAGCTGGGTAGCGCAGTGGAAGAGACAGCTCAACTCCATGACCAGGGTCTTGTTGAGGCATCAACCCCAGTTCAACAGAGTGAGCCTGAGGTGCTGCCTGTGACTGACGGAATCAGCTCACAGCCACATTCGACACCAGGCGTGAGTGAGCCTGAGGTGCTGCCTGTGACTGACGGAATCAGCTCACAGCCACATTCGACACCAGGCGTGAGTGAGCCTGAGGTTCTGCCTGTGACTGACGGAATCAGCTCACAGCCACATTCGACACCAGGCGTGAGTGAGCCTGAGGTTCTGCCTGTGAC
>JABJVO010000115.1:28027846-28049180 GCA_026770805.1 Boulengeromyrus knoepffleri
CCTTAGCCATGCAGGTGTTCAGAGAGGGAGTGTAGCCCCTTAGCCATGCAGGTGTTCAGAGAGGGAGTGTAGCCCCTCAGCCATGCAGGTGTTCAGAGAGGGAGTGTAGCCCCTCAGCCATGCAGGTGTTCAGAGAGGGAGTGTAGCCCCTCAGCCATGCAGGTGTTCAGAGAAGGAGTGGCTAGTTATTATTATTTTTTTAATTCTGAGTAGCAGCTTGTGGGAAAATGTGCCACGCGGTGATTGTTTGATACCGGAATGAAAATGAAAATAAACATCTGTTTATGGAAGATCCGGATAGTCCTGCATGTAAGGGAGAATTTGCAACCATTTGCAACCATTTACGGATGTTTGGACTGAATGCTATTCCCAGGGGTTGGGCTTGCAGGATCTTTCACATCACAATGACATTCTGTTTGTCCAGGAAATGAATTAGCGGCTGTTTGTCAATGCTTAACCTTAAGTGACTCAGTGTCTGTAGATCTATTAAATCTTGTTAGCTGTTAAATTACATGACAAGGAATTACTGTTTAATTAGCAAAAAGATATCTGCCATAAACTTCAATATACTGTACAGTATAAGACACATTTTTGTAGATAGCATGGTGGAAAAATGATGAATCCTGTCGTATAATGACCAGTGAAGACACTTAGAATAAAGCCCCGGACCTCTCAGTTGGTGAGCAAAGTTATCTCCTTTACTCGAGCGATCCAGCAAAGCGCTCCATCACACTCTGGTACCAGCTACCCCGAGCACCCGGGGCACCCAGTTGATAAACCACAATTCTTAGTTCCAGATAAGTCCTGATTGGCCACAGAACAGTAACAAACCAAGCTCAAACGTATATCGGTTCACCTTGGCAGTGAGGTAAAATCCACCCATTTTGCTCAATGATCTCTCTTCAGCGTCTGCAGAACCAACCGCGGGCAGCTATCACGAAGCGAGGACACATAGTATTCAAAACAATCTCTTATTGCCTAAGACATAATAATAATAAAAATAAAAATAATAATAATAATAATAATAATAATAATAAAGATATGGTTCATCTTTCCAGATTATTGCAATACCTTGTTGAAATGTATTGCCCATAAACAAAAAAACACAGAAAACACAATCACATCCATTTGACATATTTCCTTTCCCTGGCTGTCTGGCTCACTAAAGGAGGATATGATAGCTACATAGAAAGAACTCTTAACTAACTCTTAACTAATTTCTGCAATGCTTTCGGTTAAGATTAAAAACAAGCCGAATGAGGTTGTTGTAATTTGGTGGAGCTGCTCGCACAGCTTAAGTCAGACTTTGCTGCTTCCAAACTCATGTTTGCTTAAATGTTTTTTTGCTGATTTGACCTCCTTTCTAATTTTGCAGTTGACACAGTTCTGGGACTCCTGCAGCAAGCTGGTAACGCTACTTCTCTGGAATCTTCTCTCATCAGTTCAGTTTCTCACACTTTCCCAAGGGCGGACGATCCGATCATTGGTTCTGGAGAGCTGGATTTGATTCCCGCTTCTACTGTCACGCTCGCACCGACTGTAAGTTTTATTAATGGGAAGCAAGAACTCACTCATGAATCGTTTTCTGAAGAGCAGGAAGCACGAGGAGACCAATTTGAGACTGCTTCTCCAGGAATGGTGGACTTCACCCAACTGGGAGAGGATGGAGACTATGAGAAATATACCCTGGAAACTGAATCTTTCACACCAGAAGGCCCAACAATAGAAATTACACAAAGCATTATGGGCACTGATGCCACCCTGACTACAGAGGAAGCTGCTGTGGCCACATCACTGAGTGAAAGCTTCCCAACAAAGGAAACGCCACTCTTACCCACTTCGAAAGAAGTGATTCTAGAGCTTCTGCCCTCTTCTGAAGCATCAGTGTCGCCCAGCACGACAGCATCTGAAGACACAGAAGGATCAGCAACGCATCCAACAGATGATGGAACAGAAACCAAAGGGGTAGATGGATCTGGAGAGGCGGCTGTGGTGTCTACCACAGCTTCTGATGTCTCAGTGACAGTTACAACTGATGAGGCAGAAGTCAGAGAAACAGATAAGACTTTCACAGACGTTTCAGTGGGAGTGTTTTCTACTGTATCCCCGTTCCAAACTAGTCCTGTTGTTATAGATGGTCCTGGAACCCCAACTCAGCAAGAAACGACTGAAGACACTGAAGATTCTGCTTCTGCTGACAGCGAGGGCTCAGCACAAGATGTCTACCCTCCTGGTCTCACATCAGTGGAGCCAAAACAGACCGCTTCCCCCTGGTTCACAGTTTCTGAGACTGAGACCTCAACGACCGCCCTTGTCACCGCGAGTAAAGGCTTAGAGGAAAATGTACAGTTTACAGTTCAGGTATTGTCAGTACATACTGACAGCATAATGTCACAAGAAATAACTATGGAGAGCGGACGCATACCGCAGGTGGAAATAAGTACAGTATTACCTCGTGAGTCAAGTACTGAACTTGGCAGTGGTGCTATTACACAGGAAAGTGAGGCATCGACGTATGATGGAGAAAATGCAATCCAAGATTCTTCAGGAGAAGTGCCAGCCGTAACAGTCTTGATAAAGGATATTTCAGAATCTGTGTCAAGAACAGTTTCTCCTTTACTGGCAGAGACAGAAGGCAGCTCAGAGGGTTATAGTCCAGAAATACAGAGCACCCCTCAGTCACCCAAGACAGCAGATTCACTGGTGAGTGAAACATCCAGCCAGACCTCTGCCATTTCATCTACTGGAACTCCAACTGTTCATTCCCAAGAAAACGACACACAGCAGCTTCTGATGCCAACACCGACAAGTAGCGGTCTTGCCATTTTATCGGTCACAGAGCTCGAGGAGAAGACAACCAATTTGACCGATGAAATGAAAGTTGCGGATGAGCTTTTATCACCTACTTCACACAGCCTGGTAGAGGCCTCAGTGCCTATAATCGATGTGGATACAGAAGCACCCCTTGAATCTTCTTCACATTTTGTTCCCACCATTCAAACAGAAGAGGCTGCTGGTGAGACACCACTAACAGTACAGTCCCCACTTTTGACGACTCTAGTACCAGAGGGATCTGGTGAAGAAGTAAATGCATCAGCAACTCTTTATCCAGTGGTGCCTGAGTTGCCCACACCTGTCGTATTCACAGTCCCATTGTCCCCTGCAAGTGAATTTTCTGGAGATTTTATCTCTGGCGATGGGTCGTCAATGGATGCTTCCACTTCTGTTACTGAATCCATTGAGGTATCAACTGGAATGGACAATCAATCAGACACTGCAGGTATTCCAAAGCCTGAGAAAACCACGTCTAAAGAGTCCTTCCTGCAGGCCTCTACAGAGATTGCTTCTATTTGGCAGGACACAGAGCACAGGGAAATCGCAGCAACAACTATCCAGCCTGAAACTTTGCCGCCTTCTCTTCCAAGTACAACAAGTGTGACCCAGGGGTATGTAGACAGCCAAGAGAGTGTGACAGGGGATGAGAAGGGTGTGGGTGACAAAAGCAAGGATGAAACACCTACTGTGGGGACAATAGACACAGAAGTGACTGACTCAAGTACTGAAACGGCTTCCACTGTCATTCCTGATGAAGTCTACAATGCTATTTCTGGACCTGAAACTGTTGAAGCAGAACCACCTCACTCTGGGACAGAAGCAACAGACCAACTTGAGACAAGTTACACAGTTGAGGGCCAGACTGTTGAAATTCCAGGTATCCTATTATATAACGTCATGGAACATGTGTACCCAATATCTTTTGTCACAAAGTTCTTACATAGCAATTGTGTCTTCTTCATGCTTGCTTTGAATAGCTAAGTGTTTAGTAATGGCTGTCTTCACAGGAGTGTTTACCTGCACTGACAATGTTTGCCAAAATGGAGGCTCCTGCTTTGTCCAAGGAAAAGTTCACCATTGTGTATGTCCGCCTGGTTTTAATGGAGAACGGTGTGAAACAGGTATCCTGGCCTCTTGTAATGTTTGCTTCCTGTGACGTTACTGGCCTAATGCACAAGAGTTATTCTCAGAAACTGCAAGCTAACATTTCAGTGTTTTATTTTAAAACCATCTAACATCACAGTAAGCGTTTTGCTTGTACTTCAGCTGCATTTCTTTCTGTTTCTCACGCTTGCAGACACAGATGAATGCCAGTCGAACCCCTGCCACAATGGGGCGACATGCATTGATGGTGTAAAGTCCTTTACCTGTGTCTGTCTGCCCAGCTACACTGGCCCTCTCTGTGAACACGGTGAGTCTTGCAACTTTTCACATTTCAGTGACCTGCAGAAACAGATTTAACATTAATATATATCTGTCAGCTGTTGTATCACACCTCGGGGGCTGGAGTTCGAATCTCTGCCATGGCTCCATGTGTGTGGAGTTTGCATGTTTTTCCTGTGTCATTGTGAGTTTTCCATTGGGTTCTCTGGTTCCCCCCCCTCCACAGTCCAAAATCAGACTGAGGGTAAGTGGAGTTATCAAGTCCTCCGTAGGTACGAGTGTGTGTATGTGCCTTGTGATGGCTTGCAGCCTATACTGGACTGTTCCCTGCCTTATACCCATGGCTTCCCAAGACCCTGCATAGGACAAATGGATGGATGGATGGATTGATGGATGGATGGATGGATGGATGGATGTCAGCTTCAGGTTCAGTCTATCCACAAAATGAATTAGTTATGAAGGTGAATAATAGATCAGTTTTTGGAAACAGTATGAAAAGTTTTATATCAGTCATTACAAGATTGGAGTGTTACTCTGAGGAATATAGAATACCACTGTACATTTGGGTACAGAGATTTACAAAGTGAATCAAATAAGGTCATTAAATTTTTAAGTAACAGATTTTAATTACATTATGAGAAAGCATTTAACATTAGTATTTATTTACATTATCAAATAAAGGAGCTTTCAGGCGATACATTGTCATATCTTAAGTTGTATAAATGAGTGAATGAATATAAATGAGTCTGTTGAACTATTTTTGGCTGTATGTTTGATTGTTCTGTAAACCAGGTGTTAATGAGTATGACTATTTAGCAGTAAACTGCTACAGGTACCAAACTTTTCTTGACAAAGGCTTTACTTGACAGTTTTAGCAGGTCTCTCCTGGTCTTTTTTCTTTTCTGGGATTCTGTAGAGCTGTAGAGCGTCTTGCACAGGAAGCACAGCTGGAGGTCAGGTTTAGGGCAGGCTTTGGAGCCAAGGAAATTAGCTGAATGGTCATTTGGGGAGACTTGGCTGCTTTAATTTTAATCCAGATGCTAAGGAAGCATAATGCTAACCTTCAGCAGAATAAGAGTCCATCACCTGGCATGCTTAGTTATCTCCAGGCATTTCTCTAAAATAAGTTTAAGGAGTCACAGACTGTTCCAGTAGTTCCAGGTGTCAGGAAATGTGTGAACTCTTTTTTTCATAGTTTGCATGACTGCAAATATAATAATGCTAATAACGCTAATGCTAATAATAATGATAATAATAATAATAAAAACAGCACATGCATTACGCTACAACAAGTAACAATAATGCAATAAAGCAGCACATGCCACAAAGTTAGGAAATTTCTTTCACATTTATAAGCCTGTCCTGATGTCTTGGGCTTCACCAGACGTGGGAGATTGCCACAGGGATGCCCCAAATATCCGAAAAAATAATAATAATAATAATAATAATAATAAAACAACTGTCCAGGGAATTGTTTCTGAGTATATTGACACATTGTCAGATTTCATATTTTTGTATGTTGTGACAGTGGTAGAGTGAAGAGGCCTTCCTCTAAACCAGAGAGTGGGGTCCTTTTCCTGAGCTGACTTGCCTGTTTGTCTAACTGCCTGTGTGGGGCAGTACTCCCAGGCTGAGTCCCTGTTCCTTTTCCTCCCAGAGCACAGCACTATAAAACCTGTGGCTTTTGCAGGGACACAGCTGACGTTCTCTCGCTGGCTGTGTCACGTATGTCAATATTGCCGCACCTTCGGCTAGGCCTCCCAACAAACCGAAGCAGCAAGGATGTTAGCAGCCCCAGTTGGACTCTTGTTTGATTCTTTGAGTGGCGTTTCTGAATGCAGGAG
This sequence comes from Boulengeromyrus knoepffleri, assembly GCA_026770805.1. Taxonomy (NCBI): domain Eukaryota; kingdom Metazoa; phylum Chordata; class Actinopteri; order Osteoglossiformes; family Mormyridae; genus Boulengeromyrus; species Boulengeromyrus knoepffleri. Next base: position 28,033,909 of record JABJVO010000115.1, read on the forward strand.
GACAGTTCATGCTAGACTGTGTTAGGATTTGACCCGATAAACACAGCGACTTGGTGGGTGAAAACCTCGTGGTCCTGCGATTGCCCAGTGGCCATTTACTGCTGCGCCTGACTGCTACACACAGCTGCTTTCTCAGGATTTGCTGCCAGAGAATCGGAAGAAAAAAGGAAGAAAAAAGAGGGACCATTATTTTTCCAAGTGGTTTTACAGCTGGAGAAAGAATTACAATATATAAAGGGATGGTATTAGGTAATTAGATAAAAGGCCTTCACATTGTTTTTATTTATGGTTTGTTTTCTTTTGTATCAGTTTGTTTTGTTTGTTACTGACGGAAACATAATTTTAAATATCTAGTTCAGAATAGTTTAATATCTAATAGTTCAGAAAGCTTTTTAGCTTGGCATTATTTTGTAGGTTTAATTAATATCTCATTGTTTTCAGTTATTGTTTTAATTCATCAAAAGAAATAGCTATTTACAGTTTACCCTGTTTGTAAACATGGCTGCTTCCTCCTGCCCTCATTTTGGCTCCTTGTTTGGCTGTTCAGGCTTCCTATGGGATCAGATCACCAGAAAAACTGAGTCACTTTCGCCAAAGACACCATAAACTTCCGTTCCTAAGTGCAGTTCCCACAGCCAGACATTATGCACCCACATTTTGTTCTCTCAAACCCCATTTTTGGTGCTTTGAAGAACTGAAGCAGTAATTATAATCTCTGCCTTTTCCCCCCATACAAATGAGCAGTAAATGCCACCTTGCTAGATAATTCCATGCTAATATGCAGTTGATATAAGATTCGTAACTCACAATTGCTTATGGAGGAAATGATTTAATTCAACTGAGCTAAATAGATTGAAGGGGAGTGACCAATCAGTAGAGAAACGCTGCTCCACATCATTTTGTGGGATTCCCAGATGTTCCCAAGCCAGATGGAAGATATAATACTTCCAGGGTGTTGTAGGTCTGCCTTGAGGTCTCTGTGGAGTGGGACGCATCCGGAAGCCGACCAGGTGGCCTCCATATGAGATGCCCAAGCTTCCTCGACTGACTCCTCTGGATCCAAAATAGCAATGGCTCTATTCTCCATCTCTGGGAGAACGTCCAGACCTCCAAACTCTTAACCTTCTCATGGAGAGTGACCCCTGGCAGCTGGGTTTGGCCACTTGTACTTGTGAACTTGTATGTTTTATTCAGTCACTACCTACAGCCCATGAGCATGGAAAGGGATGTAGATTGATCGGTATATATGGGACAAACTGCATCATCTAGACTTCTTGGTAGGGCTGCTCTTGGTGATAAGCCAGGCAGATAAACCAGACAAATTACTATCTAGCAAAGACCTCAAAAAGGAAGTTAAAGAAGGTGTGTCTTGTCTGATATAGGGTTACCAGGACACATTTCTGGAGCCAGGGCTGTGGGTGGTATTTACTAATGTGAACCATGTGGCCGGTTCACCCACAAGGCCCTCTGACCCATAAGGTGAAAGGTCAGATAGCGTGACATTTAGGGAAGACATCTACACGGGAGTGACACTTTAAAGAGTCTCTTTTAGTGTTACCTGAATATCTTATCTTCAGAAGTGTGTCAAACAAAGGTAATGTCAGTTGTTACAGCCTTGGCTTAGGGAGGGCAGAGTCATAAGCACCCAATATGCTAGTTAGTCAATGGATTTTAATAATAACGCAAGGTGTTTATTAAAAAAATATTAAGCAAAGACAAATTACCTCAGGACTGAGGCATTAAAAACGACAAACAAAACTATTATGTGGTTTTAACCTATCAAACAAAAGCAAATAAACAAAACTCTTACCACCCTAGTTGTAACCAAACAGGAAAAAATACAAAGTAAAAATGTGCACCCACTCCCTACCGCTTCCTTACCCTCAGTAACATTAGTAGTTTAAACACAAAAGGAATACAGTGTATTCAAAGTCGGACATTCCCAGCACAGGCCCAAAGAGAGTGCTGGGCAAACAGAACAGCAACTAATGAGAGTTGGGGGATGATGCGGGGCTTTAATTGGGCACCCATCTATCAGCCGTGGGGAGCAGAGTTTATCCTGCCCAGGTGTACCAGAGCAGTAATGGGGGGGGCACCAGAGCTGAGAATGGAAGACGGTCACACACACACACACACGCTCACACACACATGTCGGGTATACCTATCCTTATGGGGACCGCTCATTCTTTTTCTATGAGAAAAATGCTAATGCTAACTTAATCCCTACCCAGCCCTAACCATAACCACAAGTAACCAAACTAAATACAAGAGTTTTTTCTCTTTTAGCTTTTTTCATTGTAGTCATAGATTTCTGTTAAATAAAGTTTTCCCTTATGGGGACCAGGAAAAAAAGAACATTCATTATGTCTAATGAAATATGTAAGCAACCTTACAATTATTTTCCTATTTCTTCTTTTTCATTATAATCCTCAGATTGCATCCTCTCTTTCAATTACTGCACAATTTGTTCTTTAAATGCTGCCACTGTAATGAAGGGGAAGAACTCCAGACTGATGTTACTGCAGTGCTCAAGCTGTTTGTTTGTCCCATATCAAGGATGCTTGTGGAGTTTCTTTATTCACAAAAGGTCATTTTATTTACCTGTTCGCCACACTTGAGTTTAGTTTTATTTGCTAAGGCTGCTGTTTCAGACATGGACTCGCCTGTAAAGGGGAGCCCTTCTCTGGTGCTTACAATCCCTTTCACATTTTCACGTTTCACAGGAAGTGCTAACTTTTCAAGGGATATTTCACATTTGCGCTACGTTCTGAAAAAAACTAATCTAGGGTCTGTTGTTAATCTGCCTTCACTGGATCTACTCTGGCACCAGTGCTTGTCAATAGAAACTCATACAGTAAATTTAGGAATGCTTTAAATGATTAAACACCATATTAGGAATTAACAACAATTGCTGCAAGATTTCAAAGGATATTTATGGATTTTATTAGTGCATATGTCAGTATGATCATGTTTTTTACATGTAGTTGAATTATGATGAATTACTTTACTTACATTTTTCTGAATATATATGTATTTTTGTGCATTTTTTGCAGTACATACACAGTTAAAAGTTCTTCATTCATTCATTTGTTCATTCAGTTTGGCTCTGAATTTTGTGAACTGTCAGTGTACACAAAATAGCATTTTCCCTATATATTCTGTATGGCTTTTTATGACTAGTTAATTATTTAGAAGCAACTCTTATTTATGGTCCAACAAACGCACCCTTGTCATTTAGCGCACTGTAAAGCCTGATTCAACACAACGGCAGTTAAAGGAGATTTTGTTCGTGAGCCACAGTAAGTCATTTGTGGTTCGGCGAGCTGTAAAGGGCAATGAGATTCATTGTTAACAGAAGTAAATTCACCCACCAAAACAGGAATGATGTGCACTCAAGGGCCAAAAAAATGACAGTATGAGTTTGTGAAGAACTACAAGTAGCTAAAAGTGGAACAAACATCTTCTCTGTGCTTGAGTTCATTTGTTAGTTTCTTTCCTCGGAAAGTTGTGGATGTCTTCATTGTTGCCTTGGAAGTCTCGCTATATAAAAAATAAAAGATTCCAGGTGCCCGATTAGAGCCTATAACTTAGCAGTCATTCAGAATAGTGTGCAATGTACTCTTCTCTTACACAGAAATTTTTAGATACCTAATGCCTCCAGCAGATGTTCTGCACAAGGAAATCACTGACTGGAAAGTTTAATGTAGCATGTATGTGAGGCAGTGATGCAAAGAGCTTCAACTGGATCGAACCCAATGCAAATACAGGCTTAGAACCGTGAAGCATCACTGTTCTAAGTTGATTACAATGCAAAGTATTTTCAAACTTTCTTGAAGTATTGTATGTTATGAAATATAAAATATACCCATGGAGAATATAGGCCTCCACAAAAATTTCATTGTGCATCGGCCTTTATCCAGCATCTTGCCCAGTTAATGAGGGCTCGTCAGCCGTGTCTAGGCCTACATCTTTTAGGCAAACGCCACCCTAGACTGCGCCTTTGTTGTTTACACTCTTACAGTCCAGCAGCAAATGTGTGTAAGATAGTGGTCCGCTTATTCAATTCTGATTGCTCGAATTCTCTCTCTTATCAGACACGGAAACATGTGATTATGGCTGGTACAAGTTCCAGGGCCACTGCTACAAGTACTTCAGCCACCGGCGTACCTGGGACTCGGCGGAGCGCGAGTGCAGACTGCAGGGGGCGCACCTGGTCAGCGTGCTTTCACACGAGGAGCAGCTCTTTGTGAACCGTAAGTGTCAGACGGCTTTAATTAAAAGCTCAGAGGGTAGAGGGTAAAAGCTTCATTGGTTTCAGAGTCCTGATTTGCAGGCAGGAGATATTGTTAGAGATCTGCTGGTGACAGAATTGTCAATATGGCTGACGCATTCTTTTGGATGACACTGATGTAATTTAACACTCTTTCAACACTGAGCGGGGCTTGTCCTCTCCACTTTACCTCAGCCTACATCCATGGTGGTCAAGGAAGTGCCCAGCTGGAGAGCTTTAATTATAAGCTCCCAGGACAGCTGACTCTCTCATTGGTGTCCATTTCCAGTTTGTTTTCCCAGACAAAGCTGACGTACTTCACGTTCACAAGGTCCTCATTGAGATGTGTCTTCAGTTGTTTTAGGTCATAGGCCTTTGGCTGCCTTTTCTGCAGAACCTAGTTTTGGTTCCTGAACTAAGATTATGACCATCCCACTGCAGACAAATAAGAGTGTTGAATTCCTATATGTATAATATCCATAATATATCCCTGGCAAATTGATTATAAGTTTAAAGCTTATACACTACATTCTCCTACAATGCCATAGCTGTGTTCCAGATAACCTTGCTCATATGATACTCAATAACCTATATGATTTTGTGGAATAATGACATTAATATTCAACTATAATCAGTAGCCAGGGAAATACTTCAATTGTAAAGCAGCCATTTGAAAATGAAGGTATGATTAATGGAAAATGGGTTCATGATACTAATGTGGTATAATATGGTCAAATAATTGATTCCCCATGTGTTTCATTGTGCCAATCACAGGGTTGGGACATGACTATCAATGGATTGGCTTGAATGATAAGATGTTTGAGAATGACTTCCGCTGGACAGATGGCCGACCCATGGTAAGGAAAGAATCTTTATTTTTCTGTCATACACTTTCCAGTTTTTGCACTGTACGAATAGACCTTCCAATGCTTGTTAAAATTGTGCTAGTCTTGGAGAACAGTTTCTGTCTGACAGTGATGTGACTGAAGAGACTAAACACGGGAGCTAATTCATTTAGAAATATTCGTTTCCCACTCTGTCAGTATGGTTGAAGATATTTATCTCATACTTTGTGTGTAAATACTTGGATCTTCCCTAGTAATCAAACAAGCTGTGTTGCGATGGAGTCTGTGTTTACGTGCGAGGATTTACAGAAAGACCTTCCTTTCAAATTCAGATATGGAGCTGCACAGGAGGATAGGGGAGAGAAAACAAAAATAGAGGAGGGAGGCTGTTCATTCATGTGATTTTGTTCCCGAACAATTGTGCAAAAAGATTTAGGGAGAGCTTTAGAGAGAGGTTGGTGAACAGGTGTAGAAAGACAATTTAGGAAGTGGAGGTAGAGAGTGGGGGCGACGGGAATTGGGGGGTGGGCAGATGGGCCACACCTGTCCTCAAAATCATCACTGGGAAGTAAACTAACGAAAGAAGTCTGGGGAAAACCTACCAAGCCGAACTTCAAAAGTCTAACTGCGAGCATCTGTGCAGGAGGTATGATGCAGTGTGTTTGCATCACATAATGACAGAGGAGGCAAAACTTGAGCTACGCTGTTGAAAGACCAGAGGCAAGAGGCCAAGATCAGGAAGATTATTCATAGTTGTCTGAGGCCGATAGAGAGCAAGGCATCCCACACGCGAAGAAAGGAAGCAGCCGATGATATAAAAGCTTCAAGGTCAAAGTGTACATATAGCTATCCGTGCTGCTCGTCCACGAAAACTGAAATCATTACGCTATGGTGCACTGCATTCTGGGAGTGTTCTTCAGATGCTGTTAAAACACACCTATATTTGTTGAACATATTTTTCAGGTAACACTAACTGTCAGGAAGGTTATCATGCAATGTTGTCATTGTTAACCCATTTACACGTAATTTACTGTTATCAGTGATACTGCCATTAAGAGCAGATATTACCAACCATGCATCCATCCATGCATCCATGCATCCATACATCCATCCATGCATCCTTCAACCACCAGTAGAGGGATGAAGAATAGCAGATATTGTAGTAATTAAATAAAGTGGGTGCAGCACAAAAAGTTTTTATTTTCATATCCTGTTGTTTCTTTCGGGTGCTTAATTAACCTTTAACCAAGTTACTTACAGCATTATACATGCGCAGCTGTGTTAAGAGGCAGATATGCCTCCTCTGCATAAAAGCATCCCCTAAGCAAAGGAGAGTAACAGTGGCAGCAGAATACTGCAGGGATCGCAGGTCAAGTGTAGGGCGTCAGTAAGATGTCGCAGCAGTACACTGCGTCACACCAGCAGCCAGCTGAGAGAGATTGCAGCTCGTCCTGGAAAATCCAGCAAAGTGTGCAGTGACAGGCGCGACTGGGAGAGCGGGGGGCACGGGGTGGGGGTCGTCCCCAGTCAACTGCAGTCCCAGCCTCTGCTCAGTTAGTGGCGACCCACGACTGCAAGGAGTTGTTGACACTTAAGTGCCATATACAAATTTAAATCAAATTCCAGTTCTGTTTGTCACGTGCATCATCACACATAGTACAACGTGCAGTGAAATGCTTATTGCATTGTACAGTGGAAGTACTCCAGGTGCAGAATGGGCTGTTCCAGCAGCCCCCTCACCTATTACTAATAAAATAACCTGAAAGGCTGCAAATCAAGAGCCATAGATCAAAATCAAAGCTGTGGCAAAACGTGTTGATTATTGGATTTCGTTCGCGGAGTTTTGCTTCTTAGGTCATAGACATTACATCATTTATGTCTGGCTTCCTAAGACATAACCCTCCAAAATATAATAACCCTGTTACTGCGCTGATTAAACCTGCAGTTAAATGCATAACTTCACTATTATTGATTTACATTTATATTAGGCCTGTTTTTGTTTCCATTTTTAAGGGTGGGGAGTTTCCCAGAAGAGGACTGTGTTTGATATCACTGGGCAACATGAGTTCAGTGCATTCCTCTAATCAAAGATCAGGGAGGGATATCTGGGTCAAAATGGGGACACTACCTTCTGTGGGCATGTTTGCCGTTCTCTCGCTCGTCCCTTAGGAACGGCGGTGCCAGTTAATGGTGGTGAGACGCCAGTGGCCACAGCCAGACCGTGGCCCGCTCACTGGCCCCCGAGGAGGGCCAATCGCTGCAGGCGCTTATTTGCCAGAACTAACTGCAGCTCACTCCGTATCAGCCTGACACAAATTACTTCAGAATGAGCTAGTTTCCTCTGAGCTTTGAGGCAAGATGGAACAATATGAAGCCTTTGGGTGAAGCGATCACTCACTGTTGAACAACTGCGTAGGAATATTCTCCGCCATTTTCCGTGACTTTTAAAATTGCAATTAGGAAAAATGGGGGGGAAAAAAATCAAACCTCTGAAGCATCTGGAGACTTGGTTGTGGTTCCAAATCGAGCAGCACCGAGAGGCTGTTGTGTCTTTTGAAATGGAGGGTTAGCACCCTCTAGTGGTGAGACGAAGCACACGCAGTGCATTTTTGTCAGCACTGCGTGCTCAGTGATCTTGCTTTGCCCTCCGCTATTCAAAATCTGCTTACTTCAGCAATGTGCTACAGAATCAACCTGGTGGATGATGAAATACAATTTTTCATCTTGGAATACATCACACTGTTTCGCACTGCTTGATATTATTGTATTATTTACACAGCTATACAGAAGGCTAATTAATATAATTTAACTGCCATAAAATGTGCGTGAATGTTCCTGTGGAGGAAGGAATTATATCAGAGCTGTTACACCATACCACACAGCTGTTGTATTTAAAAATTTTTTTGCTAGTAAATGTTCATCAATAATCCTTTATTATTAAATTGGCTCGCTCTTGTTATCGTATGTCTACTTAATTCCCTTTTCTTGGCTGGACGAATAGTAACAAAACAAAATTTCCCTCCGGGTTTAATAAAGTATTCTGATTCTGATTCACGGAGAATTGATACATTAATCATCCAACATTGTCTTACAACAAAATAATTTAAATTGAATTTCCATGCATTTTAATCATATGACAAACTTGTGTAAATCTGGGGGTGCCGTAATAGTGACAACAGTCAGTTTTACAGGTGCTAAGAGTTTGTATCCATGTCTGATGGAGGGCATTGTAGTTTCAGACAGCAGTAAGCTTTGGGGCATTGGCTTGTCACGGCGTTTATTAGTTGTTTTTTGTCAAGGCGTGGTTTCATTTTTTTTCTTTTCATTTTTTTAATTTTTCAGCAATATGAGAACTGGAGACCAAACCAGCCAGACAACTTCTTCTCTGCTGGAGAGGACTGTGTAGTGATGATCTGGCACGAGGATGGGCAGTGGAATGACGTGCCGTGTAACTACCATCTAACCTTCACCTGCAAGAAGGGGACAGGTGAGGAGCCCAGCGGGAGGGGGGCTGCCCCGCCCCCCGTGTGCCGTAGAGGGAGGCGGCCGTGGAGGAGGGCTATCGAAGGCTTAGCCTCAGCTTAAACCCTTCCTCTGCATGCATTTGCATAACTGCAACAAAATAATTCTCTACATATTCTCTTAATAGTTTAAGCTCCATTGTACCGAAAGAGGTTGGAAGTAATACTGCGTAATAATTATTTTGATATTGTAAAAACATGAAAAACGTGAACAGGAAGACAAAATAAGCTGCAGTCTTAATTCAGATTATGAGCTAAATCGTCCGTTTATACCAGCAGTCGTATTACTTTAGAATCGTAGCTCTAAGCATTAATCGTCATAGGACTGAATACTGCACATTTATAGTGTTTATTTTTGTGCAATCATGCAGTCACTTTCTCCCATGACAATTTGCCCAGTATAGGGCTACAGTGACCTTGGAAAGTGTTGCAGGAAGCAAAGGGCTCAATATAGAGGACATCCGGGTTGGGAGACACACTCACGCACTCAGTCACATGAGGATATTTAGAGTATTTTGAGGACTCATCTACCCACATATGGGCGTGTACTCAGACTGCCAGGAGGAAACCCATGCAACACAAGGATATGCAAGCTTCAGGGGCAGGGAATCAAACCCACAACCTTGGGGGTGTGACGCTACGGAGCCAAGTCCAATTATGAAAGACATGAAATGCATACGAGTTGTGTTTGTGAGGAGATTTTCAACCGTGCCTGAGTAGTTTGGAAAACTTTTAAACCGAAACATTTGAATGCAATATTTAAACATGAGACTCAAAATAATGAAGGGAATTTTGTTATTTTGAATTTGTGTTTAGGGTTTTGTCCGATCTCGAGTCATCCACCCGGGCAGCATAGGGAATAACGCTGGGTTACACCCTGGGTGGAATGCCAGTAGATTACGAGCTATCAAAGTGCAAATAAAACTGATCACAGTTGGGCTTTTTGTCATGAAAGTAGTTACATTTCTCATTGTGAAGAATATTTCCTGTCAGATACATCTTAACAGATATATGTTAGTATTAAAGTAACATTTTAGTATGAGAAGTGATCTTTTGGGTTGTAGTAAAATTACCCATAAAAATACTGCAGCTAAGATACTACAACACTGCACTCAGACAGGCTAAGGGATACACTTTGAATCTGGCATATATCTTTTTATTTATCCAAACTCTTCTGAGCTGATGGCCCTATACTTTATTCCCTCAGTTTCTTGTGGCCAGCCTCCTCTCGTCAAAGATGCCCACACCTTCGGAGTTATGAAGCCCCGCTACGAGATTAACTCCTTGGTACGGTATCACTGCAAAGAGGGCTTCATCCAGAGACACGTGCCGACGATCAAATGCCGCGGAGATGGACGATGGGACCTCCCCAAAATCAGCTGCATGAGCCGTAAGTGTCCAACAGGGAAAGGCTTTTTTTTCCGTTGTTACATAATTATAAAGCAGAAGAGTAGCTTTTAGCAAGTAAATAAAGCGTGTTTCAAATGCTATCATTCAGTAACCTTGAAATATGTTGAAATCAATTAAGCAATTAAAACTGGATTGCAATGTATGCCTTGTTGACTGATTTAGCTCAATATAGTTAAAATATTTAAAAATTGCATTTATACAATGTTGATTTTTGTCGAATTCTTGTTTTTATTTCAGCATCTACCTATCAGAAGACATATTCAAAGAAATACCAGTTTGATAACTTCCTCGATAATGGCAAAAGGCGGTTTGATGAATCGATGCTACATCGTCACCGCTGGGCCACGAGAGATGGAAAAATCGGACACTGATTCCCCGCATAATAAGTTTTTATTTGCCATCTTGCCGTGAATGCCAGACAACACCTTATACGTGCCTTTCAACATTTTATCAGAAGCAGCACGCCTGAATCAAATGCTTTTCCTATGTGTTTTGTTGTCATCTTTTTGAATTTACCGGACTCTTCAGTTACATTAAGGTAAAATTTTAATAATAATAACAAGAAAACAGCCACTGAGAAATGGTTTTGTACGTTTGCCCAAATGGGCTTTTGATGAAGTCCCTTAGTGGGAGAATATTTGTATACTTTTAGTATGCTGTTTTCTACTGTGCATCATGTTCATTAATTCCATTCATAATAGGCTCTCATTCATGACATATTCCAGTAATCCAAATGTGTAAATATACACTGTCACAAAAAATAGTTCATGTAAATAAACATATTAGGCAGATCACTAAAGCTGGTTCTTTATCCAAAAAACAATTTGTTTGCTGCTCCATGTTAGTACTACGATTTCATAGCTTCATCTGCAGAGCATTTATACAAACTATCAATCAATGAACATTCATAATCCATTCTGAAACGTGGATTCAACAAACAGCAAACGCATTTGATGGGAGAATGTTTTTTCATCTGAGGATGGACACATTCCCTTTAGGAACAAGCAAAACATTCTTTAATGTATCATGAGGTGTGTTTTGAGGTGTCAGGAAATGAGTGGTAGATGACAAGAAATGTAAGGACTGCAGAACAACTGAAAAAAACTAACAGAGGACTTTAGAAAAATGCGGGGGGGGGGGGTCACATTAATAAATAACATGGAGCACTCATAAGAACGCTGGTGGGGGCCTATCTTAAATGAAAACTTTTCTTGTAGGGATTATGAAAAATTAATCAATAGGCTGTTTGTATATATAACCATCCTAATACATTTGTTTTCTGTATGGTATTATACAAAAAAATGCCTTGAATGTTTTTGAGAGGTTTTAGATGGCATCTTAGGATATTGGCAAATATAGCCATTTGGGAGAAAATTTATTCAGTATGTTTTTTAGTATTAAAAGTAAAATTGTGGATTTGGAATAAAACAAATTTTTATATAAACATCTAATAATAGCTCTGGAATTTCTTGTGTTTACAAAGATGTTTTTAATATAACTATACTATTTTAATTTGACTTTTTAAAATATTGACTTCACTTCTGCAAGTAATCACAGCGTATGCTTCTTTATAGGAATAACTGATGTTAACAGAATGTACTTTGTGAAACACGCAAGTGACTTGAACCTTTGCAATACGTATAATTTATTAAGCACGTCCTCTGATCTTTGCCTGACTACAGGTTAAAATCAAAGTGTAAGCCAATGTGAAAAACAGGAGAATTGCTGCAAATTTCCTCTCCACTATATACAGAGGATTTTGAAAGGGACGTGTGTTTGTCAGACCAAATCGCAAAAGTCACTATATACTTAGCTGAAATGTCTGTTGCCTAAACTGTTATAGAAACCTGTGTTGCACAGTAGATTAATCCTGTAGTGTTTAAATTCCTGTAAGCAATGTCGTTTTGTTATAATTTTAACTTTGTGTTTGATTCCTTTGTTATGTCTCCTGTGTTTTATCTTTATCTTTTTATATTTATAACATAACTTTTTTTTGTACTATGTGAATGTTCCGGATGTTTGTGAATTATGCTTTTCAAAGCTTGTTAATTTTTTACCTTTTTACACATGCTTTATGTCACCAAAGAAATCCACAAATTTAAATACATCATTTTGAGTCCCTTCTATTTTTAAATAATACTGTACTTAATAAGACTATTCTTTTCCCTGTGTTTGTGCAGGATTCTTCTGGGTATTCCAGTGTCCTCAAAAAAAAGATGTAACTAGGCAAAATGATCTGGGAATCGCTCTTAGTGCACACTTATTTCTGTGAGTGTGTGTGCCACCAAGAACTGCGCCGTACTTGAGTCGTACCATGAGCTGGCGGTTTTCCAGTGCAAAGTGCCTGAGCCGTACCCTAACCCCACCCTTGCTGACGTGGTCATGCTTACTAGTAGGGCCCAAGGCTTGACCGAACTGCAATAGTCACCACAATGATCAAAATGCACGGAGATACTGCTGTTCTGTGCATGGATTATCTGAAGACAAAACAGTATATTCTACATGTTCGTTATTAGTAGTATCACACATCGCCATGTATCGATGCATTCCCGATAAATAAATTTCCAACCTTCTACTTAAAAAGTACTATAGAACAGCTGAAAAGAAGGGATTTGTAATACAGATCAATGCAAGTGAATGCTAATTCTGTTAGTGTTTGATACTAACAAAGTGGTTCTTACAGATGTGGTAGAAGATTAGGTAATTAACACAATACGTCATGATGTAGACAGTGAACAGTAAAGTGTCTCTCCAGTTTTACGTCGCTGTTGCTCTCCAGATCTGGCAGCGCCAGTACCAAGACAACCCTTCTGCAGTGGAAAACCAAAGCGAGCTGGAACCGCGCTATAACTAGTGCCTCTTTGTGGTATGGCTCGGGTACGGGCCGGTTCCTGTATGCCAGTGGAAGAGCACCATAAAAGTGCTTATCCAAGATGGAGGGATAGGTTGACTGGAAATGTGAAAGACGGCATTTTCATAATTCACAGTTCAAAATCAGTACGACACAAATTACATTCATATTAGAAATACTTTACCACTACAATATAGGTGCTTCACTTGGGTCACAATGCAAATAAAGTCAACTAATCAGCTAACTACATCATGCCTATAGGACTGAATACAATATACAATAACTTAGCATAATTTCCAATTACATTTAATTTATTTCTTATTAGAAACCATCTTTGAAACCTTGACTGAGTTCCAAGATTATCAAGTGTATCAAGTAAAAAAAGTGCCTTGAAGGAGGAAGAGGACACATCCATTCAGTCAGGGGTCTAGCTAATGCTAATAGACCGGAAAAGACACGAGTGTTTCTGTTCGACCATGTTTGTCAGGTCATATTATACAAAACAGGCAAAAAAGACAGGCTTCACTTCCTATCTTTTTGAACTCTCAGAGTGCTGATCCATAATTCTGGATCATTTGAATAAACAAACAAGAAAAGATCACACTTTGAATAATTGGGTTGATATTTTATTTCTTTCAAAACATCTTTTTGTAGATGTGTTTTGGCATATTGCCTTCTTCGGTGTGCATTTTCACAATTTGGTATTTAATTTTTAAGAATCTAGCTTAATCTGTTTGTTTCACTTCTTTTATGAAGGATGAGAAATAACTTGTTATGCTTTGCTTCGGTCTTACTAAGGAGTAGGAGTGTCCTAAAGTAAGACATGCAAAACATTAGCCAGCATGAGGCTCTGAGGAACGGCATTAGACAGGGCAAGACATGAGTGAGCAGTGACTGTCCATATACATATACACCATACAACATAACTGAGCAGAAACACAAAGTACATATGGAGGATTCCAGGATTACAATAGAAATGGCAAAAAAAAAATTTAAAAATCACTTGCTGCTCCAGGAATTTTACCAAGAAATTCTATCTGCCACATTTTTGTATGGTTTACACAGATAGCATGGAAAGACCATGATGAATTTATTATTGACCAAATTTATAGCCAGCTGAGAGACAACAAGCATAACTTAGCCCATAGTTACAATGACTACTAGTCACCTAATTTGATAAAAAAAATAACATAAAAATTCCATAAACGCCAGATCCCCAGTGATGGTTCTGGGGTAAATCTGTTACATAGGATTGATGTTGAAGTCAGTAACACATCAGCTGTATGCAGGTGTATGTACCTGGTTATCCAGAACTCTACAAAATCAAACTGACGTTTCTATTTTCAGGAAAGTGAACAATGTGTCTACCACATTTCTCAACGGATTGTTGAGTTACAGCACCAGGTAACAATCCAGACAGGTGCCTGGCTACATGCATCACCTCCTCGGTCATTTTGCATTGGTCAGCTTGAGCTGCAGGGAACCAGAATTTGAACAAAGGCTGGAAAATTATAGTGTAAAAACATTTGTTTTCCAAGACGACTAATGAAAAACCAGTTGCTCTTTTCCAATTGTTTTATTTTAATCTTGGCTTTGGGTCAAAAACATTTTTACATAAATACAAACAGTATTTCTGTTGAGTATGTTTTATATATATATATATATATATATAAACATGGGGGGAATGTTAATACTTTGCATCATTGTGGCATTATATTGTTGGTTTTTTTGGGATATGTCACAAAATCAAGTAAACAAGTCATTTGAAGTCTGCTTACATAATTACCAAATGAAGAAAAATAAGAAAAATGTAACAACATGGATTGTCTTTAGCGTATAATGCCTCTGACATTTATCCAAACACTGATCTAATCTGTCTATGTTTGTAGTGGCTAAATAAAAAATAAAAACAAAAGGGAAATGTTAATTTATCAGACCGAAACTGTGTAATTCACAGTATTTTGATGCACAGATAACATTAAAACAGTTCAATAAAGTATTGGTTGGATTATAACATTTTCCAGGCTTACTTAAATATCATACTACTTTATGTAACACTGTCTCTGCCCAGCAGTTGTTTGTGGTAACTGCCCTGAGTAAATTTACAATTTGTAAGAATTTTGCATTATAATTGTTACTCCCTTCATAGAAATTAAACGTACAGTATATAGCTATATATCACAGGAAAGCTACTCAGAGTTAACTTGATACTTTTAAGGGGGCATGTGCTCCCCTGTTTTTGTGTACAGAAATAAAGGAGGAATGCTTTGCTCCATATATTCTCATTGTATTTTTCGTTACTGTTAAAGCTGATGAATGACCGTTCACAAAACAGCTAAGAGGAATGCTAAACTGGCCCTTGAACTGTTCCCTGC
>JABJVO010000115.1:28064582-28074888 GCA_026770805.1 Boulengeromyrus knoepffleri
CACTTATTACGGATCAGCCACAAGCACAGCTGTTCACTGTGGCTATCAACATTTTGATGCATCATATGGTACAGGCCTGCTGAAGCTATACCCAAAGGTCAGCCTAGCTAGACACAGCAAAAGCCCTGAATGGGACTTAAACCTGCAGCATTCAGATAACACATGAGTTGCTCCTGATCTAATAGACGAGGCTTTAAACCTTTTTATTTAACTTTTTTGAAAGCAGCTCTATCCTTAAAATGCTACAGCCCAGTACCAATAAATAAATTGTTTTATGACAACAGATATAAACATATTCCAATGTCTTTAGTATAATTGCTTCAAAACTACATACTTGAAAAATAACTTCGCTGGTGTTTTTATTGTAATGCATAATAATGTTAGGAATATTATCAGTCTGGACTTGGGTCCTTTTCCCCAAAGCAATGTATTGCTGCAATGTTTACAGCACTGTGGTTCTTTTAAGAAAATCTGTCCTGGAGATCAGCTCATATTAGCCATGCTTACTGTGAGACGGCACAGAATTCACTGAAACCCCAGGCAGCTCTGCTGTTCAGTAAGGTCACCATGGATCCTGACTCTTGTGTAAGGAAAGGGCAGAACGAAAAAAAAAAAAAAAAGTCTTTACCGTCCCTTAGCTAACACTGACACACTCCATGATCATTTTGACCTATGACCTCGTATTTGCTGAACTTCCATCATTCTCCAATAAAGTGTAGCAGTGCTATGGCAACACAGACGGTCACAGAATAACAAAAACAGGTAGATGGGCCGTTCTTCTTGTATTGCTTCGTGTGTGATAGCAACATTCTGTGAGAAAACGACACGTCACCTCCTTCGGATTTGGCCCGAGCTCTTGCTTCTTTGGCATCAAAGCCATCGAACTCAGCCCTAATTTCACAAGAGGCTGCGTTACTCTGTCACTGCTGGCATGCAAGTCTGTTGTTTTGAATCTGAAACTGTGGGAATGAGTACAATCAATTTGTTTCCCCCTTTCTTACTGTCATCCCCTTTCACTTCAGTTTGACTCGTGTAAATCTTTATTCTTTGTTACGGAAGAAGTGAGCATTTAACTATCATTTCCTGCTCAATCTTCAGAGACAAAGCGACTGAGGTTGTGAAGATGCTCTGGCTGGAGCCAGGCTAGATTGGTCAAGCAGATGTCCAAGGTCCCAGCTTGGAGAAAAAAAACCCATTAAAGACCTTGTAAGGGTTGTAAAAATGAACATAGGAGGCCTGAAAATACCTTTGTGCTTCCATTCTGAATAAAGTAAACATGGTGTATTTTATGTGTAAACTGATCCGTATGTATTAAAGGTAGATGGTTCTGTAGATTTAAATGATTATGTGGAACATTTGGAAATAGTTCACAAAGCCCTTGCAGGAACCTCAGAATTATAAACGTTTAATAAAATTATTGCTTAATGCTGTGCCCAACAAATACTTCCAAGAAGTAATATTGTTGGTATTTTTCCACTTTTCCATGATCCAAATAAAAAAATAGTACATCTACATTTAAGGCATTATAAACCAAAACATGCATGTTAAAATTGAATATAATGCAACTGTATCTCTTAAAATCCCGGCTAGATAAATAGGCACACTAAGAAATACCTAAACTAGAAACAGCTGTTTTATCCAGCCAAGATTTTCCATAACAGAATGTAAAACCGTATTAAATGTCATGTACCTGTGTCTTATTTGGAGGAACAATAGATTCAGTTGTTTAAGGCTAAGGCATTTTGTATCTTGAGTTAACCTGCCCTACTTGTTGTGGGTTAGGGTTAGGATCTGTGCAGATATTCCAAAGGCAGCAAGGTTAAAATTCTCATTTTTAAAACCTCTGCCATTTGGGGTTTATGAAAATAATCAACGACAACTTGATGTGAAGCAGCCCGAATTGGTTTATCCCACTTATACCATGGCTAACGAACAAAAAAAATAATAATAATGGAATGGTCACAGTTCATTTTTCAGAAGAAAATCATTTAAACTGGCATTCAATAACGTTCCAATGTGCTGTTAAAAATATAGTCCCTATAAGGATAGAACTTCTGGTCACTGGAAGCAGTAGGTCTGTCAAATTACGATAGAAACCATCAACAGACGGGTGCTTGCGCTTTGAAAACCAAGGAAAATTATGCTGATAGGAATGACTGCTTATTTATGAGTAAGAAGTCACACAGGTTTTTATATCAACATGTTTAATAAAACATTGAAGTGCATTAATACAGAACTGTTTTTAGGCTGATGGAAGTACTTGTGCAGTTACACAAAAATTCGTAGTACAACAAAGAACGAGGCACGAGTTTCAAACTAGCTAATTTTTCATATGATTCCAGGTACGCTTGACACTCAACCTTATGATCGAACGATAAGCAGGCGCAACCCACTGCTTGACCAATAAGAGAATAGAATTTACCTGTGGTATAAGGTCTTGTGAGGTTTGATATTGATTTGGGACTATTTTAACTGACAGTTTTACAAACAATTATAAACTGAAATTTCAGTAGCATTTACTACTGCTGCAGAAGTGGCCTCGCATTCACAGGCACATGTGATCTGTCAGTATTCCGCAGGCTTCCTCCCACAGGTCAAAAACATGCTGTCAGGTGAAATCTTTAGATTTCCCTTAGTGTGTCAGGGTGTGGGTGCTATATAATAGACCGGCATTCCAGTCAGCATGCTCCCTTCTTTGTTTGCAGTACTTCCTAGGTTAGGTGATGGACTCACCAAAACCCAACCCGGAATAAGTTGCTATGGAGAACTGAAAGACAGTGGATACATTTTAGGCAATAAATCAGGTCTTGAAAGCAAACCTGCTATTTTATGTTACAGTAAAAGAAAACGTCAAACATGACCATCCCTGTCCCTGCTGCTTTATGGGAATCATTCAGTGGGGGTGACAGTTAAGTGGCCTAGTGAGACATTTTTAAGGATGTCAAACTCCACATCAGGTGCCATGGCGGTTGGGTGGGCAGCGGCGTTGTCTCGGACCTCCAGGGTTGGGGGTCTTATCCGGAACGGGCCGGTCTGTGTGCGGGTTTCCCCTGCGACTAATTAGAGGACTGATTGGCTGAAGAGTTGGAAATTGCTGACCTAAAGGTTATCCTAAAACCTGCATACACACCGGCCCATTTGCGGATAAGATATAGTGTGTGCATGCTCTCCCTGCATTGGGCTGGTTTCCTCTGGTTACAACGGTTTGCAAACATCTGGTGTCTCTAATTTGCCTGTACATTATGACTGCTTGGGGGTGTGTGTGCCCTGTGTGCCATCCATCCCATCCAGGGTGTCCTCTAGCATTTCGTCCTAAGCTGATTGAGATCCTGACCAGGTAAAGCAGTTACAAGATGAGTAAAAATCAACATGATAACTTTCCACTTAATTACCCATAATGCAATACTAAAATCCACATTAAGTATTCACCTAGCAGGTGTGTTAAATTATGGCTGCCCCTAAGCTCTGTAGGATGAGAGATCTCCAGGAGGAGGGTTGGGCAAACCTGGTGTATAGATATACATTTTGTATTGGTATATTTGACAAACATCAATTTTTTCTGTAATGGTCCACTGTAGTGTTTCTCTGTATTACAATTTGTCCAGTAATTTGGTCTATTTCACTCCCACAATTTAGCTCAATCCTCTGAGATACATAGGATCCTATGACACTGTGTCTCTAGTGCTTGGTTACAAAGTAACTCCAAAGGCTCGAGAAAATAAACACTCCTCCCATAAAAGATGCATGCGACATTTGTGTTTCAAATTCTCGTGTGAATGTTCCAGTGTAGTTACTGTAACTGTCTACCAGCCTACGATATCAGTGAAGAAGATACGAGCAAAAATCTGTTTCCAGATCATTCAAGAAGACTTTTATAGAAGTTCAATCCATAGTGAACAAATCCCAGTTCATTTATGCAAAACCGGTAAACAATCACAAATCAAAAGTAATGATGCAAGGAAATATGAGGGTCCAGAAACCCGACCACCCACTTATGATGCTGCAAAATTTCAGCAAGTCTCAGTTATCACCCTTGGACCATCACAAGAGGGGAAATCGATACAAATATTAAATTCCAATGCAAAAGCTTGTATTTTGCATCAATCAGACACATGGACACCAGCCAAAAATGCCCAGAAGATGACAGACGCTTATTAGTCACTGCTTAAGCTGACAGAAATACCAGCTGCAATGCACAGGAACATGCTGTTAACAGCTTGCAGGGAATTACAGAAGTAAGGAGAGATTTCTGATGTGCAGAGGGATGGGGATGCACTGGGCAGTCATTAAGCAGGTTAACCTGCAATGCAGCTGAACAGGTGCTGGCCTGAAGCCTAAAAACAGACCTGGAAGAGAGACAAACTCGGTAACAGCATACAGGTCAGGCTGATACAGACTGTCGAATATGAATTTAAGGACGTCGCAGCTATGTGATTGGTTAATTAAGGGGGCGTGTGCGTTTGGTCTGTTGTGCGCCCATGGTGGAAAGCTGCCAGTTCAGAGCCTAACAGTATGTGCCCTGTAATGGGCTGCCACCCATCCCATCCAGGGTGTCCCCTAGTCAGGCCCCTAACTCTTGATTGCTCTGGGGATGCTGGCTGACCCACGTACTGCGACCCTCTCACCCGTGTGTCTGTGTGCCCCACGGAGAGCAAGATGCGGTAGGTGAAACAGACACCCCCATTTCCTCATGGGTATGAATGCAGTATCACTATTCCATTACATAATATACTCATGTAGAAAGGAGTATTTCTCGAGAAGTACTAATCATTTAATCATCCATCCACCTTAGAGGGATTATCCCAGGCAGCATAGGATACAGGGCAGAGGGACATGTTAGATAGGATGCCATATAGAATAGAATAGAATGACTTCATTGCCATTGCATATTTTCTTGCACAACGAAATTTGCAGAGCATTCGCTGGGATGTGCATATATCTAGTCATCACAACATAGTTGCAGGGCAGACATGAGCACATACTTATAATCACACAGTGCAGACAGACCCCAGGTTACGAACGGGATCCCTTCCTTAAGTCTATGCTTAAGTCGAATTTAGCGCCAGACAAATGCTTAGTATAGAATATATAATTTAGCTTTTTATGTACATAAAATACTTGAAAACTTCAGAATACACTAAAACATCTTAAATATAATACAGTACATAATAATATTAATTATTGAATTACTGAAGCCGTGCAATATTTCCACGATCATCACAGCGTTTTGCGTGAGTTCGTTATTAGCATTGCATTTAACCTGAAGTTTTAATATCATAGGCTGTATAGAAGTGCGTTCCTAAGTACAGGTTGTCCATAAGTTAGCCATTCAGGGTACTGCCTGAACACTGAGCGATCCAAATGCGAGCCTTTAGACCACAGGAGGAAAAAGCACAGCGAAGAGGGGCAGGAGGCAGGCCCCAGCCCTGGAGGTGTCAGGGGGCAGTGCTGCCCCCATACTGCTCCCCACTGAAACACACAAAACGCAGTCCCTGTTGCCATCACCATCATTACACCTGAAACAAAAAGCATCGCAGAGAACAACGCCTTTCACAAGGGGTAAGTGTTCACACTCGTGCTAAAGGCTGGAGAGAATTCAAAATGGGCTCAGCAGAGCACCAGGCCAAACAGATACTACATTGTTTTTCACTGCACACGCCTGACAGTTTTCTGGCAGCTCGTGTACCCCGAGAAATGAACAATCGCGGCTCGCTCTTTAAAAGGAGCTGGACTCAAGCTGGACTTCAGGATGATTAACAATGCGATTGTGTTCATTTCTCGCCAATTAAGGCCTATGGACATTTACACCAGCAGAGCACAGTGTGTCGCATACAGCCGCCATAAGCGTACCTTGATTCCTGCCACCGGTACCTCGTTTACATTGCCACGCCAAGGCAGCGCAGGAACGCACAGCACACAGCTATAGTCCGTCATGCTTTGGCATTTGTGGCCCATCCACGTGTTTATAGGCTGACATCACCAGCGTGCACATTAGCACACGGTCCCTTGGCAGTGCAAGCTGAGGCCCCAGAACATCACGTCTCCACCATTAAGGTGGGGCTACTCCAGGGATCCAGTTACACGCGTGTCTTGTTTAACATGTGCACTGCATGTGTGCCAGGAGTAAAAAAAAAAGAAAGAACAGATAACAGCACGTTGCACTCTTGCACGAGGCATTTGCACTTAATAATATAAAATTAGCCGTGAAATTTCCTGCGTTTTCCATACACCCCTGTGCTCAGTAATGTAGAGATTTATTAACCCTGTCTAATTCTAGCCCCACTCTATTTTACATTTTTCATTATCACAATTAGACATTAGACCATTGAAATGCTATCGGATTTACTTTTTAAGCTATTTAATTCATTCTGATACATTCAAAAATGCAATGCACTACAGGTTCAGTATACCATAAAAGGAAATTCTGGTGTCTGGACTTACAGAATAAATTAATTTAATAGCTACATGCACTGCATTGCGTGTGCCTAAAATGACGTGCTGTCAGTTGTAATCTGGTTGTAACGTGACAGCCATTATTAATCAGCCTAATGACAATAAGGACTCTATGCAGCCTATTTCCTGAGAGCATCTTCTGTCCTGTCCTATCTTGTCCTACTCTGTCCTGTCCTGTCCTACCCTGTCCTGCCATCCTGCCCAGCCCTGTCCTGTCCGGTCCTGCCCTTTCCATTAAAGCGTACATTCCAGAGAGAAGAGTCAGCCAGTATCCCTGGAGCAATCGGGGTTAAGGACCTTACTCAAGGGCCCAATTGTGACATCGCTCTGCCAGCGATGGGATTTTAACCAGCAACCTTACAATCACGTGCATAAGAGTCTTAACCTGCCTCCTTAGAAAACATGTTATAAAATTAATTATAAATTAATATAAATTTATTTGAAAAAATACAAAAAAAGACAGCTCATTGCGTGATCAAATACCTGGAACACAAGGATGTTTTTATGACTGAAATAGAGAGCCCCTTTGCTGAAGCACAGGAATTGCCACATTAGTGAGCAGGCTTACATTCTGCTTAGACCAGCAGTAAGCATGGAAACATAGCGGTGGATTTACGCTACTTGTATGAGGGCGGAGCCCATTCTGAAGCTCTACCGCTTTCACATTCCGGTTCATGCTTAGCCTAACATATCTGAGTGCAACCTGCGACTGAAATGATGGGACACTGATCTGGGCATGGCAGCTGAAACCAAACAGAGTGCCACTTGCTTTCAATCAAGACAAGGTATTCATCGGAGCCCGGTTTGAAAGCTTTTGAGCTTGGCATTTGAAGGCCGAGTTGGAGATATTTTCCCACTGGTGCAAGAAGTGGGTTCACTCCAGTCCATCCACACAGTGCTCATTGAAGCCAACTCCCTGGGTTTCACCGTCACCCTCACACCACCTTGGCCCTCACAAAGAGGCCTCAGTGTACCCATGCATGGTGAACTCACCGCTCTGTAATTGGGCAGTTTTGACTGGCTAACCGCCTGGTTCCTAATCATAGAACGGACCAAACCATCCCCCGAGCCTTCTCTTATGCCGCCTCCATCGCCAGCCCCCTTGCCACTGACCAATGGTAAAGTCCGACTTTCTGCCTTGAAACTGGTTTTCAAAAACTAATTCCATTTCAACTAACTGAATAGCCCTTGAGCACTACAGTCATCATGGACAGTATCTTGACAGGAATCAGGCTCCTGATATTAGTTTAACATGATAAAAACTCTAACATAATTTCATGAGGGTCCATTACATTCAGTTGTTGTTCCAACAGATTGATTAAAACAGCCAAAAAGTGAGCTGGATTTCGTTGTCAGGTGGCACCTTCAGCACAGGACACATTTACAGTGATCTTCATAGTGAACTGCTACAAAACTGCAGAAATATCCATCACACACCTTAAATAATAAGCATTTTAGCCCTGCAGTAACAAGCTGATCAATGGAAGAAGGTGTTTAGATTCCATTATATTCCTCAGCCACTGCACCAAAGCCCTTCCACCATGAAGAACTGCCATCAAGAAGAAAAAGAATACTATCTGAGTTATCATTGTAGCTCAACAATGAAATCTCTCACATAGTGGACAACAGGGTCTGCTAACTAAAGAAATGTAAATGCTGCCCTGATTTGTCAGCAAATTAAATAACACTCAAGATTAGGTTGTATACTATAGCCCTGTAGAGTCATACCAATCAAAGAAATCCTTCACACTCGCACTAGTGGGTCCCTGGTTATAATTTCAGTTCGGCAGAACATCTAGGCATTAACAGCATAATCCAATAAACCTTGGGACAAAGCATCTTAGAAAGCACAAGTTGCAGATGTTTCCAGGCTGTGATAGCCTCTTACGTAGGGTGGGTTCCTCCCTCATCATATGGCTACCCCCTACTCCTCCCACCCCTTCACGCATCCTGAGGAAGGCCTGTCGTGGCACAAAGTGGTGGCACATAGGCTTTGGTCTAATGACAGAAACTGGTGAATCGTGACATTCAGTATGGTTTCTATTCCCTTTAAGCATCGCGTTCCATTCATCCGTATGGCACTGCAAGGAAAAAAGAGAAACATCTAATGATTCCAATTACATCTTCAGTAATTGGGCTCGTGATCATCTACAATGTACCCCCCTAAATAAATAAATAAATAAATGGGCAGGGTGCCATTTTGTGTGTGTGTGGGGGGGGGGGGAACTAACATTAACTCAAACAATCACTCACTATGGGCAATTTAAAGTTACACAACCCAATGGCAGCACTTAGGGCAAACGAACACATACAGAGAGGGGAACACACAGATTCTGCACACCCAGAGCTGCTCTGAGGAAACACTAAAAAAAGAGAAAAAACCCATATACAGAATTCAGCAACTATACGCAAATTCCAAAAAGTTATCATTTTGTCGTCCATTCATCCAGTGCCGGTATATAACAAGCCTGAAGACCATCCCAGAAAGCAGAGGGCATGACGACGGCCCTGAGGGGACAGACACCTGCATCCTTCAAAGGGCACCGTAGAGGATTTCCCAAGGAAATCCATGCCAACTTCGGAAGGATGAGCAAACTGCAACCATACAGAGCTGTGGCTGGTATCCAACCTGCCATGCTGAAGATATTACACACGATTCTACAGTGGAAATGAAAAACAACTTATTAAAATAAGTATTTACAATAAAAATTAATAAATTTGTTAAATACTGGAGCTATTTTATTATTGGCATCATGGAAAACTAATAAAGTTAGCTGGCTTACAAAGAATATATATCATATATGTAAAACAACAGACCAGACACATATTTATGCGGATTATAGAATGAGACATAACAGAGATCTCGAAGGAGGCCAGCCCAAGTAATAAACACCGATTTATACAGAGTACTTGCACAAATTCCCTCTCATTCACAGTATATAAACTGTTTAATGATTCATACGGGACTGAATGTACCATTACATTTCTCAAGGTGTACTGCACAATGCCCTACATTCACAGATCTCAAAGATGGAACCCTTAAATTACATTCAAAAGAGCACCAGATCTGATCAACCACATATTACCCTTCCACTTTACGTCAGATTTGGCATAACTAAGATCACAAATCGGCATCCCACTCAGATTTTTAGCGGCAGACTTCATAAGTATTTTTAGGTCCTGCTTCAAACCAGTAGATGGCAAACTTAACTCACTTAAGTCCACATAACGGTTCATTCATGAGGTAAATAAAGAAGTGCATTATTAATTTATGCCATAACACAAGCTCTACCGCCAATATTTATTTAGCCAGCTGTTTCCTCCTGTGCCCTTTCAACTGTATAGAAGCGGGCCTTATGTTAGCGCTCACCAAGCCCATTTGCCCAAGACCTAAGGAACATTTTGTCATCATGTAGGTACCACAAGCAGCCTTTTCTCTCGCAGCTACACTTTCGGGCTCCTGCGGCGCTGGACAGTCCCATAATTCATGGAGTATCCACACAAACACACCGCAGAAACAAGTGCTAAGTTACACTAATAATGAATAATGATTAGTTTACAAAAACGACCAGATAAAACATCGGATCCTTTTTCATTGCACTGTGGTAGACTATGCTGCAGTAAACAGACAGACAAATAAAGTATACATGTTATTGAAATCGCAATAACAGTATTCTTTTTGCGCACATATTGATTAACGTCATGTGTATGGAAGTAATTAATCGTTAATTATAAAGAGCCACACAACCCACAGCCGCCATCTCCCACCACCATCCCAACACAACAAACACACAACAAAAAAAACAAACAACTACAAGAGCACACAAGAATCACACAAACCCAACAAACACAG
>JABJVO010000115.1:28074898-28086601 GCA_026770805.1 Boulengeromyrus knoepffleri
ATATAAGTCTTCTTTGTGTGCACTAATTGCTCACCGTCCTGTTTATCTAACAAATTAATCCTTCAATAAAAAACGCCCCCCAACCCCCCCCCCCCCCCCCCCCCAAAAAAAGAAAATCAAATTAAATGGGTCCCAGCGGCGAAATTTCTTGAAAATACCCAAACTACACTTATTCCGAAAAGGGCTACAGCCAGTTCTACTATATACCAGAAACGCATTAACATAAACACAAGTATTTAACATAAACATAATTTAAAACGTAGGGTACAGTAGTATTTAATAGCCTTAGGAATTATTTCCTTAGTCAAGTTTAATAAAAGCTGACGGAAAACAAATACAGTGTGATTAAAAAAAAATGTGGCTTTTAAATGAATATTGAGTCGTGAACAACACTGTTCAGTTAGTTATTTGGCATTTAAAACCTTTAGGATATTAGCTACGCCGTTTCCCAACACATGAACACATTACAGCAAAAAAAAAAAAGGCAATGTACAGTTTTGTCTGTTTAAAGATATCCTCCTTTAACCTGAAATGAGATGGCTAGGTTTATTATAAGGACTTGCGGTGCTCACCTTGTGAAAGTTGCGCGTTGAGGGTCAGACTGATCCCGAAAGCAGGCATTGAGTAAGAGGAGAGGTCCTCCTTCCACTCAGGGGGAGGGACCACGTCAGGAGTCAAGCATCAAGAAATTATTGTATATATAAAAAACTGCTCTAAGTCATCCCAAACCGGCGATCCCATTAGGCACCTAGTAAATTTCACACGCAGATCAATGGCTGCTTTTGGCTAATGCATTTTACGATTTCTGCTGCTGTTTCCGATGAGCACGCAGGCAGCTCTAGCAAAATACTACTCAATACTACGATCTCATTATGCTAATGAAAGGGCTACACTGAGCTATAGGCGGGTGGCGTCTCAGGCTGCAGATGGGAATACTGCGAAATATATATACACTATACGCTCTGATGACAAAATAATGACAAATACAACCAAACGGTAACTTAATAAAAGGTAAATCGACTTATAATCAGTGACTAGCAAACTAGCAATTATATCACACGTGTTATATATAGCGATCGTGTTTAACTGCAATGGGAGGGGTTTAGTGAAAGTTTAAACCTACGATTTCTCTGTGTGTGTGTGTGTGTGTGTGTGTGTGTGTTGTGGGGTACGGGTGCTTCTGTCTAGTGGTAACTAATTTTGCTATCTTATTTAGACAACTGTCCCCACCAGATAGCAGATCAAGAAAAAAGCAGGTATCTTGCGGACATCCTACCCCAAACAACTTAATCTGCTTTTTGTGTAAAACTTTTTTGTTTGTTTCCAGTGTTTCATCTGTTTCTGACTATTAGTGCCTTGGGGTTAGAGGTATTTAATTACATTAAAACGGGAATCAACAGGAAATCCGCACAATTAGAGCTGCGCCTAACCTGTATTTGCGGGCTGGTCGGGGACGGGTGGGCTACATACAGTATAGCTAGGGTTACATTAGGTGCAGGAATAATATTCTGGAATAGCGACTATTCTAAAAGCTTTCCTCAGCTCTAAAAAGTGTTTATGAGATTTCATTATTTCACAATTTCGTTATATTCACGCCATAAAACCATAAAAAAATATATATTTTACAACCCGGATTTCAGAAACATTAAGTCACCGCTGTGCATCAGCTGCAAAAACTGCGGTTGTCTTCCTCGGTTTTCACAGCAAGTGGCACTATTGTCTGTTGGATTCATTTTACCCAGTTATGGGAAGAAAACGAACGAGTAATTTGATTAATTTTAGGCTGAGAATTTTAGCTATTCCCATTCTTCACAGATGCAGTTGTACGGTTTGCTAAATGATATCAAATAGCAATTAATTTATTAAATATATACAATGAGTAATAATAAATTAAACTGTACTGGTTTAATACATTAGGACCGAAAGACCCATTAAAATAGTTAGCAGTTAACCACTGAAAGATCACAGACTAGTAATATGTCTTTTATATGTAAACGTTTAACTGTTGTTATGTATAGAGTTGTTACAACACTGTGTTAAATGAGCGTAATTTATATTAATCCAGCAAAATGGTTAATCCGTGTGGTCATAAGTATGTTTTTTTAAGTTTTCTCTTTAAATACTTTTAAGATTATCATGGGTAGGTAACACTTTCCATATATTAATGTTGCAACTGCTTACTATACTAGAACTTCATATTGAGTGTTCATCACTCAATAACATAGAATGTGCAGAGTATCAATCTGTTGTTAAACAGTAGTATTGCACAATAAAACATCATTCGCTGCCAAAAACAAACCCAACATGCAGAACCTGGAAGAAAATGGCGAATTAAGGTTGATTATTATGCATTATTATCCAGACCAGAGTCACAGGGAGCTTGGAGCCTGTCTCAGGAAGTACAGGGCATGAGGGAAGGTTGTAGCATGGAAACATGGTGAGAAGATGCAAAGTCTACCTGGAGGTTTGAGGGTTTCGCCTGAACCTGGGTGGTGTGTGGCCTTGTAAGTTCGATCTCTGTACCTGTGACAGCAAGGTGCTGGTTCAAATCTCGTGGCTGGCAGAATGACTCTTATGATCTTGCTGAGGGTCTGAACCAGCACGCATAAAGTTACCAGTGAGTATTCTTAAGTCACACTCCTTCCTTGGCTCTGCGGTCCCAGCTACGGTGTCACATCTCATTGCTGCTTTTTGGATCATGCAGAAAGGACCTTCCTGTTGGGTTTTTAGTTTCAAGCACTGGAGGTGGGCAGTGACAACACTTCCAGCTGCACCTTGTGGCCTAGCTTTTTATGGTTTACTTAAATTACCTGCTGCTGTTATTAATCTCATAAAGCCATCTGCTTTTCAACTCCATGTATAAGTGGGTGTAATTTCTTGGTCAAGTAATACATATAGATATAAAGCAGCACTTCACCATTTCATGTAGTGATCAGTGCTGTTGATTTTCCTAAAATTCTGTAAAACAAGACTGGAGAGATGTTATTTGTAAGCATTTAATGTTATTTGATTCAACACAATAGAGTAATCTCTGTGTTGTGTTCCTTGTAGTTAAAGTTTCATATCTGTGCATTATGTCTCTAACACATGTAAATTGTTTCATGATGCTTAATTCAGTGCCAATGATATATTATTTTTCATAATAACTTTTTATAATTTTGGACACTATGTAGTTTTTTTGTATGGAATTGATTTGACATTCATTGCTTCTGTTAAATGCCAAGGACATTTTTTCAATGTTTGATTCTACAAACATCTTAAATAAGTGAATTAAAAACTCAGTCCCACCCATAAATCTGTCTCCACAATTATAGCAACTAATAAGATTTCATTACATTCTCATCCATTGAAAATGTGTTTCTATATTAGACTGTCTTAGCTAGAGTTTTTAAAACCATATTAAAATTATCCATCGTTATCATTTTTATTTGACCACAACATCATTTGTGCTTAAAAATGTGTGTCCCCTGCCTCGTTACCCATAATATAATTCAATCAACACAGAGGGCGATTTAAATCTTTGCCTGAGATCACAAACCCAAAGCATCAGTAAAACAGGGCATAATATTCTTTAGAGAAATCCTTGTTTTTCAGCTGGGTTTTTGTTTCTTTGGTAACAGGTGAGAGCGTCATGTACCTAACGAATGTTCCATTATAGATAAGAATTCAGAAACAGGCAATGCTTTTGTTTGATTTACGGGGGTCCATGCAATGCAGTGTAAGCAGTTATCAAGGGACTTCATATCATGTACCAGTGATTCCTTCTCTTATATTCTTGTTTTCAAAGCACCATAACTTGAGGGATCAGGTTTTGGAACTCTTGAGCAGTTTCCGTAACTATTTCTATAGACATTCTATGCATCCTTATACTTCTGCATATTCTGCACTTGTAATTTATAACTAAAGCAAACAAATAAAGCTGTAAATAAAAACAGTATGAAATATTCAAATGAATCTGACATTTTTGTCTATGGATAATGAAATATTTATTATTTCGGGGAAAGTTGGTAAACATTGTTCTCTGACAGTTATAGCCAGTAGACTAAACTTTGTGTGGGAATGCATATTTATATTTCGTGTACTCTTCTATAAAGAGTCTGTGTTACCATGTTATATTTGATAGTACCTTGAAATACTCAGGGGCCATAAAAAGACTTCACTAAAGAGGGACATGGTCAAATAATGAAAGAGATTCCTGGCAGGGAAAGGCTGCTACACCCACTGGAAACGCTCTGACGCAGCAGCCCCCACCCATCCTCTGTAGCAGCTTCTACAACAGGGCAACTGCATGGTATCAGTCCGACAAGTATCGGTCCGTAAACAGCAGAACTGCAGTAATGATATTTTATTGAGCAGAAACAGCAGGATATTTCCTCTAAGTAGCTTCCTGGTAGGTCAACAATAAAATTCCCAGAAAAAATAGGATGCACCGTTAACTGTGAACTTCCTCTCCTTTCTTCTATGTCTGCACTGTACTATTCCTGTACGTGTTAAAGTGCTAAAGGACACAAACAGGGCATTTGTTACTGTTTTACCTACGTAAACAGTGGAAAGTGCGGTAAGCTCACCGGCAAGAGTATCAGATAGATGTTCAGTCCTTGCCGAAAAAAAGGAAAATGTGTCAAAACTTTGGTTTTTGTTCTTTTTTTTTTTTTTACTAAACTAAAAGTAAAAAGGACAATGGAAGACTGTCCCTTTGAGCCCAGGACAGACATTTTAAATCAGCTGATCATATATCCATCCATCCATCCATCCATGTACCTTCCAACTGCAGATTTACATTCTTTTTCATTGAAACAACCACCATGCAGGCCCCTAATTCCATTCAGGTCACAGGGGTTGATTGCCTCTCTCAGGTCACAAAGCCAGGGAATGCATAAGTGATGAAATGTGTCATCCTGGGCACAGGTCTCAGTGCTTTGCAGAAAGTCATCCAGTGCACACAGAGACTCAGCCTGTTGCTCCAGCATACGTTCCTCAGGATTACAGAGGAGACGCGCTGTCATGCGATTGGGCCCCTAGCCTCTGTCTGGTGAGTCACACACACTGGGCATTTCAGAGGAGCCAGGTCATCCGGTTACATGCTTTCTGGATGCCAGGAAGAAAGCAGATTATAAGGAGGAAACGGGGGGAGGAGGTCCAGAGCGGGGGCTCGATGTTCACCCTCGGCCCTGGAGGAGGGCTTCCCCCTTCAATCCAAGCCACGTCTGCTGTGAGTACACCCCCTCTGACAGACTCCTATCTTGCGCCTTGAGCCGTACTGTCACTCTGCACTGGATGAGCGCTTGTGGAAAATGACCGCAGTATATAGTGACAAATAAATAAAAATACAGTTACATGGTAGCATTTATATCAGGTGAGTCACCAAGAAGACAATAAAAGGCGTAAGGACCCTTCATTGGTTATACTGCACAGTACAGTGGGATCTTACAGTATGAGTATGTACAGTATGCTGTCACGATTAACGATTCGCGCTTCATGTTTGAGTGCCTTATAAACACAACACCTGAGATGTGCTGCAGTATTATATATTTCTTTTAGAAAAATAGATTAGGTGGGTTTGGATGAAGTGAGTGTTTAGGGCTGGAATATTCACAGGGCTGACAAACAAATTTATCACCAGTAGGCAGTAGTCTTAATGATCACCACATGTCTTATTTTTGGAGAAAAAAAAATCCATTATTAGTGCAAATGCTAATTTGATTTATCTAGATTCTCCATGAAGGAAGTTGGCAATTAGCATCATATGTAGGGTGACCACTAATCCCTGTGAGCTGTGAGCTAGGATAGGATTTGTAAGCTACCATCTCAGTTAAAAAGCTATGGATTTCCCTTTAGCACTGAGCTCTTGCTGTGTGCTGATTGGTCAGTCTCCCATAATCATGCACTCATGCAATCATGTGTCACTGATGTTAATGTGAAACAGCCGGATGAGTCTTTCAATCAACGAAACAAAACAGTAAAAGCACAAGAAGAACTGAATTACTTAGTCAAACATGGGAGCCTTTCAGTTTTAAAGTAGTTTGTAAAACCTGAAATAGCTCATAGTGTCGCCCCTAACATGGATTAGGTGGACACCCTAATCATATGACATCTAATGCACTACTGACTGGTTAATGTAATTGGTAATGATGGATGAAGATGATCATGAAGGCATTTTACTGCATAGTGATGCCAGTGTATAATAGTGTATCTAGCAAATAAAGCCTTAAAAAAGTTTTTTTAAAATAAAAAATTATAATCATAATCCTTATTATTATTATTATTATTATTATATGAGTGGTGCACTTGTATAATAATATTTATCAAATAATAATAATAATAATATCATCATCATCATCATCTTAGCAAATGACTAGTTCAGGTTTTAACTCTTCGGACATATTAAATTAATGCAAATTCTCACCAGCTATTAGATCATATATCTGGGTTATATAACCTAGATATATGATCATTTCAGACATCAGGGAGCTATCTGTGCCAAATGGCATTCACCCAGCACTTCTTGGCAGAGGTGTGTGGGGGTCATATCTATTACAGAGACAGCTAATGCCTCCACACCTTCAGTGCGGTCAAGAAGCACGTCCTGAATCTGGAGTTGGAGAAGCTAAACGACGTGAATCACAACAACTGCAAAGTCTCCCCACAAGTGATCAAAGAAGCACCACTGGCAGGGTTTGCACAGCTGCTTCAGCATTCGCTCCTTGTTCTTGCTTTTACCCTCTGAAACGTTTTGGCCTGGTACACAAAAGATATGGAATCACATTTAACTCCCACTATAAATACTGTCCTTTCAACTGTAAATGGTATCTCCTCCTGTAATACCTTGTTTGAGGAAAAACAAGCATTATTCATACCCAAAGCTATTAACGGTAATTAACCATTCATCTTCAAACTCCTATTGCGGGTCAGGGTTGTGGGGGTGGGATGCTAATTTTCCCAACTGCAGATCTTTGGATTGTGGGAGGAGACCCACACAACAATGGTAGAACATGCAAAAACCACACAAATGATGCTTTTCCACTGCCACCCGGAACCGAGCCGTACCGGAGCCTTACCGCGAACTGGCGGTTTTCCATTGTTTTACGTACTCACACTGACACGGCCTTGCTTACTAACAGGGGCCACAAGCATGACCAAACTGAGCTGATTGCATCACCACCATCTGATTGGTCTAAATTCACGGCGAAATTGGTACCGGTGGTAATATGCATGAATTATATGAAGGAAAAGGGGCACGCTCTATATATTATTCATTATAAGTATTGATGCACCTGGTAACTCAGATCTTGAAAACTTCCAGCCCCCAATTTAAAAGCGCACTTATAGAACAGCTGAACGGAAGGTTCTCGTAATGCACTCTGTAACTAGTGCCTCTACATGGTAGAGCTCGGGTAGGACTCGGTTCCCGCGTGCCAGTGGAAAAGCACCAAAAGAGCGATGATAGGATTCCAACCGCCAGTCCTGGAAGCGTGTGACACAACAGTGTCACTCACAGAGACGTAACTAACTGCAAGTAATTATGTAACTCTGTGTAACTAACTGCAAGTAATTGTTGTGTACAGGGTGCCGCCTTGTTTCATGTTATGAAAACCAATGTTTTTAGCAAGTATAAACAATTTATGCTGTTAATTATGCTAATATCTGGTAAGGGAATTGGAACAAATTGACCTATATCATGATTTATGTGTACCATGAAAAAGACCCAAATAGCTTAATAATTTTGAATAATGTGTCTCTCTGATATGAATTTCTAAAAAGCAATTTGACGCGTCTGCTTAAATGTGATGGATGAATGAGTCTAGAGCGGGAGGGAACATGCGACTGCATTAATCTGAGCCGGGCAAAGCCGCTTATGCGGTGATGTTCTGCCCTCTGGGCCCCATCTGCATTACAGGGCTCTTCATCAGGGGGATCCACCCCCTTCCCCTACATAACCCCGAATCAACTTCCTCCATCTCTATGCAGCCAATAGGAACTTCGATCTCAGTCAGCTGGACGGAGCCTATATGAGGCAGGGGCGTGGTATATTTATGGAATGAGTGCCTCTACTGTTTAGTGGAGGCAACACAAAGGCACCATTTTGGGGGCTATGCAAGAGAGGTGCTCCCGGTGTAATCGTATCACATATATACGTTTTTTAAAATCTGGCTCTGGCTCTGAAAGATTTCTTGTGTGGATCTTATTATGTGGAGGCCAGGGATACGGAGAAAGCAGCCACTGTACGGCCGGCCATAAGCGACGATTCACGAGGCAGCTCCACAGCTGCAGCCACTTGTGAGTCAGACCCGCCAAATGCTCCAGCTCCTCGACAATAACCGTCTGGGCTTTGCTTGAGTATGTGCAAGCCAATGAGAGAATCAAGCAACTGTGCCTCTGGTCTCTGACAGAAGAGAAGCCTTATTTGTCCATCCATCCATCTTCCGGGGGTCGGTCTCCCAGGTAGACCCCAACTGGGATGCCAGTCTATCGCAGGGCACAGACACGCTACCAG
Organism: Boulengeromyrus knoepffleri; assembly: GCA_026770805.1. NCBI lineage: Eukaryota > Metazoa > Chordata > Actinopteri > Osteoglossiformes > Mormyridae > Boulengeromyrus > Boulengeromyrus knoepffleri. Next base: position 28,083,393 of record JABJVO010000115.1, read on the forward strand.
AAATGTAGCGACTCCAATTAGTCCAGATACAAATGTTTAGATAGCGGGAGGAAACGTACGTAACACAGACAGAATTTGAAATCCCCGCGCACACGTAGCGGACATCGGGCACGGACTCTGAGCCCTGGGGGGGCGTGGCCCTCCGAGTCACACCCATTTTATTCAAGTCGTAATGCATTTCAGCTAAATTGGCTACACATGCGCAAGTGAAAACAATGGACATCGTTGTAATATTGTCCTTGTGAATATACATCAGGGGAGGAAAAGCTGGTTCAAGAGTTCCGATTCAAAACATGTAACACGTGAAGTATTCATAAGCTACCGTGGGATTTCACCCGGTGAAAAAGAGGAAGGGCTTTAGTATTCTTAGCCATCCAATCACGTGTCATCTTTTCCTTTCCCTTTGTCCTTTATCTTTTGTTTCAGGCTGGTTGTCTCTGCCATATCCTGCAATCCCCAAAAAAGGGAAACCCCCACCTCAAACCCCCCCCCCCCCCCCCCCCCCCATCGCTGGCTTTATTGTATCTATTGGATTGAGGTGTAACAGCTCTGACCAAAAATAAATAAATAAATAAATAAACATAAGAAAAAATAAAAAGTTGCGATCTATCAAAGGTTTTTTTTTTTGATAGGATGAATGAATTTTTGCATGATGAATTTTCACTTAAACGTCAGCGCACTTTTGGAGGGAGGGCACCGAGACGTATTCTGGCGGGCGGCGGCACGTCGGGCCGCACGGCGGGGGAGCGGCGGTCGTTTTGTTCCCCTGCCCCTGACGGAGAACAAAAAGGTCAGCCGCACCCTCGGCCGCCTCCACAGCACGCTGGGTCCTCTGTTTATCAACCAAACTAATCTATTCTTGTTACTCTCCACTTCAGAGGGAGGCTCTCATCTGCAGTTTGGTGCCCCCCCCCACCCCCCCCCCCCCCCCCCCCCCCCCCCCCCCCCCCCCCCCCCCCCCCCCCCCCCCCCACCACCCACCCTGGGGGAACACGCTGCTGGCATCTGGCCAGCTTGTCATATGTGGAGGATGGCACAGGGTTGCCATTAAAATCAATTATATGGGTCAATGTTTTTATTAAAGGATTTTCTCAAACTAAGTTGTCGCGAGTTGCTGTTGTTTTTGTCGTGACCTTTTCTACACAAAGAGGGATATAAAGCTTTCGAAAAAGCAAAATGAAAGTGTACGTTTTACATATTTATTTGCATATTTCATATTTATTATTATCCATACAAACAACTACGATAAATATGTAGTGTAATGTGTCTTTTACAGCCCTGCTAAGTAATGCTGTTCAGATCTAATGACATCAAAAAATCTAATGAAAAATGCTTGTTTTACGTCATAATATCTATGCTTTATTAGCTATGCAAAAAACTACGGTAAAAGTATAAGTTGTGTTGCATTACTTTTTTTGTAATACTGAGCCATGCAATTCTTATTATTAAGTTTTATTTACAGGAGGACATTGCAGAATATCATTTAATCTCCACGAGCTGCTATAGTGTGTGTTTGTGTGCCCAGGGTAGGCCGCTTTGGTTTGGGTACCATCATTGTCTGAAGTGAGGAAGATCCCAAATCCCTGCAGTACCCGCACCTCGCAATCCCTCACGGAGCGTCACGGTGTATAAATAGGCATGTTTAGCGTCTGACCTTTGGCAGACCTGCTGCAGACTGGGAGCGTCAGCAGCGGAGCCTGGGCCGCAGTACGTACTCATGTGCTCCATTGCCATCCACAGAACACTGACCGCAAATCCATAACGTTCCCATAACTGAAATCCACGCGTTCCTTAATGGAACATCTCACCTCCATCCTCTCGTCTTCACAGTTCAACGACTGTTCAGCAATTTCAGCCAAGCCTCTCCTAAAAAAAAAAAAAAACAATTAAACATTAAAACATTTAAATATAGTTGATTGACTTTTAAGGATGCATAACAATTGAAAGTGTATTTGTCTATTTAAATTACACAGGAATAAGCCTACCAATCTACCAATGACACCCCCATCTATAGAACATTGGAGCTTTTTCGTATTCTCCAAAATACAAATTATTTTGTCAAAAAAGACTCCACTCGACATATAGCAGTACAGAAACTCCTTTTCCCTCGCTGAGGACCTGACCTTAGTGTTTTTTTACCCTCCTAACAGGTGTTGGCTAAATGATTATAAATCGGTTCCTGGACAAACATTCATTGTGAATCCATGCAGGGCCTGCACTAATATAATTAGAACCAGAACATCAGGCCAGTGAAGTCTCTCCATCTGTCTGACATTCTGATTTCGCTACCGGGCCACTTATCGGCCAAGGAGGAGATGTAAGGAGGGACAGGATTGGCCGACTCTACCAAGGCGAGTAACGGCGCTGTTCCCTCTGCCCAATGCCTGCAAGCATCTTGGAGGATGACTGCAATTGTCTGGGAGACAATGCAAGGAATGTTTTTTGCTGCTGCATGCAGATCAGGGAAGGGGTGACCTGTCTGAAGAAATTATCCTCCCCCCCCAGGACTTCAGGGGTATAGAAAGGCCTTAGAAAGGCCAGGGCCCCCACCTTTTCAAAGACCCCAGGAGAGGGTCATTTGGGGGGGCCCCTCTCGCTTTGGAGGTGAGGGGGGGCGAGTAACCCATCTAATTAAGCAATGAAATTCTGTTTATTTCCGAAGAAAAGCTCGCTGTAGGCCTATCGGGCCTCTTACATCACGCGATTGGGCAGGGGCCCCTTGAACCAGGGACATTGACTGGATTCTGAGCAGCGATTATGCAAACCAATGTATCCAATAACAAAATCCATGACCATTTCCTTTCCGTCACATCGCAGGAAATGCAGGGGCTCTAGGCAACTGCATATTCTGCTTATCGCTACATTTGGCCGTGAGAAAGGCCAACATCACGTTTCGCTGTTAAACTCAGAAGTAAGAGGGGGCCGTTACCAGCAGATAATCACAGACCACAATGCACCACTTAACAGAGTGCCAAAAGATACATAAAACGCCAAAAGTAAATAGGCTCAGATTTAAGATATTGTCAACTGTTTATTTGATATCAAACTGTCGTCCTGCCCCCAAGTCACACCAGATGGGTTTGTGCGGTTTGTGTGGTCTCAACCCCCACTTTGGGAACCACTGGTCTAGCTCAGGGTTTCTCAACCCAGTCCTCGGGGACCACCAGACGGTCCACATTTTTGCTCCCTCCCAATTGCCAGGGAATTAG
>JABJVO010000115.1:28094789-28113504 GCA_026770805.1 Boulengeromyrus knoepffleri
CCCCAACCCCACGTGGCTGAAGATCAGAGGCTGGAAGATGGATGGATAATAATAATAATAATAATAATAGTCAATTACATACTAGATAAGATGCAGAAAATGGTTGCAGGGAGTATCTCTTAAGCATGGTCCTCAAAATGTTTGCCTTATTATAGCAGGGTAATATGTAAAGAAGAGAGATACTTCATTCATGCTGTGGGGAAATTGTGTTTTTGCCTAAGCCAGAAAGTTGGGTTCAAGTTTTGTGGTCAGGGCACAGGACTGGTCTGCTCCTAGCAACCCTGGAGCAACTGCAGTAAAGGGCTTTGCATAAGGGCCCACCAGTGACATCACTCTGCCAGCCACGGTACTGGAGCAGGTCGACCTTCCAATCACGGGCACAGCGTCCTAACTTGCTGAAACAGACACTGCCCTAATCATTGTACACTGGATACAGGAATACACACCGAAACCCTAACTGGCTGAGAGAATGGACCTGAGTGTAGAGAATGTCTCAAAACCCACTGCTACACCCTGCCAATCTGGCCTACGTAGCCTAAAGGCCCTCACTCACCTTGCGTATTAACGTGATGCGAGCTGACTGACAGTGACAGATGTGATACTTAGGACTATCCATTAAGACACACTTATGGCCGGGGAAGAGCGCCGTAATGGTGATGGACTGTGAACAGGCATAAAGTAACGGATTGCACAGGTGCCTCTGTGAGTGCTGATGTTCGGTGATTTGTCTGGGCAAGATGCAAATGTTTGACCAAGGCCTATACATATGCATTTGCTCACACGCATGCAGGCCCTTGCCTAAGAAATGACCTTATGTTGAGTGATCTTAGAAGATAATTGGAACTCGTGCATCAGCGTTCCAGGATACTTTGCATAGAGATTCTATAGTTTACTTCAAGGTAGCCTGTGGTTTCTGAATCTTGATACAATACCAAAATCTATCCATCCATTTTCTATATTGCCTGCCCAGGATGGAGTCACAGTGAGTGTCAGACCCAAACACGAAAACAAAGGGGAGATTTCCTATACAGCAGGAATGGTCTTTGGGCTACATGCAGCCCGCAAGACGGTAACATCCAGCCCGTGAGGCATTTCATAAATACAAAAAGCAACTTAAAAAGTATAAAAAATAAATATATAAAGCCATAATGGGACCAAGCACACTATCAGGGCCTAGTTACCATGGAAACAACTTCATGTCATTCTGTCATGGGTATGGCTATAAGCCTTCACAGCAAATTTCATGTCAATTGACCAAAGATTGGCCAACATATGAGCTAACTGTCTGCTTGGTGACCTCATTGCCAAATTTGATAGGCTGTAATGGACGAATAGTTTTGAAAATAAAAAATCTGTCTTATTGGAAAGCTTTGTAAAGGTTATTTGCCACTAAATAAGACTGCCATTAGGCAGCAATAGTTCTTTATAGTATTTTGGAGGAGAGTGGCAGGAGTTAGAGATTAGCTGGTACAGTAGTTGTTTAGGTCAACTGGGTCCAGACCAGGGGTCTCATTTATCAACTGTGCGTACAAACAGTTTTGTGTGTGAATCAAGTGTATGCACATTTTTACACATAGAATTGTATTTATCAGTTTCTTCCTGTAGATACAAATATGCGTATATTTACAAACACTCTCGATTTTACGTACGCACAAACCCCTAGTGGCAAAGAAGCGTAACTAAAACAATCTGATTGGTACATAGGATATGCCCACGGATTTGCCAACCTTGGCAGATTGACAAAAGGATTGGTCTAGTTATGTTCAGGCAAAGTATGTGCAGGCAGGTCATGCTTGCAACAAGGAATTGTGCTAAAGTCATATGAGGTCCATGGTTAAAGAAATAATATATCACCCTCACTAAATACAGTTTTACGGTGAGTTACACCTGATCAACTAAAGTCTGATCAATTTTGCATCTGAGATCCATAGAAAATAATATACACTGATCAAAAGACTCCTGAAAGTGGATGCAGTAGGACTTTAGTGGGTGTATGGCTTAGTGTTACAGGTGTAGGAGAATGGGCAGTGCTTCCAGCCGAATAACGACCCATGGTCCATATCTAACTTGTAATACAGTATGTATATAGTAATGCATATATGACGGAAAGCTACAATAAGCAGATATGACACAGATGCAGTACCGATACTGTACTATTTCATTATATAAAAAGAAACTTACTGTACTGTATGATAAAATATTTATAGTAATAAATACAATAAAATATTTCACCGCAGCTTCAGGCACTGCCTTCTTTCTCAATTACCATTGTTAGTACTTGCGTGCACTTTTTGATTTTGTAGTGCAATTCATCGTTTTTTAAATGAAATTTAAGTGAAATCTCCATTTTATTATAAAGTGTTGTGATTTTGCATTTACATTTTTTGCTGTAGAGTACTGTGTGCATATTGCACGGCATTATCTGCACGTGTCACCTGTCCCCACGCCAGGTCTTTCTCTTTCTTTGACGGGCCTGTCGCGCCCTGCCTGCCTGGCCTACATGCTCTGCCTGCCTGGCTGCCTGCCCCTCTCATTCTCTCCCTAGTGTGGGTCTAACAAGCCACAACTGTTGCTTGTTTTGTCTTACTTCTCGATCCATCCCTCGTGTAGATCACTCCGGCTGCCTCTTGTTTGCTCCTTCATCAGTTGTGTTATAAAGTGCCTCCCAGTTATGTACTCCCCAGTCTCGTCATTGATGTTGCTACCTGCTTGTGCTCCAGAGTTTCTCCTGTCCTGTCCGCCCACTCAAGCAAATCAGGGAACTTACTGAGACTTGAACTGATGAACTTACGGTAATGAATCCATAGCCTTAACCACTAGGCCACCTGGTGGTGGAAAGGGAATTCGATTTCATTTAGTGGCTTGCAATACACACAGGACATGAATCAATGTGACCCTGGGCTCTTACAGACTGGGCTTCCTTATCCTCAATGGGAAATATTTCCTCCAGCTTCCTTATCTTGGGAGCGCACAGGCGTAGGGTCTACAGTGCTCTCCCAGCTTTGTGCATCGTACGGCCTATCAGGAGACACACGTCACCGATCCGGCTCCGTGGAAACGGGTGTGGGGTTTGCAGTGCGATAACGGGGTGGGGGGTGAGGAGTCACTGGGCCTAGTCGCTGTCAGTGGGGAACCTTTGGTACATGCCTACATTTCCTCCTCATAGATACGGAGCGACTGGCATCATTCACAGTCTCAGCTTTCTGAAATAATGGAAAAATGGCAGCAGCAGTGGATTTGGCCTAAATCATTGTAGCACAAAGCTGCACTAGCCACTGGTGAATTTGCAAACGGAAAACCAAAATTTTCCAAATTCTTGCCAGCCAGTGTCTGTTCTATATTTATTAAACTGTATTGGTAACTATGTAAATATTATAACTGTATAAAAGGCACTGCTGATGTAAACAATTATCTGACGTTATTAACGTTTTAATTTTTCCATGTATTCTTATAGCTGCAATAATAACACCAATAATAATAATAATAATTATTATTATTATTATTATTATTATTATTGAATATAATATAAGTGAATACGCGCAGAATAATCTGTAAATTATTAGGTTTCTTTTCAGAGTGTTTTAAATGAGCAGCAGTAGTCTTGCTTTGCTGGATACTTACCAGCAGATAGTGCTGTTGTTCTCTTATAAAACTGAAGTTTAAATTATTTCTATGATGGCAGGCGCTGGTGCCGTATGTTCTGTTTTTTCAAGTGTCCCTGACGTCTTAAAGATATTCTCCAAGCATAAAACAAGCGTATTTTACATATAAATACAAATGTATAATTCCATGTAATTATTTATTTAAGTGGAAATGTATTTGTACTGAAGGCTAGCAAAGATATGCAATACTCATTCTCAACAGATATCCATGCCACTGGTTTTTGTAACTTGCACTAAACATGCTCACGGAAGGAGACATTATGATAAAGCACAAACTTCCCATACAGGAACAAAATCGATGGCTAAAAGCCACTTCTCTAAATAAAAGCGATAAATTTATTTTGATGTCTAAGTAACTAGGCCTCCGAAACTGTGAAATCCTATTATAGAAAGATAGCTGATAGTTTGCTTTAATCGATGCAGTAAAGTTCAGTAAATGATTGCCTTCTGACTGAGCAACTTTTAAAAATACCCTTGTGAAGGGCACCTAAACACTAACTCCTACAATTGGTTGTAGTTGAAAACAGTTATAGAGAAATTGAGACATAAAAAATGGACAGACAAAGTAAAAGAGGCCATTGAGAGCCAGGTTGGCACTTAATCTCTTTTATTGCTGGGCTCACAACAGGACAGTGAACAGTGGGGGGGGGGGAGGGGGAAGGGGGGGCATCAGCCACTTAACTGATGTATCTCCTGTGATTTGCAATAAACTGTCATTCAGCTTGGCCAACAGACAGCAACAACTTTGTTCCCAATGTTTCTTTTAATTACTGTTTACTCATTAAAGTAATTTACACAGCAGAGTTGTTTAAGGAGCTGCATCACTGCTTGGGAAGTCCTGGAAGAGGGTGTCTGCAGACCTGTAAAATGCTTTGTTTGATCCACGTGCGTACCACCTGCCGTCGGGCAGCTTATTTAATGTGTTAATGTCCGATGTCATTTTATGTCAAGTCATCGCTTTGCAGTGCACTGCTTCCCAGTGTCTATTAAATGCCCGGAAGCTTCTGACAGCCTGGAAGATCAGAGGTAGGAGCTGCGTTTATTAGACCCTGATCTTTTGTTTTTGTGCACTGGATGTCCTTTGAAAAAGGGCGTGTCTTGTGTTTAATCAGCTGTAATGGATCATTTTGCAACAGGGCAGGAGTGCAGCAGAATTAAGGGCGGGAAGGTGGGGACTTTCTCTCTCTCTCATCATCACTATCTCTTTTTCTCCTAATCCCCCGCCGTGAGGGATAGAGAGGTCAAGGTCTGTTCACCCGTCACCAGGAGTGTCTAACCCAGAATTATCGAGCGGTTCTGAGTCCATTGCGCTACAGAGGAAAGCTGTTATATACAACACACAGGCTTGTGAGAAGGAGATGGTGACAGTTATACAAAATCCTGAATAAAGACAGTAGATACCAAACTGTATGGCAAACTATAAGTAGGAAACAGTAGTGAAAAGCAAAAATGCAGTTTACTAGCATATGCTGCAATAATGAAATGAAAGAGTCAATGATGTTGTGTTTTGGCACCTAGACATGCAATAAATAAAATAAAAATTCCTTTGTGAACCATATGCAGTGTAAAACAAAGGTGGAATAAGCATTAAACATACCAAACAGCCATTTACAACAGTCCATTATCAATCCTCTTGTGATCACTTCCTTGTTCCTACAGATGCTGAGAGACTTGGAGGAGTGAAAAGCAATCACTGCACATTGTGAGAAATGGTGACATTTAGGGTTTGCGCAGGGGATTGGTCAGCCTCAGCTCTGCGTCCTCATACCTACTCAGAGTGGGAGAAGCACAGATACAAAAAAACACATTTCATCTGTGTAATTACATAAAGTCCTGATTAACAACTAATGTTAATTGGCAACCCACTGCATTTTCTCCTTAAAGACGACTGCCGTAAAGTGCATACACAGACTCGCTGCCTGCTTTATGAAGACACTCAGCATTTTGAAACATCACAATGAAGTGATTCTTATTATGACAAATACCGGCGAAGACTGTCACTCATCCTGAATGTATAGAACGATTTGAAAGGCATCTCTTTGTAAACCCTGGGAATGCTCTGTAGGGCGTGAATATTACAAGCTTATGGAAAGACTTGGTTACAACTATAAGGTTATACTTGTGTCAGATATTCTGGCATTCCTCTATATCAGAGTGCTGAATGGGGTGGTAGAGTCATGGAATATAATTCAAATGTTACCTGTTATTTGTCAACAAGATGCCTTTGCAAACATTGGCTGAAAGTCTTTATAGCTCCATCGGCTTGAATTTTCTCACTGGAAGATGGGAAGACAAACAAGCATGAGAGAGCAATCCTCCACGGCATGGAGTTAGTAAGGGATCATACATAAGCCATTGTCATCTTATTTATGGTGACACAAACTTTTATCGTCTCACTGAAACTGTTCGATCACACTGACGTGACGCCGTGTATGGGTCTGCGGATGAGAACTCTGTGCCACTGATCAGAAGGTCACTGGGAGAGTAATGTTACCCTGAGCAAAGGCTTTAACCCCAAATTCTCTGGGGGGGTTGGTTACTGACCCTGCTCTCTGAACCTCACTTAAATGTTTTTATGTTCAAAAGTGGGTGATACTTTACTTGGCACAAATAATACAGCATTATGCTCGAACTTATGTAACAATTAACCACAGTCTAAGTCTTAGTTACATACTGATCTCATGCTAATTCATCATTAAAGTATTGTGACGCATCTTTTATCTCAAGCAGTTAATATATTTGTTACTATATATGTTAATTCTGATAATCTTTGTGAACTACTGGAGGGACTACTGAAGGAACAAGTCATGAATAACACAACTGAAGTACTGATCTCATGTTTGTTCATCATTAATGAATCATGACGCATCTTCTATCTCAAGCAGCTACTGTATTTGTTCATGATTCGTATTTCAGTAGCATCTAAGTATTTGTATCCCCTCAAGTAATGTATTACCCAAAAGCGGCCGTAAGTGAAAGCAATGTGAAATTGTATCTGTTACTGGCCAAGTTGCGAGATTGGGGTCCTGTTCACTGTTAGTTGCTACACTCTAGTTCGGTAAGAGTTTGGCACAAACCTACTGTAATGAGTTTCAAGTGAATATAGCAGCAAAAGAACCATTTCACAGGCAGCAGCATAACAGCAATGATAAGAAACCACAATCCCTCAATTAAGGTCAGATACCACTGGCCAGTGATGGAGTATTAAGGACATTGTGGTTATAAATCCCCCGAAACCATCAGCACAGGGAGTTAGCAGCGAGCAGTCATGGTCTTGCCTGAAGTACAAATCAATATTAATGTAACATCATAAAACTGCACCTAAAGCTACAGTGAAAAGCCATGTCAATTTTTTCACATTATAGCACCTACAAATATGCATGCATTTCTCTGACCAAAGATGCATTCTGAATCATAATAAAATGGAAAAAATTTAAATAATAACAATAATAATAATAATATATATGTATGTCTACATGAATAGTGCCTTGCCTAAAACTTTGCTCTGATATGTGTTTGGAAAATGGATGGTTGGATGAATGGATAGATGGATGGCTGAATACATGCAAGTGTGGATGGATAAAGTTCCTGTCATGAACAGAGAGTATTACAGTCTACCTTATGCCTTCATTTTCTGTGACCGCATATCTACGTTTTGCAGCTTTTCATTGTGTGATGAACATATGCTCTCGTGCTCTGGTGCCATCTATCCAGCATCTACATTCTATCAACAATTATCTAACATCTGTTCGCCCAAAATACTATGAAAACAAGATTAAATATTTAAACTAACAATCAGTGTTAGTATGTCTATTTCTGTGGGTGGCATAGTGGTGAAGTTAACATATTTTAGGAATAATTTACAATTTTTATCCCTCTTAAAAAAGAATATAAAAATATTAATTATGGTGATCAAAATAACATCGATTTATCTTTGGACTTTTTCGCTACTAGTACGGCGTAAGTAAACGAATGAGAATCTTTACATTTGTAACGTAAGTTGCATCAGAAGCTAATATTGTAGGGACCAAATGTCCATACAATATGATGAAAACCTGACATACAGGGGGCCACTTTTTCAGTCACCACAAGAGGAAACTCATTTCTATAAAAATCTGTCACTGTAATCAAAAAAGTAAAAATGCCAAGTCTTGTACTTTGTTTGGTGACTTATAATTAAGATTTATGGCTGGGGACTGGTTAAGGTTGCCATAGTTGCGATTACAGTTTTGCTCGTAGAAATGAATGGATGGTCCCCACAAAGATATGAATACATACGCAAGTGTGTGTGTGTGTGTATTTTGTTCCACATGGGTTTCATTTCCATTATAAGACAATCAGCCTGTCCATCCACTCATTTTCTGTAACAGTTTGTCCTATTCAGGATTGCAGGGGTCCAGAGTTTATCTATGGGTATAAAGCAGAGAATAACCCAGGATTGGCTGCCCCCCCATTGCAGGGAGGACAGACAGCAGTTTGGGTAAATGCCCGTGGTGTCTGTGTGTCTGCGTGTGCACCCTCTGGTGGACTGACAAGGTGTATCCCGGCCTTGTACCCTGTGCTGTATGGGATAGTGACCCTGACTAGGATAAGCAAGACAATATGGATCAATATCTCTTATTCTAAGTACACAGTTCAATAATTATGAATAATATAATCTGTTCAGTGAAAGAAAGGTAACACAAATCACAGGGAAAATACGACAGGCCTGGACTGAGAAGGATTCTCCAGTCTGGATGTTGACCCTCTGATGATTGGTTAGGCCTGAATTCATCAGAAACGAACAGCAAAGATCCCTGTTCGTGTGCCTGAGATACATGCTAGCTCTATTGCTTTAGCACCTTTAGCAATTCAACATTAATGATCACCTGAATCATGCAGGGACATTGTGGATGTTTCAGCACCAGGGTGCTCCTCTTTCTTTGAGCTGATTACAAAAACTGTCTAAGCTGTCAGCATCAACCACACCTAGCAAATCCATAATTCTCTAAGGAGATGGATATTAACTTTTCATTTTCCCATATGTAAACACTGTCAAGTATTCAACATAATCGATTTATTAGCTGGGGATGTTGTGATGTTGTGTGAGGTGTGAACTTTGGCTTATTATGTTTTATCTTCTGGAGAATTCCTTCTTCGGTTGAGATTGTCAGTAAGAGAACAGCGTGTATCTCGAAGTTTATTTGAAGATTCACAGGAGACCGGCTTGACATCAAAGCAGGACTTGGCAACTGATGGACAGTCATTGCTGATTTTCAGTGTTTTTTTCTGAGACCGGAGTCAATTTTTCACCCTTTCAGAACACAGAGACGGTACCAACCTAGACTTAAAAAAAAGCTTTCAAAGAATCCCACATGACTAAAGAATGAGGAAATCACAGCGGCCTTTGCAGTATGATGAAGTCTAAGATCATCACCCTTCCTTCAGATCGATATGACAAAACAAAGAAAGGTGTTTCCCAATATTTGCCTTGCAGTCATTCAAAGTTAAAACACGTAAGTTATTTAATATCACCATAAAACAATCCCATAGAATATCCGATGAAATATGCTCGATTAGCTGTTTTATATATTAAACAGATTGTGATTCCTGCCTAATATGAATACATTGCCTTAAGTATATGACAGCCATGTTATTATTAGGGATGGGAGAGTTTTTAATGCATCACGCAGTCAGGATTAAATCGTGCGTCAGTCTGTCTGTTTTGAAAGCACTGAAATTCAGCTTATTCTTGTCTGCCAGTAGTATTTTTTTGGAAATGAAGAATTTATTAAAATATGGGTCATTCTCATGAACTTGAGAATTTAAAAAAAAAAAAGGCTTAAATGAAACAATACTTTTTGTGCAGAGCAACTGACTTTACCGTAATGTTTTAGGTATATAAAAATTGTGTCATTTGTTACTCCAATTTGATGATTTTTAATCATTTCACCAAAGAGAAGCCAGAAATCAAAGAACCAGATAAACTGTTCCTAAATCTTTCAACTTCAATACATTTAGTCCACAATAAACAATCAATTCCTATAATAAGGTTTTGCTCAGTTTTTGGTTAGTTTTGCCATTTTTCGTCTCACCTCTGTAACTGTTGTCTTGAATTTGATGAATTACTTTTGTTAATTGCAGAAATAAATGGTAATGATTAAGTACCCCAGAGGTAAAATTGTCGGTTTAAACAATGAAGTTGTATAATTTGAGTCTGCAAACTATTTTGAAAAATCAGAGAAAATGAATATGTCACAGTAATGAGCTGATGAAAATGACCCTTATACTCCTCTTTATATTAATTGTATATTAATTTGGGGATTAAATGCACAAATCATGGGGTGGCAGTGTTGCAGTGCTTAGCACTGTAGCCTCACACCTCTGGGACCAGGGTTCGAGTCTCTACCATGGCTCCATGTGTATGGAGCTTGCAGGTTATCCCTGTGTCACTGGGAGTTTCTCCTCACTATCCAACATGCTAAGGTAAATTTGAGTGCTGAACCTTTTCTTACACCCATAGGCTCCAGACCCCGCAGAACCCCGGATGGATGTGGAAATATTTGTGTTTGTAAGTTTAAATGTTAGGTGTGATTAATTACAATCATGGAAAACTACAATTTATATATTTTTTAATCGATTCACAGCCCTAGTTATTATGTAGATAGATAGATAGATAGATAGATAGATAGATAGATAGATAGATAAACACATTCAAAAGAAACAAAACCTACTATGAACCTGCAATTAATGCAAAACAGACTGACACAGTGATTTAATTGTGTGTTCCAGGCTCATTCATATGTATGATCATAAAAGATTTTTGGAATGTGGGATTCAAAATGATTAGTACAAATCACATATTGACAGAAGTGGGTGGTTGCACATACTCTTAATAAAATCCACAAATGTAAAGAGATACAGTCTTAATGAAACTTTGAAAATCAAAAGGCATAGAGTGAATTTATGGCCCGTAGTACCAAGCCTACTGAACTATTGAAGGATCTTGTAATGGAATGAACACAATCAAAGCAAGTGCACCTCCAAACACTCAAAGCTTAAGATGTTCAGTATGCATTAATTGTGCCAAAAGTCCTTTAATAATTACAGTCAGTACATGGACTCTGATGAATATTCTTTATCTGTTCTTTCATTCCCGGTGTTGCTGTCAAAAGTGTCGCAGTATGAAGCTGCTCCTTCTTAAAAAAAAGCTATAAACATGCTCACTTAAATGTTCAGGGCAATTGATGTGATCCACATACTCCATAATCTACATCACAGCCTTGCACATATGTGGCATAAATTGATCACAGCTGACACTTTTATCTAAAGTGCTTTATGATTTTTTTCCCCCAGGTATACAATCGGACGTGTTACTGAAGTAATTCAGGCTAAATGCCTTGCTTGCTTGAGGGTATTAGTAATGCTATCCTGGGACTCAAACCAGCAGCCTTTGGATTTAAATTCCGTAACTTTTACTACTATGCTACCTGCGGCTTGTCTGGCAATAAAGGGCAGTTCGTTATCCGTGAAGGGCATTAATTATCTGTTTCCATGTGGGACAACCACGGGAGAAGTCCCTGCGTGTGCTGCAGACGTAAACATCGCCCCAGTTTTGGAACCTAGATATGGAGCTGGCAAAGTACAGATGTCACACCGAGAGGAATTTATTCTGTCTCCCTCCAACCTGAACCGTCCAAGATGAATAAAGCACGTGCAGTGCCTGCAGTGTCCCTGGTGCACACCCCCGAAAGAAACGTGCTGAGGAGAATAAAACTGAATTACAAAACCCAATTATGTCGAGGAATTTCTAGGACTGTGCATCAAAAATGAAAACGAATAACAGAAAATGTGCCTTTTTTTAAACACAGGGCATAAATGAGGAGGCTGACGGGTCTGAGTGTCAACGAGATATCTAAGGTTCTGGAGTGGAGCTCATTGCGCCGACGCAGTTCAGAGACACTACGCTTTATACCAAATGTGAGGGCGTGATGTTTTCATATTGCTTTTAGAGGACAAACCCATATTCACAGGCTGCATGAGTGATTTAAATGGCTCTCAGGCTCAGACAGGGAAGAGGGATACAGAGGACATCATAGATATAAAGTAGCACAATTTGAAGATTTTTTTTTTTGGTGTGCATATAAAATGGAGGAGATATTTGAAGTGTTTTTTTTTGGCGTATAAAAATGGAGGAGATATTCTGATCATACTGGCAGGCAGGTGTTAAGACGCATATGGAGACGCACGCGGAAGACACGCGCGGTCTACCCAATTTATTTTATAAGTCACACTGGGATTTGGCCTCTTTTTTAAAGTTTAACTTTCATTTTTAATATGTTTTGAGCCAAGATACGCAATTAAAATCCAGTTTTAGATGTTTTAATAACCGATCCATATGAGATTCTTCGGAATATTTTATATCGCACTTTGGAAAAAACGCAGAAGGTACCGCTAAAGCTAAGCAACAAGAACGGTGTTTTTAGCTATTAGCTAAATTATTAGCATATAAAGGACAATATAAAAAAGAAGAAAAAATCCACGTGCTTGACAGTGGGATGGTCCCAGTGGGATGGTCCTAGCTTGATGATGAATGTGGAAGCGTGTGTCCTGTGTGCTGGTCAAAGGGCAGATTATGGAGTCGGATAAAGACAGCCACCCAGGAAGCCTGAAAACGTAGCATCGCTTGACCTTCCCGAGCTGCTTCATTGCAGTACACTGGCTGCCAGACCCTTCTATGATTTGACGAGTGACAGAATGTACTACCTGCGTGTTCAGGAGATTCTATGTTCATGATGTCTGGGCAAGATACCCGATGTGCACTCTGCACCTCCCAAATGTTTCATCAATAACGTATTACTGATACGACGGGACAGAAAGGTCCCAAATGTCAAAGCTAGCTGATCTTGGCACTGTCAAAATGAATCAATAACAGACTGTTATTTTATGAATATCGCAGTAACAGGAGTAGGTGTGACGGAGCTTCACTGAGACACAGTATCCCTGCTGCATCACATTCTCTGAACATGTTCTAACAAGGCAATGTAGTCCTGCTTGGTAGTTCAATGACCCCCTTTCAGAAATGAGTGGTGTACTCCATGCAACAAAGAGTGAGACACAATACAGGAGAGTTATTCTCTAAATTTATTTATGTATTTATTCGTTTGTTCTGCGGGAGATGTGCCTGTTTCATGACAGCACAGTGGAAGCCTGTTTGATGAAGCACAAGCTGGGCATTAAGGTAGAGCACAGGAGACAGGACAAGAATACACACACACACACACACACAGAGACACACCGACCTGTACTCATGTCTTTCTGGGGATCATACCTTAATCTCTATGGGCAAAACCCTAATCCCACCAGTGACGACCGTAACCGTTACCCAGCCCTAACCTTAACCAAAAGTAGCCAAACAAATGCAAGACTTTTGGCATTTTTACTTTTTTGATTGCAGTCACCGATTTTTATAAAATCATAAAAAATGGTCCAGGTTTTTAATCACATTCTGGACAACATAGTATAGACAAGACACACACATACACACACACACACATAAAATAAAATAAAACACACATATTGGCCTACCCATTAATTTTTATGGGAAAAAAAACCCTAATTCCAATCCTGACACCCTAAACCCCAACCCAGCCTAAACCTTAACCAGGAGTAACCAAAAAATACGAGACTTTTGGCATTTCTACTTTTTTGATTTTCTTTTTTATAAAACTGAGGTTATACAAATGGGGACCTGGAAAATGTCCCCCAAAATAAGGAAATTTCAGGTTTCATCCCACTTTGGAGACATTTTGGTCTTCTAACATGATCTATGCAAACCTCCCCCCCCCCCCGCAACACACAAACAATATTATATACCATGTGGAGAGGTTTTAACTTATTCAATTGCCTCTCGCTCATGTTAGCTACCGTGCTTTGGCTCTTCGGAAAGATGATTAAATCTCCCAAGCCTCTGGATTTGATACTGGGCTAAGCCCCTGTCCCTGTGATCGGAAGGTTGCTGGTTTGAGCCCAGCCTCGCCATGTCTGCAGGTCCTTGTGCAAGGCCCGTACCCCCCAGCTTCCTGGGTGGTACAACAGGTGGCTGCCCTTCACGGCCAGCTTGCGCTCACTTAGAGAGTGTAAGTTGGGGGAGGCGTAAAGAGAATTTACCCATGGGGATCAATGAAGTATCTATTGTTATTTAAAAAGTAATTTTAATGTCAGACAACTGACTTGTAGTTGAAACCATATTTCCGCTTCTCTGAATTCAGTCAAGCATTCAGATATAGATGCTTATGATGATACTGTGGCAATTGCAGTGATACGACAGTGACAGGCAGGAGGAAAAGGATGGTGTGATTATGGAAACTCAGTCTTTTATGAAATAAATGCAACATAATGCATTCTGGAGCTTAAAAATTCAATAAGAAAAAAACCTGAAATGACAATCACATAAAGGATCAAACAAAGCTTGTACGGTTTGGGGCCTGTTAAATTCAAGCTCTTTTCGGTGAATAATAAACCTACTGAAATGAGGAATCGGCTGGTCTTCATATTCAAACGGATGCATCTAGCAGCTCCAATGGAAAATCGCCAAACCTTACTGTAAGTCCAACTCTCAACCTTCGATTGGCATAATTCCAGAAAACATACCTGGCTAGTGCCCCGAGACTGGAAGCTGAATATGTGCTAGTCCAGATTCTGACGCCAAGGAACATAATACTGACGTGTAACCAGTTTGTTCCAGACTTTTAGCACGTTTGCCCGCCCTGTTCGGGCATTACTCTTCATTTGGTGGCCCTCTTGAGTGGTATTAAGGGGTTAGCCAGTTACTTTAGCAGCTAGCGTGTGCTGCTTTGTCAGAGCAGACATGGTAATCAGCGCCGGCTTTTATCTCCTCTCACATAACGAGTTAAATTAGCCACGGCACCAGTGCTGAACCTCATCCGCCCAGCCATCACTCTTCATTAAGGCCAGTGGCCAGCCCCGTGCGAGTCTGCGATACCGCAAATGACTGTGACACTGTCAAGTGCCCTTAACCTTCTATGACTGTAGGCAGAATGATAGGGAGAGGTGATTAGTATTTCAATTCAGGATCTCTGAATCCAAAAACCCCATTTTTTTCTCATATTAGGCCGGAGAAAGAATGATATATTTTAGCAGGAAAGTTGGGTAAGTTGAAGAAACTCGATTAGAAGTATTATAGACAGGCTTTGACCTCAATAGACCACGGAATCACCACATAACCCCGGTTTGATGGTTGTACTTTATAGAGTTCAGCATATTGGGTTAGGTTATTTTATAGTTCTGTCTTCTCTTCTGATTCTGTTTCATGCCCACATTTATAAAATCTAGGCTTTTGAAATGAAAAGAAAATTGAAGGCGACAGGGATCCACTGGGTAATCATAATCAACCCCCCATGCTATGTAACATAATTGCATGGTATTTTGTCATAAAAAAAGGATTTAAACAGGATTTGGACTTTTTTTTCCGAGAAAAGTGAAGCTCGCGTATATCAGAGTGAGAAAAATAAATCATTCGTTATTGTTCTTTTTTAAGGATCTCTTTTTGCAGTCCAGGCAGCGTCTCTGCTGAGGTCACATCCTGCGTGGAGCTTGGGGTGGCGTGGCTGCCGTCTGTGCTAAGAATACAAGGCTGGGTGTGTATTAGCGACGGGCTGGAACCATCCCCACACACCCTGCAGGTCCTGGCGTGAGCCTGCCATGAAATCCAATTGCCTCCAATTGCTGCGAGCTGTGTCTCCCTCCCCACTTCCTGGTCGTTCTCATGCAGACATTAATGCATCAAAGGAGCTAGCCGGGCCGAGAATGCCAAAGAAGCTTCCCCTGCAAGTGATTAGAGACTAAAGAAGGCAAGAAGTCGCTATGCTGGAGAGGGAGGTGCATTAAAATGTGCGCCACGCAAAAAAGAAATAGCAGCATGTGACACGGAAGCGTCTGCGGGCTTGTGGCCCATGTGCATAGCATGTTGCTTCGCCCCGTCTGGCTGGGTTTCTCATATGTCTGCCAGTAATTAGACCCATTTGGGCTCCCTGAAAAGATGCTGGCCCTCCTAGTACCATTACAGCGCCTCCTAAGGAATAGCCCATGAACGCGTGATCTATTTCAGACACGCCTTTTGGGAAATGCGAAGCTATGTATAATACAAATAGCAAGAAGTGTTGAGAGCTTAGCTAAAATTCAGGCATCTGTGGTCAGCTTTGGCCTTTTTCTGCTTTGCTTGCAAAGATACCCAAAGAAATCCATTTTATTTATTCACATACCCTTCTGTGCCGCTGTATTTTTGCTCCAAATTATGCAAGGTTTGCATTTATAGGTTTTACAGTTTGAATAAAAATATGCATGACCTTATGCAGAAGAAAATGTTCCTCATAAAAGGAAAACAAGGGAATAAAGCAAGAAATGCTTTTTATTCTAGAACTGCAGTGCGGTGTGCATATTGCTGTTTAACGTTCAACTATATATCGTGTATAGGGTTGGGGGGTGTGGAGTGTATCCCAGGCCTGGTAGGAGAATAGCCTGAATTGGATGGCAGGCAGGTTGTTGCAGGCAGCTAGAAATTTTGGGCCCTCCAACAAAATGTCACCTTAGTTGCCTTACTAGGGTGGACAATTTCAGTCTGAAGAAATATGGGTACATAAAATTTGCCAGCAGGGGGCCCCAGCGGTAGATTTTGGGGCCCCTTAAAATGTGCTGGGCCCCTGAATCTGCCGGGGTATCCACGCCCCTCTGATGCCCCTGACTGCATGACACATACACTAAGGGCAATTAATAGATGTTAGTTTGCTGAAATGAAACGTCTTTGGACTGCTGGAGGGAACTGGAGGAAGCGCACATGACAAAAGGGAAAAATGCAAAATCAACACACACAGAGGAGTGGGATTCAATCCACCAAACCTGGAAGTATTAAGCAATTCACCCTCCGGAAGAAATCAACAGTGAAACAGAACAGTTATTCGTTTTCAAGGGTCCAATCATTGTCACCACTGGGCAGCAGCCTTGCCGTCATTTAGTGATTAGACCTACAGCGAATGTTTTGTGCCAAAATGTCATTTGGGAAACCGCATTCCTGGTTGATTCCACTTAAGATGCATTTTATATGCAAGTACTATTACTAAAGTAATCCAGTGTCACTTGCCACGTGGTTACTGAGCACTGACAGGTACGGAGGCCACATGTACAAGCAGGGCCCACCAAGCCCCTTATCTCTGCAAGGCCATAACTTTAATAGAACCTTTTTGGGATTAACATTCTGCATTGAAAAAGTCATGTATGATAATACATTACTGATATACAAGAAAATTATTGCAATGTTTTCTCTGCGTTTTGTTTCTCTTACTTTCCCGACACATTTTAATATGTTCATTTACAATAAATCCTCATTTCTCAATCCTTGGCCCTCGGATTAATTAAAATGGTTTTTATCTATGATTTCTTTACATTGCATGTGTTTTGTTGTATTTCTTCGGGGTGAACATTGTAAAATGATTACATTTTTTTGTTAATGACAATGACTGGCGATTTGCACGAACTTGCCGTTCTGCTGGATTACCTGTTTGTATTACAATGTCTGTGACAGCGATATCAGAAATTCATGAACTGTTTAAAGTTTGGATTCAGACAGTACTGAGGAAACTATTTCCTGTTAACACAGCTAAAAAGGGGGAGTAGGTTTGTGTTGGGGGGGGTATGTCAGTTGGCACCTCCATCTTGATTTCCTCCACCCGCCTGCAATGCCCCCCCCCAAATTGGATGAATGCGTGCCCCAACTGGAGCCAACCTCGAACCTGAAGCCACTGGGCTATGCAGCCCAGTCTGAACCTCGCCTCTGGTCCAGCAGCCTTCCGAAATATGTTAAATATATTGTTTGTTACATCGCTGCTCTACCATGACACATGAGCTTCTTTCTTGCTATTTTCCCACCATCCTGCTCCTGGATTTTATGGCTATATGTTTTTTTTTTTTTTTATCCCAATATGCTCCGTCCACATTTATCAATTGGAAATATTGCTAAGAAACCTGGTCCTGGTTACCAAATATCCATGACAAATTTGAGCTTGTTGAATTCAAAGGTGGATGAAAATAAGGAAGAATAAACTAGTACATAGATGCCAACACACACACACACACACACACACACACAGATGTAGGGTAAACATATCCTTATGGGGACCGCTCATTCATTTCAATGGGAAAAATGCTAACGCTAACAATGACAACCTTAACCCCTACCCGGCCCCTACCTTAACCATAAGTAACCAAGCCAAATACAAGTCTTTTTGGCATTTTTAGTTTTTTGATTGCCTTCACAGATTTTTATACAATTTAATTTCCCCTTGGGGGGGACATCAAAATAACAGGATTTTATCACATTGTGGGGACAAAGGTACTCAAATGGTGAACACACCGTAAATAAATTTGTTAGCAAAGAATACTGAGTGTATTTTTAGTAAATGTTAAGCGAGTAACATGCAAATGTAGAAAATGCAAAAACTTTTGACTTGTAGTGTATATTCAATGAAAAAACCCAAATTACTAAGACTTGCTTGAGATGAGATAGTGAACAGAGTCACATGACTTGGATAGTGAACAGAGTTACATGACACAGTGAAAGGGGGATATTATATGGGGTATAAATTGAACCAAAATGGTGGAACGGAAGTAAACCTGTTTCAGCTACTGTGCTGGGTGAGTACAGTGGGGAATAAGATGGTCTTTGGAAGGACAAAAGCTGGAATCAGACATAAATATCTAGGCTTATGGCCTGAGCCTATGGACTGGGCCTATGGCCTGAGCCTATGGACTGAGCCTATGGACTGGGCCTATGGCCTGAGCCTATGGACTGGGCCTATGGCCTGAGCCTATGGACTTGGCCTATGGCCTGAGCCTATGGACTGGGCCTATGGACTGAGCCTATGGCCTGAGCCTATGGACTGGGCCTATGGCCTGAGCCTATGGACTGAGCCTATGGACTGGGCCTATGGCCTGAGCCTATGGACTGGGCCTATGGCCTGAGCCTATGGACTTGGCCTATGGCCTGAGCCTATGGACTG
>JABJVO010000115.1:28113604-28125560 GCA_026770805.1 Boulengeromyrus knoepffleri
CTGAGCCTATGGACTGGGCCTATGGCCTGAGCCTATGGACTTGGCCTATGGCCTGAGCCTATGGACTGGGCCTATGGCCTGAGCCTATGGACTGGGCCTATGGACTGGGCCTATGGCCTGAGCCTATGGACTGAGCCTATGGACTGGGCCTATACTCTGTACCCGAGAAGCAAAGCAGGTGTTAATTTAAAAATGATGTCTTATTACGCACATTTGACTCAGCGGTTAAGCTACCTTGTATGCAACCCTGAGACACCCAGCCCCCACAGCCCTTCCCCAAATTCTTTCAGGTTTGTCAGTTTTGATCACAATCTGCATGGTTAATTGCATTGGGAGTGAGCCAATAGAATTACTATTTATGCTTCTGACTCCTTGCTGACTTTGACTTTGTGCGAATATGAATCTTTAGCTCATTTTGGACCTTATTGATTTTGATAAAATTTCGGAATAAATGATCAAGCTTGAGATACAAATGAGGACCCCGAGTACGATTTGCATTAGAGGTGATACTGACCTTTAAAAACATTCACAGGCTGCTGCCGTCGGTGGTTAGAATATCTTGTTAGCCTTAAAGGGATAATACCTGTTCGGCATTAGCATACGAGAAGCTGTGATACTGAATCAGTCCTACAAGAAACACATTCCATCGCGAGGTGCTTTCAGCCATAAAAGTGAAGGGGCACAACAGACAGGAG
Organism: Boulengeromyrus knoepffleri; assembly: GCA_026770805.1. Taxonomy (NCBI): domain Eukaryota; kingdom Metazoa; phylum Chordata; class Actinopteri; order Osteoglossiformes; family Mormyridae; genus Boulengeromyrus; species Boulengeromyrus knoepffleri. Next base: position 28,114,300 of record JABJVO010000115.1, read on the forward strand.
ACGTAACAACATGGCTGTAGATTGAAAAGCAGAACCTCTCCGTGCGTCATAAAAGGCTCTGCCAGTACAGGCAGCCATGGACCAAAGAGGCGGATCAGCTCACGTCCACCTCTGGTTATTAAGTATCCGCAGACGGTTAAAAATACCCCATGCATAAACTATCCTCGGAGACGCAATTAATGCTGCTTTCCAAATGAATTGCAACTGTGTCATTTGTGCCACGATGAAAGATGCAGCTTCTATTAACTGTGCCCCAGAATGAGACGAATCAGACACCCGGAAGCCAAAAAAGCAAATAAATAAATAAATAAAACGGAATCCATCCATCAGCCAGAATGGCCACTCGAAGTGGGGAGAAGGCCTGCTAGCCAGGTTTCTGTTAGCGGCTGCAGCAGATTAAAAACAAATTAAGACATCTGCTGTGGACAGATGCCCCTTCCTGCAAACAGGACGGGAGGTCTGTCACAGGCAATGTACAGGTTCACAGCAGGCCATCTGAAGCAGCGTCACCATATTCACTGTAAGTAAAGGAGGAAATGCAGAGGATGAACACCCTTAAACGCATAATTAATGATCTTAAGATAAAATGGAAATGGAAAACAAAATGATGCACTACTCGTATTACACTGTACATGCTGCATGAAGTTTCAGTGGTTCGTGCATGCCTTGCTTTGTGCATGGTGAGGCAGTGACATTGTCTGTACTCTCATTGTCTCCCTTTCAAATACATAAACCAAAAACATCTCCATTCAATGTAAATCAACTACTGGCTTCTAATAACAATAAACCACGGAAATTACATTAGCATATCAATTGCACTAAATGCGCCTGGATACAAGATAAATTCTTTGGGGATGCTTTATTATACTAATGCATGCCAAAAAAAAGCCATTGTTGTAGAAAAAAATGTTAGATAAACATTTAAAACTGTCAAGCAGGTGTTGGATCTTTTAAAAATGGGTTTTGTAGTTGATACATTGCCAGAAAAATTCTTGCTTAATCTATTCTACTGAGGTGTAATAATGGGTTGACTAACAGTAAGAAAGCAGAATTTGAGCCAAACTACAAAGTAATTATTGTAATTTGAAGTTAATCCTTAAAAGTAAACAAAAGTCCAGCTTTTACATATTGTGTATACTGCAGCTGTGTCAGTGGAAAATTTTGTTAGCCCATGATAGTGTATGATTGTCTTATTTTCTATAGGTATATCTAGTCCAAGTTACTTCTGTCCTTAAAAGTGGGACTTGAAAATTGATGTTCTGGTTCATTGGCCAGCGCTGGTTCCCCACACTTCCAGAGCTTGATTCTTACTTCTGGTTTCTGGGTGGGGTTTGCAAGTTGCCCCCTTGTTGGGGATTTTCCTGTGGACATTCTGGTTTCCGTCACAGTCAGTTATTTAAACTTATGTGTGATTGTGCCTGTGAGGATTATGCGATCCTTCTTTGTAGAATTGGGGATTTCAAAGTGTACTTGTACAAAAATAAAAGCTGCACTTTACTGATGTTCAGTTACACATAATATACAGATGCTCCTCTACTTACAAACGAGTTACATAACTTGAAATGTTCGTAAGTTGTTATTCAACATCATTTTAACGGTATATGCAAGTACAAAGAGTAGCGGGCGGCCAGAATTCATACTATGCGGAATTGGCGATTAAAGAACAAAATTTGATGTTGTAGACAGGAAACGGGAGCCCAACGAACACAATTTGGACTTAAAGTCCTTTTTGTTCGTATGTCTGGAAGTTCGTAAGTTGAAAGTTCGTAAGTAGAGGAGCGTCTATACTGTTTTTTTTTTTTTATCCTTTTATATACTTTATAATATTTTTTCTACTGATTTTCAGTGTGCTGTTTAATGGTTGTTTCAATAATAATAAAAACCTTTCACAAATACATTGTTAAAAAGAACCAAAATAATTTATTTACTTTATTGAGCCTTTTGTCATTCAGAAAAACAAGCTTAATAAATTAATATTGACAGAGAAAATCAGAACAGGATGGATTCGAGGTATGTTTTACAAAATACACAGCAGGGCAGATCTGCATAAGAACATCTGTAGTTATTTTTTGCTTCATGCATTGGGTTGTTCCCCTGTATTTTTCTTAGTCCCAAAATGTTTTACCCACAATTTTTAATCCAAATTGTCTTAAAACCAGTGATCAACCAACTGAGAGATTGTTCAGTACGAGTACAGCTTCTTATTTTATGAAAATTCCTTTTGTGAAAATGTTTGGAGACAGATATGAATATCCATGCAACTTGGCACAGACCAAATTTCAGTGGTTAATTCAAAAAGGGAAAAAAATCTTTGAGAAGCCTTAAGTAGTTTGGTTGCTCTGGTGATTGTTTAAATGCCGTAGAGTTGCTGGCTGCTATGATTAGTGTCACCTCTCTTTGCTTCTTTGTCTGGGCAAGCTTGACCATTTACAAAGGTGGGTTCCACCATTATGTTAATTAAAAAGTCATTTGCTTCCTATTTCTCTGCAGTGTTTCTTATCTGTGCTTTTGCAGCAGTGCTGAGCTGGAGCCCATTTTTGCAGAGGGTTCCTTTCTGCTGTCAATTCTTCCATTCTGCTGCTCTGACGGGGAATCTGCTCGCGGCAAAAGTTATTCCCAGAGACACGGCCAATTATGCTGAGTAGTGTGTGCAGACTTTTGTCTTAAACAAACAACTGCATTCAGCAAATGAAGAATGAGAATAGTCTCACGCTGTGAAAGGATCCTGCTCGGCTTTTTATCTCCTTGGTGCCCACTGTGAAAACTTTAGAAAATATATTTATTCCGCAGACTGGGAGTCGTTTATAACATGATCTTAGGTTGCCAGCATCAAAAGAGTAAAAGTAAACACCAATGTTTTTGTTTTGGTTCCATACAGTACATATAAACAGAAAATATGGAGATATTACCTGCATCCCTGAAATGCTTCAGTACAAAGTTTATTGTGAGATTTATTCTTTATAAAGTCACTGACATTCCACAACCATGGCAAGTGTTACATTAATAAAAAAGACGTTTTACTCACAGAGATGCTGAATTGAAACTGATTGTACTGTGATATTTAATAAAAAGGAAATGTGTGTACAAATATGAGCTATGTACTTTTATCGTTGTATTTTTTTATAGATGGTTTTAAAACTACAACAATGCAACCAAATAAATCCCTCAAATAACCGCTAGGTTATTGCATTTTTTTGCTTTCCTCATCACCCAAAACAATGCTGTATTTTAGTTTGGGAATTCCAGTTTTGAACCTTGTCTTCGCTGAAAGGTTACTTTTAGGAATGACAGATGGATTCACCAACCTGCAATCACCATGTCCATCTACATAAGGAAACTCTTTCTGGTATGAAAGCAATGAGACAATCCGACCGGTTGCTTTTTTTGGGCAATGATTAATAGTGCATGATAGTTAAACTCACCACGGGTTTTGCAACCTTGTTTCTTCAAGTTAACAAGTCTCCCTTCTGGGTCTCACTCTTGTACTTAACTAACCCTTTTTCATTAAATATATGGAGAAGCTCATTCTTTAACTCCCAAAAATGAATAAAAAAATAAAGACATTGTGGAGCAGCCACGACTTTTGCTACGAGTTAACAATATTGTATTAAAACCCATGAGTACACTCCTAGCTGTGCTGCTCTTTGCAATGCTATGCTGTGGCAATAACCTGATACTCCATGCATTGACCTTGGTTGGAATTAAAATAGATTTCTGGAGAAGCACCTTCATTCATTTTATCTGGAAAGCAGAAGCTGAAGCTTTGACGTGCTAAAAAAAAAGAATTGCATCGACGCCATAAAACAATTCGGGTCCAACACCTCTGAGCATTCCTGCACTCAACAGCCCTTTTATAAGTACGCCTTAGAGACTCCCTGTAGCTCCTCAAGTGAGGATACCAGTCATGAAAGGAGAAATGAGTCAAAACTCACTGTGGGTGGGATTAGCACTGTTGATCAACTGGTTTCAGCCAAAGAGAAATAAATCAGTGTTTGGCCTAATCCCAAGCCCCTTACCCCCATTGCTTGGCAACAGTGATCCTCCTAATGAAGAACGTATCACAGAATCTGTCCTCTACAGTGAGGAACCTTTCCTCGCCAGGTCCATATTCTGCCTGTTCACCTCTGCTATACACCAGCCCCACGCCAAAAGCTGTCCACGGTCCCCCTGGCCCATCTCCAGGTCAACCTCCTTCACCGCCGCTGTCACTCGGCCACAGTGTCTCATCAGATGATGACATGGGACACTGGAGATCGCTGTGATGCAGATAGGGGTGTACGAGGGTGATATGGTGAGAACATCAACATAAAGTGAAAATAGGTGCCAGAATGTTTAATAAATAAATTAGCTATTGTTTATTGATGACTCACAGGTTCTACTGCTACCCCAGAACCTTTCATGAAAGATACTGCCGTGGGAAAGAATGAAGAAAATGAACCGACTCCTTTCACGATCTGAGCCAAATACACAGCAGCCAATTATTTTTGCATGCCTTTTTTCGTTTCCCAGTCAAACATACTTTTAAAGACATTTTTGGGAAACAAAATTACTAAAACCAACATCAGTAACTCAGATCAAAGCCATGCTAAATGAGAATATGAAGGAATGCGATCTAACATACTCCACAAACTTAAATTTAAATCTCAAAGACATATAAAAATGCTACAAAACGCCACATAATCTCTATCTATGTGACTGAGTAACTTGAAACTTGGTTACAAAAGCTTTGGAATGCTTTCAAAAACATTTTATCAAGGCTAGTGTGAGAAAAGTGATGTGGCATTTGATCTTGAAATGTAGGAGGCGGTCTTGATAGTAAAAGACAAATTAAAACGAAATAAGAGATGACTTCGGTAACCTTTTCGTCACTTGAACTTATTTAGTAGGTTCACTGTTTATGTAAAATGCATTTCAATTCATCCATCACTCGTCCATTTATTTCCCAAAACGCTCAACTAGATGAGAATCACATTGGCCAGAAAGCCAGGCTCATCGCCTTAGTGTTTCCATTCTGGCTCATATCTTTGAGGGGGTACTATGATCTTTGAAATAAGATGAAAAAGGTGCCTCTAATATAGCATTCTATTAAAATATGATATATTTTTATTTTTATATAATTTCGGGAAAATCCCTATAGTAATGCTTGTAACTAGACTGAGAAAAGGAAGCCAGTGAAATCAGATAGAGATACAGGGCACAAAGATCAGTGAGGTGCGGCGCGTCACAATCTCACATGAGATCTGTGGGTATTTACTTTGAAACTGGGGACGTTATTACGGAATATCCGTCCCTGTACCCAAAGAGCCGCGGATGAAAGGACAGGAAGTGAGTGGCGCTAAGATCACACTTTCATGTTTTTGCCCTCCGAGACACAGCCGTCGAGGACAATGACCAAAGTCAAGCCCAGGGGGACCTTAAACGCCTCCCTCTCTGCTTGTAAATAATTCATGAGGGCCGGATATGAAAATACTTTTGTTGCTTTCTGCCGGTAACTGGCAGGGGGGTGCGGTTGGGGTGGGGGCTCCCGGGAAGCTAGTGGGCCATGTCCACCCTGACATCACTTGGAAGTCACTCGGGGGCGGCTCATGCATTTTTCATGGCTGCTGGCCCAGCTCTGCACTCTGTCACAGGATCTCTTTCCTGGCACTTCGCTCCAGCTGCATCTGCAGGGCATTGCAGGCCACACGGCAAAGCCCCCCACCCCCCCCCAGCCCCAGAAGCTTCACCCGTGCAATGCAGTTTCATGACCAATTTCGATTCATCCCCACTCCTATACATGCGCCAAACACTGGAACGCATCCGAGCAAGACCTCGTACTGTTTACCCCCGAATGTGCGCTCCGCATGGATAAGAAAGAGTACGCTTTTTTTTTTTTTTGTTTTTTAACGTATCGCTCTGGACACCCATCCCCACTGCCGGCCAGAGCGTTCCTGGCACCAGATGAAAACATTCCCCGAGCGGCCGGGAACACTGTTTGCTTAAGTTTTCAATACATTGACAGAGTCGATTTGCATGACGGCAGCTTGGACGTTAACACCGCAAGCTGTCTGCACACCGATACGCCGCAGGAGCATTTGCAAGTCAATTCCATTCCTTACTCCCTTGACCTTTATTACAGAAGATGGAGCATCTATATTTGCATACATAGAAACACACAAGCGCATAAGCCCGCGCTCACATATCATTTCCGCAAAGGATAATGTCCAGGTGGTGTCTGTGAGCTTATATCATGTCATCACACCTGTAAATACTCTGCATACAGAATAGAATTTGCCTCTTTAGTCACTGTGTTCTACATAAATTATGCTATAGGTTACAACAGAAATACTAGAGTAACAATTAACTCAAGTATTCTGTACTATCAGGTACAGAAAGTGTGTGTTTTTCTCTCCTAATTTCTAGGCATTTCAAAGCATCTGGCTGCATTCCTGTTTTATGAGTGACTGAGCAATTTAAAATTCAAAAATGGCATAATTTCATAGTTTAGAAAGGTCATTTGTCTGCAGTGAGAAGATTATTTGTTGTTTGTACCCTTTGTTGCCGGAGAATTTTTCAGTGATACTGATGAAAGCAGTTTGACCTAATCGTTTCCTTCACTGGATTAAAATTTGAAACCATGCTGGAGCATCACAAAGCTGTTTGTGCCGAAGCGTTAAAAGGATTTCACGCCATCTCCCAGTCTTTTATCCTGCGCTGGTTTGATTTGGTCATAGGTTTGCTTAAGCTTTGCTGATAAAGATTTATTCTGCGCTGTCTCTTTAAAAGTATAAACGCTTGTCAAGTTCAAGTGCAAACTTGGGTCATGAGGCTAGAAGTGCCATAAATACAACATCATGGAAAGAGCTGCCTGAAACACGGCCACTAAGACAGGGTGACACTTTGAAAGAGGATTAAGATGAAGTAGCAACATCCTGTGAATACCTGATTAATATTCCTAAGACAGCATGAAGGCAAACATCTATAGAGAAGGTCAGTTAAATGAGTTGGGACGCAATGGGATTGACAGCACTGAGAAGAAGAAATCGGAAAACACGCTGATTTGAATGGTGTGTGATCGTGCCCTGCGATGGGTTGGTGCCCCATCCTACGTTATTCCCTGCCTTGCGCCCGTAGCTTCTGGGATCAACTCCAGACCCCCACGATCCTGCACAGGACAAGCGGGCACAGAAAATGGATGGAGAATGGAACTGGCTGATTTTTTTTTTTCTCCAATGAAGCAGAGTGAGCTGGCTCTTCCTTGACGTTTCAGTTCACCTCTTATTCTATACAGTTAGAGAAGCAGCTGTTTGTAAGATACTTACAACTTTGTTGCAGTTTCAGGCAGAAAAGAATGGAATGTCTCCTTCCGTGACACTGCGAAAATTGACAGAAACCATCATTTAGACGCACTTCTTGAAAGCTAAAAGAAAGTGATTTATTGCCGGCTTAAAAAGAGGCTCTTTTACCCCTTGGGCTATATTCGGGCAGTGCAACTCGCAAATACATTCCTGGCACAGATATATACAGTCGTACAGTTTCTTATTGCATGCTTGCAGCATTCATTACTTTATATATTTCGCAGTGTTTTCATGCTCCACTTGATTTATTACTGCTGACCCTAACTGACAGAGGACAGCTTGGAGAGTTCCAAAGGAGCACGGAGAACATTAATTTAATTCTCTGTCCTTGTTTGCTTCCTTTGCTGTGCAAACCGTCTCTGACCATCTCTGACGGTGAGTGGAAATGAAAACATAGCAGAATTTCGTGTTTCCGTTCACGTTTCATTGTTCCCTAACGCCGTGAAACACCTTGCAGTGGACTGTGAAAGGTGCGTGAATCTCAGACAAAAACACATAACATGTCTAAGGATAATGGGACGGTATAGTATTCCTGCATTTCACAAATTATATCTTAATGTGCTGCAGAATAAGCACTCCATCCTAGTACGCTTATTAGAAGTGATGTTTCTTTTTTTAAAAAGATGCAGAAGCTGCCTTTCTATATATTTAATATTTCCGAAATATTTATATAAAAAGCACAGCACTGTCACACTAACTATAATGGGAAAAGAAGGGAGAAATCAAAATCAAAATCAGAATCAGAATCAGGTTTATTGGCCACGTATGTTCACACACACACACACACACACACACACACACACACACACAGGCAATTTGTCTTTGGCTGTTAGTGGCTCTTAAACATGCAGTAGATGCACAGTGAAGACAAGACAATGGTCACATACAGTCTGGTTGACATATAAAATGTGCGTGTGTGGTTGATATATGTACAAAAACCACATGACCACTACATGCAGGTAGGGTGGCTGGGTTATACCGTGGTATTGCGGCAGGAAGGTTATGGCCATGCAAGGATGTGAAACCTCCAACTAGGAAATTCTTCATTTCACGCTGATTTTATGAAGCAGAAAATGACTGTGGTAGCTCGCAGCCTGTGGAGCTGTGGATGATGGGTAACCTTGCCTGTGTCACTCAGATCATCTGGGTACATTATGCAACTTAATGCATTGTATTACTAGAATTGCTCTTTCTGAGGATGCAGGAGCTGCATTGTGAGACTCGGACCTCGCGTCACTAATGCGCTGCATTGATCACGTGTTTGAATTGAATAAGCGGATGTTTCTGGAAAACGCTCCGGTCATCATGGCTAAACCTGGGAGCCGTGGTTTTGGAGATGGATGGTTCTCCAGGCGCGCTGTTGCTGCGAATCCGTGAATCCATTTGTCAAGGGTGCGTCTGAAGGACACCCCGGTTATGCGATTTCAGCCTCCTGCTCACTTTGGATTCCTGTTGCCCACTCTGCTTGGAATGCTGGGTATCTACGCACACTGACCTAGCTGCTCGTTACCCCCCCTGCCCCTCGCGCACCCCCATCGCCCCTGCTGTCGACACTCTTTTCCCCCGGCTGCCTCCATTCTTTCACCCCGTCTGACATCACCCGCCGTGCGACACGCGGGGGCAATTTGCAGAGCCTCCGTCGTTAAGGCAACTGCCAAATGCGCGCCATCAATTACACCCCATTCAAAGTCACCGTAGACGCCACTGGCAGGTACGGCGTCTCGGAAAGCCAGCGAAGGCGCTGCATGCTTCTGCGCTCGCAATAAACGAAGTGCCACAGGAAGGCCCGCTTGTTTAGTCGCCCGTGACTTTAAGCATTAGCATTTTTTCCCAGACCACACGTTTACAGGGACACAATGCGTAAGTTCAGTGATGCCAGTCTGAAGTTTTAGTAACGTGCTTTGAAGGAACATAAGCGATAGGGTACATCTAAAATCAGTTTGCTATGCTTTTAGCACGTTTGTCTTTGTTAGCTGTGCGTTCAGCTCTGTACATTCTTTTTTCTTACCTGTATACTGTGTACACAGGAGACTGAGCATCTTTACCATCATGTTAGTAACGTTAGGACATGTGCTGAATTTTTAATAAGCCACTGTTTGTATTTTCTTCTCCACGGAACCAATTTCTGGAGGCTGCCGGCTTGTCGTCCACTTGACTAACTGCTATGGTTCCCGTATTTATTGCCAAATAACAGCAACCGGCAACCATGAGTTATATGACTGTTTATAGCAGGCCGAGGCTCTATTGCCTTGAGTTGTTGCATTAAGCAAATGATGTTCTGTTGTGAAACAGGAGGAAAAATAGGACTCAGTTTTGGAGGCCTGATCACAAGCTAACTGCCACAAAAAGCCAGCGAACTTTAGACTGGAATAATTTCCTCTTTTAGAACAAAAAAAGGTCAACTTAAGATGAGGCAGGTGTGTTTGTGGGGGTGTATCTCTGCCCCCTAGCTTACTTTCTTACAGCTTTTTTCTCACCGTTTAAAGGAGACATGACCCCATTTTGTTTGGTGCCGGTTCTTTAACGAAGTACTCCATTTTTGAAACTCGTAGTCCTGCACCCCCATCCTGCAGTAGCAGCTACACACTCCATCAGCTCTCAGCTATAATTCTCATGGCAGTGAATAAAACACTCCACCTTTCATCTTTGATTTCTACCATTTAAGACCTTCTAATCAGCTTATTCCTTGCGTACATTGTGTAACATGCAAATTTTCTGCATAATGATTATATTTGTAAAGGAAGCATGAAGTGAGAGCAGTTCCTCAACTAACCTACTTTTTTCACTCCCAAACAAATGTTTTGCTCTGGGGAAATTTAAATGCACCAAATATTTTCAATCCCTTTAGTTACAGAATGAATTATTCAGATGTGTCTGTGCAAATGGGCTGGTGCTAGCGATGATAACATCACCTGACCTATCATCTGTAGGAAGAGTTTTAAAGATAAAAGCTGTCATTATGTTCACATTAATGAATAATTCTTTGTAAGTAAATTTGTTAGAGACGTCTGAACATTCTACTTGAAGAGATGAAACTACCATAACCCTCATCCTACAGACTTCTGTCCCTGGGGTCATTGTAAGAGGCAATAATAACAAAATAATGTTAATAGCAAAACTTATTTCTCCTCAAAGCATTATTAGTTATGTAATTAATGTCATCTAAAGAAAAAAGATTATTATTGTTCTTCTTATTATTATTATTGCAACTAATTAGCATATTTTGTAAATGAAAATCTATACTTTTCTTTAAAACTTGCAGCTTTCATCCCAAGTACAATCCACATTATTAATTAAAAGCTTATTAACCATCCTTTGATTTGGGCATCACTCGCTTTTCAATAATTTCAAGTCAACATTATTTGTGTTGTATTTATACGATGAAACCTGACAGGTTAACACCACCACCTCATCTCTGGGACCAGGGTTCGAGTCTCCACCAGGGCTCTGTGTGAAGTTTCCAGTTCCCAGTTCCCAGTCCAAAATTATGCCGAGGTTAAGCCTCATCCTACCAACAGGGGCCCCCATGTTTCACAGGTGCTTTTTTTTTTTTACTTTGTCAATCAATTTGTTCCTAATGATGTCACATCATTGTTTTCTATTTCCGCTTTGATTAGTGCGTTTTCAAAACACAAATGTGTTGGAGTCCCGGGGGACCCCAGTCAAATTCCACCAATGCATTTTTAATAACTGGAACTGCGTAATCTGTTAATGTTTGGCATGGGTCCTAATTTAGAGTATCACACAGTATCGGGTGGGGGGGGGGGCGGGGGGCACTCTTTAAGTCATTCTGAAGAAGAGTGACACAGATGCAGCGGCCACAGATTTCCACATGTTCTCCCGCCAGGGCCCCACCACGGCGCAGCAGAGCCAAGCACCACCCGGCCCGCGGCCCAAGAGAGGAGGCCGCCCACACCGGCCAGG
>JABJVO010000115.1:28161842-28187849 GCA_026770805.1 Boulengeromyrus knoepffleri
CCAGGGTGTACACCAGCCCTGTGCCCTATGTGGACTGGCATCCAATCCAGGGTGTACACCAGCCCTGTGCCCTATGTGGACTGGCATCCAATCCAGGGTGTACACCAGCCCTGTGCCCTATGTTGCCCACGAAAGGGTTGATTTACGTCTTTCCTATGACCCAGATAAGCAGTTAGAAGATGGATGGATGAATTCAAACATAAGAAAAACCGGCACTTTTCCTGGATAAAAAACTGGAATATCCATTAAGGAATCAATGGGTATAAATTTTATTTGCTATTTTGGGAACTAAGTAAATAAGGAGAAAGACTAATTCTGTGTCGGTTGCATCTGTATTATAACAAGCTACTGCATCATTTTGAACCCCATCTTTTTAAACTTTAAATTAGGTGATGAATAATGCATACAAAATGTATACTACATACATTTTTAATCTCTCCTTAAGTAGAATATTGATTTTGGGACAACACAGGGCATTATTCGCCAAGAATCAAGTTGAAAATGCACACAGAATGCAGATATTGCAGAACATATATTGCAGAACTTATTTGCGTTGCATGCTGATACTCTATCTGCCAGGCAACACATGGAATAGCCACGACTGAATTTAGATTATGACAAGTAACTTCAGAATGTGGTAAAATAAGAAAAAAAAAGTACAACATTTGGGAACCATTTAAAGATGCATATGATACATGTGATAGCAGCTATGCTTGGCCAATCCCTATTTATATGCCATAAGAATGCATTGAAATCTTTATTATTGGTGCTACTTTGCAATTAGCTATTTTTTCTCTGCCCCTGTCAGTACTTAAAATTCCAGTTTCTCACAAGTCCAATGACATATGAAGTAGTTTGTACCTGAATGCCGACTTGCACACGACTTGCGCCTTAAAAAAGGTCTTCATTTAATTTTCCCATTTTCTGGTGCACAGCTAGATCTGTCTGAGAAACACACTTACCTCACCTGCCTGGCCATCCCGCTGGAACTATTCCAGTCCTTAAAATTGAGAATTCAGAGTAGAAAATTACCCTTTGGATGCTGTGGCCTACATCCAGAGATCATCTGAAATCATACACTCCTCAACCATGTCATCTTCATAGCGAGGAAGGGTATTTCAATTGAAGATTCATTGGCTGCTGACTTATTCAAAACGTTTCCCATCCATTATGCCTGAGAAATACCTCTGCAGGCAGTTGTGATAAGTGTTTGCATTTGTATTTCAAGGCACAAGTGCATATGTTGGATTTGCACAGAGCAGCTTATTGTTTTTAGGTGAAAGAGGTATTATTTTAGGTATACATCTACAAAAAATAAAGATGCCTTGTGCACATAATTCTGAGAAAGGTACATACATACATGCAGTTAAATATATATCGAATATGTGTGTGTGTGTGTGTGTGTGTGTGTGTGTGTGTGTATACACACACACACATACTTTTTTAGCTGCACTTATCCATAGAAGAAAATGAACAGAAAGATTTTTTTTTTAAATCCCACTTATCTGACTTTCAAAGTGCCTGGTTACGGGAAATGCACTATCCATATCCAAAGGCTGGACTGTGATGCCTGAAGGCACATTAGCAGCCCATAATGTTTACGGTTATCAGATATCTCACAGAGAAACAGTCTCAGCACAGGAAGTCGACGTCTCAGAGGGACAGGAAAACACTGCGCTCGCCAAAATGGGACAAGCTACAAGTCACACCATTTTTTATTTTTGCAACATATCGTGCGAAACAACCTATAAATCACTATATCTCACATTACCATACAGACAGGGAAAGGAAAGGACAGGAAAGTGAAACCAAAAAAAAGTTGCATTGTATTTTTGTTTTGTGATGCAGAATTCTGAACGCCTCTACATAACAGGCAATGGCTTCCGCCACATTTTTTTTCCCAACCTTGCAAAAATGTCAACATGGCTGATTGTTTTGACCCCTCCTTAGCACTGCAGCTTGAAATTAGTTTTAAATGAAAAGCAGAACATTTTCCCTCAATTTATTTTATAAATGCACTTCACCTTTGACTATAGTTGGTCTATGGACTATGGTTTTGCTGAATCCACAGAAAGGGTTGACTGTGTGATTCTGATGATGAGATTTTAGACAAAGTCTGTGTTTCCTGATATAACAGAAAGCTACTTTCCTTTATCACTGAATATACCAGTATATACTGTATATAGTAGCTAGAACAAAACTATTGAAAAAATGGTTAATGTTCTGATGTTGTTATCTGGCTCTGAGTTGGAGGTGAAAAGATTATGCTTAAGAGATGATACAGGGAATAATTAGATCATGTTTAGGGCAAAAAGGCCATAAACCAAATTTGCCTGAATCAGGTTAATTAGGTTACCTGACGTCAGCTACCCTTGCGAAGTGTAAACATATGAGATGTCTACATATAAGAATGTCAATATATTACACTCAATCAATTTTTGAATGATAAAGTACGAAGGCTTTGTTAATCGTATTTGATGCCTACTTGTGAGATACCATTGTGAAATGTCAAAAACCATGATGTGCTTTGTCATTGATTCTAAAGAAAAAAAAAACATGGTAACACTTTCTGTGAGTGGATCTATGAACACATTCATAACACATTGCAGTGCATTCATAAAGCATTAGAAACATGGCCAAATATATAATAGCCATGTTTATTATGCATTATGAATACTTATCTTCATAATGCATTACAAAGCATCCTAACTGGCCAATATGACTGTTACGAAGGTATCTATAGTGCATTACTGATGAAAGATGTATTTTTTTCTGTGAAAAATTGATATGGATGATTTTGGTACTGTCTAAAATTCACTTCTTTCACTGATTTGGAGTTGGTTGAAAGAAAGAGCTTGAAAAACAAAGTTACCTACAAGTGAAAAATATTTTGAAATAGTTGTTGTTTGTTTGTGAAACAGACCCGGGGGGCGAGGTGATCACTTGTTAGTCAACGGAAACCTAGCTGACTCTCAGTACCTAAATGCGAAGGGCCTGCGATGGGATGGGGATCTGGCAGAGAGAACAAGGAGCAGCATCAGGACCAGGAGCAGCCAATGAGGATAATGGTGAGAGGATCCTGCATTTTTAGTGATGCTCTTGGGCTCTTCTGTGTATCTGTACCTGCTTTGTGTTTTGCTTATTGCTGCCAGTTGGCAGTCCTTAGAGAGGCCCAGTCCTCCTTTTAATACAGCACATTTACACCCTGCTGCCTAGTGCTTTTACCCAGCGCTGTGCCAATCCTCCACCTTGTCAACTGCCAGATAATTATTACCTTTAATGACCAATTTGACCATCTTTCTCAGCCATTATGTTGTTAACGTCGTAAAGTGCAGCGAAGCCCGAACTCCCCACCAGGACCAGTGCTAAGAATGACTGGTTTAGAGAACAGATTGGCGGTAAAACCCAATAAAAAGAAAAAGCGAAATTACCTTATCCTTCTTCTGCTTTTCGTCCTGATATACAGCCCATCTTTCTCCATCGTTGCTGAATGAAAGCTTGTAAGAGCCCACAAACTGGACATGCCCAAAGTCTTTGGCTCCTTGGGTGATGATGCCAGTGACTTTCGTAGGAATGAGCAGATCAATCTAAGAATACAAATCAAAACACAGATATATTAATATTAACTTGGCAGCTGCATATCCATGCCTAGTGCCTTCTCCTACTGGGATGTGAACATACAACCTCTTGGCGCCATCCCTGAAGCATGACGAACCAGCAATCTTTGACCCTTTGGCCTTTCGACTGCAGTATTGGAACAAAAGTCAGAGAGCCTTATTTACAGTATACTAATTACCCTCTGCCTCCAACCCTGATAAAAAAAAAAATAATAATCAGTGGCTTGATTGTTGTGTTATATTTCTCTAGGGTAGAAAAATGAAATTATAATTCAAATAATGGTAAGGACATACAATAAGACATACACTGTTATTTTTTTTATCTTTTGAGGTCTTAGGCACTCTTATCTTCACCTGTACCTTGGCTGTTTCCTCATACTTACAGTATATAACCAATATGCCATTACTTATATTTTTAATACCTGCAGCAATAGTCAAATTAAAGTCACTTTGCTTCATTAAAAGTATAATGTTTCTTCGGGGAGGTCCCAAATAAAGGTTCTGCAGTGAGAGGCAGAGTGTAGCTCCTTCTGCACTGCAGGAAGAGGGTTAAAATGTTGAAATGTTTCAATGTGCATTCAATACACACTGTATACAGCCATGGAAAAAATGATGAGGTCACAGCACAATTCTTTGGTTCACTCATTTCTCATTTATGCATATGCGTCTGTGTAAAAGATTTTTAATTTTTGTTTTGCCAACTCCAGCCTGGTTCTTCCCTGCCTCTCATTAATGAAGGGCTTCTTCCTTGCTTTATGGGACTTCAGTCCTGCACCTAGGAGCCTGATACGAACTGTCCTAGCAGTGCACTTCACACCAGTACTTAATGTTTCCCTTTTGAAGGTCACTTGATGTCATCCTGCGATTCATGAGAAACTGTCAGATAAATTGACAGTCATCTCTGGCAGAATGTCGCTTCCGCCCCTTTACCTGGCTGGTTTCTGGTCACTCCCAGTGTCTCCTGCTTCACCTTATTCTTGTGTACTGCTGTCTTAGATATTTTGAACCTGGAAGAAACCTGCTGCTCAGCCAGGATTTAAAAATGCACATTTGTTTAAAAATATAGAGCGGCCTCTAATTTTTTTCCAAGGCTGTGTAAACGTTCAAAGTATCTCAACCAATCATGTTCAGTGCTAGCTTGGCTACTTGCACATTCTCTGGGGCGTCCCTTAGCCTCTCAACAAAGATGCTGAACTATGTGTCCTGTCATTTCTTTCCAAATCTGTATTGATACTATATTGAAATGACCTCTACAAAAGCTATCCAGGTATATTAATTACTATTATCCTTGTGAAATTCACATGCAATACATTTTATGCAAAAGGCCATTTCTTCATTCAGAGCCTGACACTGACCAGAGCAGATAATTTCAACACGAAACAAATTCATTCTTTGCCTTGCTGACGGATCGTAATTGGAACTGGGATCTTAAAGCCCACAAGTTCCGGGCGATAGTCAATATCAGTAAAAATGTAACGGGAGTATTGGAATGTAAATTATTTTAGCCAACGCAATATTATGGCGCACCACCTACTGAATGTTTGTGAAAACTTTACTCTGAATGGTTGCAGAGCTCAGCGCTCAGGTAATCGTATTCCAGCACAAAGGTGGTTCTGCATTGCTAAAGGGGATCTGTAATTTCTGTCAAAGGTTACAGTCGAAGGCTCCTGAGGCCCAAATTCCCCTTACTTTGATGCCAAAACTAAAGCGAGGTGGAATAAGCTGGTTATAGTGTACTTAGTACTGATATGCTTGCAACACTTGTATGTGTTTTACAAAGGCAAATGCAGGCTTTTGAAGTCCTGAAGAAAACCAATGGATTCCTCTGCCAGTGTAATTAAATCCTCTGCCTAATCTTTCATGCAGCCTCAAGGCAAAACAATGTGCTCACCTATTCGCCTGCCTGTTCCTCACCAGCGAAAACACCGACCATTCAGCAAGTTAAGCCTGATAAGTAAATAAAGGTTCCAGATATTTGGCTCTTCTTACTAACAAAAGAATATCTAAGCAGGGACATTTGCATGTAGTGGTGTGTGATTGTAGTTAATAAGGATGAGAGATAGTACTCTTATGCATTATGGATTTAGTATTGATCACTTTTGGCTTTGTTAGTATAATCCTGGGGCAGAAAAAAATGCTTCAGAATAGTTACACATACTTCCACATTAACTGACAGAAGCCCATTCTGGAGCAAATTGCCCATGGTTAGAAATCACATTCACAAATGACTTTTCCTAAGCCATTCTCTGGATGGACATAACACAAACAGAGAATGTTTCAGGCTCCTCATAATGTAATCCCCAGAGCTGTGTTTTCAGCAAGATCACGTCATGGCTCATCTGCTACGGAATAGTACAGCTGTTATTAAAATGTCATAGTAGCAATTCCAATGTGCTCTTACTTTGTGTAATTGAGTAGTACTTCGTGGAACTGAGGCTCTCTGCTTAGTGACCCATCCACCGTCAAAGGTAACAAGCAAACCTCACTTTTAAAAATAAGCCTGACATACAGGCACACGTATAAAATGCAACAAAACTCGTTAAAGCCAAGGATTTGACTTTTGGTTTTGAGTCTTACTAAAGCACATAGAAAAGCTTCAATGAGATGCTGTTTTGATTGTGCCAAAGTCTGCAATGTTATCTGCTTTTACAAAAGATACCTTCTACCCTGCCTTTTTCTCTCCAGTTTTCATCTTACATTTCTCAGGGTGTATTAAATAACTGAGTTTTCAAGGCCAACTTCAAGAAAAGGTTTCCTGTAATTGATTTTGTGCTACTGAATTTGCTGATTTTAGAAGAAAACAGATTTGATTAAAAGAAACTGTACAAACCGTGTGTGGAAATATTATAGTCTACTTTCACCTGGGGCCTGTTACGTCAGTTTCTGGTTAATGGAGCATTGATTCTCACTTATGAGATTGAGTTTATCAGAAGCACAGAAATGGGAAATCAGCTTTTACTTGGGAAACATATACATATAAATATATGTGGTAGAGATGGATGGAGAAAAATAAGAAGAAATGAACACGTTCAAGGACAAGTCAAGAGATGCTCATCTTGCTGGGGTGGTCAGTGTGTAAGGAGAACCTGCATCTGTTCATTTATTATGCAGAAGCAGGAGATGTCCTCTGCCCAGAGAGAGAGGGCGATTGTGGTGAAGTGGAACATGAAGGAAAGAATGTAGTATTTTATAAGGCAATTTATAAGTGTTTCCCAACCCAGTCCTGGGACCCCCAGCAGTCCACATTTTCGTTCCCTCCCAGAACTCTGAATAACTGATACTGGTCTGCGGATAACACCAACACTTAAATTTGCAATTATTCCTCAATTCCTCAATAAAAAATTATTGATACTAAGTTACGTTCTCAGTGTGCAGCACTGACACTTGCACCCCCCCCCCACTTATACATACACAGACATTCCCTTATTTATGACTTTTTACTTTTTAGTTATTAATTTTACTTTATCTCATCTTCTCATTCTCCACTGCTAAGAGGCTTGTTTTCCTGCTGATCTTCTCGTCCAACACATTTGACGATGGATTAATCCGCGTTAACCCGTTAATTTTGACAGCCCTAATTATTACATATGCTGTAATGTGTGTTTCAAGAAGCACATTTCTTATTATCAGAGAGGCTGATTTATAATTTTTCTACCACAGTTTTTTTCAATAATTTTGCTTTAATCAGTTCAGCGTAACTGCTATGGCTATTGTTACTGTTTATGTCATGTTGTCAAAGTTTAAAATAATAAATATATGACTTTTAGTCAGTTAAATTGTTTGCGTGGTATCTGGTTTTAAACAGTGTGCGTACATGCGTGGTAAACAGAACAAACCTACCCTATAGTATATAAATACTAGGGCTGTAAAAATTAACGGGTTAACGCGGATTAATCCATCATCATGATTAATCTGATTAAAATTATATACAGTGTATATTATTATTGTGGGTTATATAGCCTTATTGGGAAAAATCACAGTAAGCTAAATATCGCATCGTGATCATATTAACATGTTCCCATAGAAATATCGCTCAGACATCGTGCCAATACATGTGTGTCTGAGACCGTGAGAGACAATACAACTGTCAAATTTTATCTATCACTATAACTAATATCACCCATTCACTGCGCCACTGTAGGGATGACGTTAGATCATAATCATAATATTAGAGGAATAAGCTTCATTTGTCCATTAATATTTTCACACAAGATAAAATTAACGAGTAATGAGCCCATTTAAATGTCAGTACTTTTAATTGCGTTATTTATTTTGAAACTGTAATTAGTTACATTACTTGTTACTGCAAAAAGTAGTGAAATTACAGTAACGTGTTACTATCAGCATTGGGAATAATACAGTGTGGATGGAGAGGAAAATGGTGCAGATGGAAAAAAGGATGTTAAAAAAGGTGCTGAGGAGGTAAGAAAAGAACAGGAAGGAGAACAAGGAAAATGAAACGAGTGATAATGAAAACATGAAAAGAAAAAAAATGCGAAAGTGGAGCAGAGGATCAGAGCTGTACTGGGGTAAAGGGTCAGAAGAAGAGCAGTGAAAGCCAGAGGCACAGGAGAGAGGAAGCAGGCGGGGCAGGAATCGCAGCAGGTCAGAGACAGACCTCAGCAAAGTCACCGCGGTGAAGATGCACCCCAGGCTAAGAGCACGCCCGAACAGAAGGAGCACCAGGCCAGAGACTGGGCACAGGACGCCTGGCACAACCTCAGGGCAAACCAGACACAGAGCAGGGCAGAGGAACAGCAGATGGGGGCAGGACAGGCCAGCCAGAGGCATACACCCCAGAGGCTGACTATTAATCGGGGACAGACACTTAGGTCCCTATGAATTATAACCAAGCTGCAAGCTATAAGGTACTGTTCTGAAGCTAGCTAGTTTGTCTTACAAATTTACTTTAACAGATAAAGGACAGCAAAATTTTAGGTAGGGCAAGAGGGAAAGTTAAATAAAGGTAACTCAGAACTAGACTATATATGCATTACACAGCTTTGAGTCAAGGGGGAAAAATGTACAAGACGATGAATTGATGTTCCTTTTTAAAACAATCACATTGAACAAGATAAATACATCAGGGTTGTAGGACACTCCTGGGGAGGGGGCAGGTTGTACCGATCCTAGTCAGAGTGGCACCCTAGGCACGCGTCACTGCTGGCGCCCCCTATCTGAGGCAAAGCAAAACTGCCTGGCCAGCTGGCGTTCCCTCGGAAGTCGGCGCCCTAAGCAGCCGCCTATAGGACTGACCGGCCCTGGGATCAGGTCTTCTGTAAGGAGATGGTCAGCACTGTCTTGGAAAGACCAGGGAACCCTACGGCATTGACAGAGACCATCTAGACCAGTAGATGGTCTCTGTCCTAAACGGTGCCTGCCTGAAAATACACGGCAGGTATACAGGGTTGGTCTGGAGTTACAGTATGTCAGCAGGCTGAAAAAACCCCTGTGCTTCATTCCTCTTATTTCTTATTTCCTCTCAGAAAGCACAACTGAAGTATCATCGGAAACACAAGTGTTCCCCGTAGGTTCTTGAAGACCTCCTGTGAAGGTCTTTCACAGTGACACGGACATTTTTTCCGGGTTCTCCATACTGACGGTGACTATGTTATTTTTCTTGTTCGGATGTTGTTCCACCAAAACAATATCTGTTGGGAGAACTTCCGAAGAAGGTTCAAAGAAATACCCTTCCGCTTATCCCACCCAAACAGGCCGTGTTTTTTAATCTCGGCATGGATAATCCCTACGGACTCCAGTGCCATTCCATCCTTTAGATGGCTGATTTCTGTGGGTGATTTCCGTCCTGCCAAATGAATCCTGATTTCATCACTTTGTTAACACCAACTTAACAAACAAAGCTGATATGGATCCAACTTTGAGAGTGATAAATAAAAATAAAGCATAACCCTGTATGTCTGAGGTTTTAGCGAAAGAAAAAATAAAACGGAATCAGATGTTGTTTTATGCAGCTACAAATTTTGGGGCTGTTATTATCTCTGGTGTTCAGTTTATTGCATTCGGGCCAATATTTTCTTCAGAAAGATAAAACGCATGCAAGTCTTTAGCAGTTTTGACTTTCATAATTTCAACTCAGTCCATGCACTTGAACAGACCGTTTCTCAAATGATTCATTGATCCACTGACAGGGGAGCTGTGCAATAAAGACTTTAAGTTCCCTCTCCAGTGAATACCCTGCAGCAGGGCAAAGAAGACAAGAAAAAGCCAAGCCAAATAGCACTAAGCAAAACTGACAGCAAGACCCAGCTGAGTATATATTACACTTAATAACCTCCCTTTATGACATGTTACTAAATCACTACATATTAGTCACACACTGCCTTGTAAAGAAGGCAACCAATAACAGATGCAGTCTATCAATCTATATGTGGGTAACTTCACAGACCATTTAACCATTGTACTAAAGCTTAAGGTGGAAAAATTAACAGGGAAATAAAATCACACTAACTAGAAATGATTTGAATAAGAATGCTTGCAAGACGAAGGATAAACAGCGAGTATAATGAAATGCTGGGACGTTCTCGGTTTGGGCCAATTACATTTACAAAGTTGGATATGATTTCTGAGAATACTGTGTGGAATCTGAAAAGGTCAGGACACTCTATGCACATGTACAGTGTTTTATGTTATGTCTCTTGGCTGTAACTCCTACTGAGAGAGGGAATGAGGCCACAAAGCCCTTGGGGATTGGGTTATTGAGCATCATTGGCTACTGGCTAGACAAACCCAGATTTTATTGGGTACTTTATTGGTTTCCATTGGGTTACCTGAGGCAGTGATTGACAGAGAACAGCAATAACATCCGCCTCAGGTTCTGAAGCCTTGTTTCTAGTAATGAGTACTTTCCTGGGTCTTAGTGATACTTCAATCTACCACTACAGTTGGCCAACAGTCTTCTTTTTTGTAGGTGCTAGATTAAGGATCTCCTGAGCCTGGTGCATCAACATCTTTGTTCCCATTAAAGTTTTGTGCAAATTGTAAGTGAATTTTCTATACGTCAAAGCTAAATTGTGAACAGGGTGTGTTTCCATTGATGGATGTCACATGAATCATACTTGTCGTTTATCACCCCCACGAATCTCGTATCTCAATCAACCCAGAAATCAGACGCTCAATGTTGTGTCCTACATATTTACTAATTTGCCAATTCTGCTTCCATTGTAGTTTTGTAAGTTACTTCTTTTTGAACTTGCCACAAAAATCTCAAACGATGGTATAAACAATATATTTGAATGCATTAGTATGTTTGAGGGTTTTTTTCTCTAATATTGAGTGTTCCCATTAACAATCTGGGTAACAATTTACTTTAGGGGGTACAAGTAACTTAGAAACTCAGTTACTGCTCAAGTTCAAATCATGAACAAATATAATTAACAAATATAGTTAACTGCATATTAATGATGAATTAACATGTGATCAGTACAAAACTAACTCTTAGTTTCTGGTTAATTTATACATTAAGTAAGAGTGTACTACTGCATTATTTGTGCACCCTCAAGTAATGTGCTGACCACATTTTTTATTAGCTAAAACATCTTCAAAATGCACGATTACTTATGGTACACTAATGATCAGGTAAGGAAACTGGGGGAAAAAAAACTAATGTCACACTTCAGTGGAGGTAAGACGGAACAGGCTGCACATTCACACTACTCTGGGAAACCAGGAGTGCCTTCCGCTCGAAGGGCTGCTGCGGACTGGGCAAAGCAGAGGTAATGCAGATATCCGCCGTAATCCAGGGCAATGGGGAACAACATTAAAATACTGCCCTGGTAACAGTGGGAATGGAAATGATCTTTACAGTATTCTCCTGGGGATGGTAATAAAATGTATGGTAACACCGCGGTAACAGTAATGATATGTATTATTCTACAATGATATGTATTGTTCTCACCCCAACACCTAGTGGCAAATGAGCAATTTAATGATGATTGTATTTAAAGGCAAATGCGGTCACGTTTACGTTTATATTGTATTACAGGTTTGTTGGCGAGCGCGGGGATGTGCTGTGGACGGTTTTGGCACATGGGTGGGGCAATACTTTGGATATGGTGGGTTTATCATGTTTTTAGCTTGGCTTAAGCAACGCGATAGGCCGTGTGTTTTATGGAGAGGAGGAACTGGAAGTACACAGCTCAAGCCTGTGTGTTTCAATATGGTTTAGTAGGGTGTGGGTAGGCAGTTGTCGATCCAATTTATTTTATCTTAAAGATTTACTGGTACAGTGATTGTAATATTTTCGAGGGATTAGTCTCTGCCATCAGGGAAGGAGGGATGTGTCGGTGGGGTTGGACGCACTGTTGAAACACCGTCTGTGTAGTGGGCCTTAAACTCAACAAAATACCAATTTGGGGGGGGGGGGGGCATCTGATGACCTGTATTAAAGCAGAACTTCATAGGTACTGAACTCCAGGTATTTGGGGTATGTTGTGTACTTAGAGGTTAAGTTTGCTTAACTGGGTGCTGCGTGGATATGTGACGATGATTTCAACACGGTTTTTAAACTAAAAAGCTTTTCCTTCAGGCTTTCATTGAACCTCCTCTTACCTATTACGTGTTTTTTTTCTCACCCCAATACCACCTGGTGCCAGTATCAAGTGAGTAATTTAATAATTTAAATGCAAAAATGGACATTTTACACTGTACTTTTGGTGTGTTGGTGAAGCCAGGGAAATGGTGAGGATGCTTTTGGGCCAGTGGGGTGGGGTAGGGATGGTTTAGATGTTTGAGGCTACAGATAGGGATGGGGGACAGATATCATCAGCGTGTAGCTGCCTATCTGGCATGAATAATGTTTGACCTTAGATTCCGGAAAGCAGACAACTATGAGGAACAATGCCAGACCTTTGTTTAGTATGAACAGAACAAAGGGGACAAGTTTCATTTCTGCTCAAAAAGGCACGCATCTGCATGCCTTGTAAGTCCTTGAGAATTGAAATGTTGAGAAAGGCTCTACAAATCAACTGTCTGCATTTAACAGTGCAGTGGGTTCACAGAAGGCAGCCCTTCAGTAAGGCAGAAATTTAAGGCGCCTGTTTCTCGTGGCAGCTGTATAAACAGATGGAAGGATTCTGACATGTTTGTTTTCGTTATGTAGAGAGTGCTTTTATAAGCTAATTGTTTCTCATACAGATCAGACAGTTACAAATGACATCAATCCCAATTCATATTTCAAAGCAAGACGACAGCCACTTCTATTCTTGTGTGATTTTGACCTTGAAAACACTGGCGTAGCCATTAGGAATTATGGGTACTGATGCAGTAACTTCAGATTCTTCTCACAAGATCATGTGACATGGACCCTGCGGTACCACTTCTGCCAGGCAAAACCCTCAAGTTAAGCCCCAAATTTTGGTTCTGAGCCTATGTTTTATTTTTATTTAGTCCTGCTCTTGTCTGGTCCCCATTAGCTCTCCGAAAGAGAACCCTTCCCTTAATAAATATATTGTTGATTGCATAATTCCCATGTCACACGATTTATTATCTGTCACACCCAAGAAAGACCAAGAGGAGTCAATGATATATGTGCCAAATATAAACATATGGATACAACAGAAGTCATACAATGAGGAGCAAAAACATTATGACAGCCTGCTTGATACGCTGTAGGTCCTTAGTGTCCCACCATAACAGCTGAGACCTGCTGAGGCATGGATTCAAGACCTCTGATGGCGATATGTGGTATCTGGCAACAAGATGTCAGCACCATATACTTTAAGTTCTGCAAGTTGCAAGGTGGAACCACTGTAGACTGGACTTCCTGCTCCAGCACATCCCAGTGAGGCTTCTCAGGATTCAGATATGGAGAATTTGGTGGCTAGGGTGACCTCCCCCAGGGTAACATCTTGACCTCTTCATTATGATCCGCAAACCATTCCTGGACAGTTAGCGCAGTGTGACATGCGCGCATTATCCCGCTGACAGATCGAGGAATACCGCTGCCCTGAATGGCTATACTCAATCAGCGACTATTTTCATTTTATTTTCACATTTTCAGTGCTGTTCGCAGGAAAAAACAAATGCGTACTGCTCTAATCAACAAAACGGCATCACTAAATCCTTCACAAGTGTTTGACATTGTGGTTGATGGCTGCTGTCACTCAACAGTGTCTAAAGTTAAAGTACTGCGCATTGCAAAATGTAATTTGGCTTCTGTACTTAGTGCAAGCCCATGCGAGAGGGCGTGTTGAGACTATCAGCACCTGGGATGTCAGACAGTTCCTTCACCCTCCTCTCCCGTAGGAATCAGGGGATCAGGCCCTGGGAGCTGTCCCAACAAGGCACAGCTGTCTGATTTGAGTAATTATGGGATGGCATTTCCAGTGAGATGCGGCAGAGCGCTGGGGAACCTCAGCTGCAGACGGCAGATGCACACTGGATGCTGCCCTCTCCTCTTTCACAGCCGGAGGTAGTTTGGGCAGAGACTGGCAGGAACAGGGCATTGCGACAGAGACACAAAGGCAGGAGGTGGGGTCCCTTATTCATGGTAATGGTTCTGCCTACCTGCCACTCATTTGTTTTGCCTTTTTTTCCACTTAGTTCTGCCCTAGGATGGATGTGCCAGCCATAAAATAAACTCAGATTTAAAAAAAAAATCTACTACTTTCCCAAACCCGTGACATTAGCTTGCTGTAATAGGATTTAAATATGCTGGAGAAACAAAAATAATCATTTTACTTGAATTTGCATATTTAAAGCATTTAAGAATGCAGTATATTTAGATTAAGTGCTTTGATAAACAGTTATTTGTGATCTGACTGGAGGTAGATAGGCATATTTTAAAGCCTAAAGATCCAGCCTCCATCCTCCAAAGAGCCATGGGATATCAGACACCGTGGTACAGTAGCTTCAAACAGAGCTGGAAAAAAATGGAACGGTATGGAACAGCCAGTGGAATTATGATCGGACACTTCACCTCAAGTGGGAATTCACAAACAATTTTGTTAAAGCGGTATTTTTCGCTTATGCGGGTAGCGGTAGAGAAAAACACTGCTGAAACGATGAGAATATTATCCAATTTTGATAACTTATCCCCATGGGGTAACAGTGGCCTGGAAATATGGGATGTAAAACAAGGAACCCCTTTGTTAGGCGGCTGACCCTGTGCACCACACACTCAAGCACAAGGAAAATTTAGAGTTGTTCCGCTAATCAGCATTTTTCTGGATTATTCGATAAAAACCAGAACACCTGGACATCATGCAGAAGAACAGAGAGAGAACATATGAAGTGTACAGGCCAGGGGGGCCCAAATTAAACCCATAACCCCGGAAGAGGTACCTTCTGAGCCAAAGCGCTGCTTCTTAATTGCCTCACAGGAGACCGAGTTGAAACTAGAAAACTAAAATATATAACAACCTGGAGTCAGAAGGAAAGCATCACCACTAATGGCACATCACAAAACAGCCCCGACAAGCTGTGATGTTCGCTTATCTATTCGCCACAATACAAACAATTGCCACTGCAAATACAATGACATTTAAAGAGTCACGCAGTACAATGCAGATTATTAAAAATGGAGCCGTGATCCACAGTCATCTACAACATGATATTTTGCATTAACCTTACTTAAGCAACAAACTGATACTATTACATAATGTATTCTGTGTGGAAGAAAGGTTAGGTCATATTTTTGAGTATTGCTTTCCTTAAACGAGAAGATGGGCTTTGGGTGAAGCAAAACTAAAAAGATAGATGAAATGAAACAGCAGTGTTTCCTTATCACCTCTCACTGACTCTGGTCAATGCAGTGAGTCCATCCTTCTATCAGTCTGCAGTCTGTCACAGGCAGAATAAGGTATATGAGGAGGAAATCACCACAGACGGGTTTCCAGTCTACCGCAAGCCTCATACATGCACAATCGCACATTATGGGCAACTCAAAGAGGCCGGATGCCCTAACTGCACGTCTTTGGACTGTGGGAGGAAACTGGAGCGTGTGAAGGAACTGTCTGCAACAGAAGGAGAACCCCAACAGCGGGGGCAGGACTCGAACCCCCATCCAGTTCGGATGCTTGATGAAGTGTGGGGGAGGGGCAAGAAAAGAATATTCTGAATGTAAATTTCCAGTATATTAGAACAATTCAGTGTAAAATAAAAACAAATAAATGAATGTCTTTTACGTCTTTGACCATCTATAAACTGCTGACATTGCGAATACTTGTATGCACTCAGCAAGAGCCGAAATCTCAATGCAAAGTGATTTTATCTTGGGACTGCCCCTTTCATTGTGATCTCATAATTAAATTATACATTGTATAATATCGCCTTGTTAAAAGCATATTCCAAAAGCTCATTAGAGTTGCACCAGTGCATTGCCAGATATACTTAAGATATCCATATGT
Source organism: Boulengeromyrus knoepffleri (assembly GCA_026770805.1). Taxonomy (NCBI): domain Eukaryota; kingdom Metazoa; phylum Chordata; class Actinopteri; order Osteoglossiformes; family Mormyridae; genus Boulengeromyrus; species Boulengeromyrus knoepffleri. The sequence continues at coordinate 28,177,825 of JABJVO010000115.1, forward strand.
GCATGTCACACTGCACTAGCGAGGCTTTTAAATAGAGGTTGTGAGAAGTTGTTGGCTCACTTTCCCCATGTTGTGTGATTTACCTCTTAATGTGCATAATTAAGCAAATCATCATGTGCCAACTGGAACACTCGCCGAATGGTGCCAGCATATTTCCATTATTATCTCGTCAGATTATATGGTCGGCACGATAGCAGGAATTCTTTGAAGTACATAGATATTTTGGTACAAAAAATTAGAGATATGATCTCTCCGCTTCTCTAAGATCTGATCAAATATACTATTTGCTTTATTGTCACTACGCTTATTAATAGGTAAAAAGCGTGCCTTCCCTTTTCATCCATGTGTGAGGCTACAGTCCAGATTCCTTAAGGGTAGGTTCAGAACCCCGTCAATGGACAGCTCTCCTTAGAGCTCCATGTGCGATTGGACCCGGCTATGGCCCAATGAGGCAGCCTTAGGAAAAGCTCCCCCCGTGTGAGACCAGGCGAGAAGGACGACCCTCACGTGCCTCTCTGCAGCAGATCCTTCTAAGGGTGACTGCCGCTGACCTCTGGCTGCTGTCTCGCCGTGCCGACTGGCCACCTGAACCCAGAGGCCCTTGTTTTCTTTGACTTCTGCTCGGTATCTGTCACGCGTGACGGAAGAAACACTGGAGGCTTTTGCCCTGCATACGAAGTGGATTTTGTTCCCACCAGTGACACAAGTTAAGGAACAATACCACTAACATACTGTGTATCATAGCACGCCGTGTGTCTCGGAGTGTCCGTATATATTAGCTACGATACTCCTGTCTAACCTCAATAATTATGTCGTCTGAAACTGTGGATAGTATCTAACTAGTGCAGATTTTCCCTTCTGTTCCCCTTGTTATTTCTTCAGATACTGTATCATATTTCAGTAAAAACACTTTTTCCCACCAGTATTTTCCATTGTTTAACTGCAAAAAAAAATGTGTATAAGCAACTATTCACTTAATAACTGATATTATCTCTGCTTTGAGATTTCTCTTCTAAGATCTGAGACCAATATTGCACCCACCTCAGGTCAGAATCCAATCGATCTAGCGCTAGTTCAGAGATCCAAGTTTCAAAAGAAAAAAAAAAAAACTAGTTACTATAAATAAATAGTAACAGGGTATAATGATAATCAATAATAATAATGTGAGACAATGTTTCTTATGTTTCATGGTAAAGAAATTCCTGCTGGTCGTTACAGAGGAAGCAAGATGCTGTTGGAAATTCTGCTATATATGATTGTGCTCCTAGTTTATTAAAAATATTGAAAACTTACCATGTGACGTAGGGATGGGAAAAAGGAACAGATTGTGAGATGGATTTAACATGAAGGGGAGGGTCTTGGGGAGTATTATAGCAGGGGAGGGGCTCTGGCTGAGAGAAACTAAAGTCATTATTTGATCACTAGCGTTAAAGAGGGGGCGATGTGAGGGAATGTGCTTTTCAGGGGACCGACCTGTCCCTGAACTGCCTTCTCATATACTAAAGTATGAATTTCTTATCTTAATCTGAAACGTTCCTGAAGTAAAACAGGGACACTTTATTACGGAATAAATCAGAATGAATACACCTTTTACGTCCTCAAGTTTACAGGCCAAATTCCATCAGGCACATATTACAAAACGTTTTTCTGCTCAAGCAAACCAAACCCCAACCCAGTTTTTGCTTTGAAAGCAATGGTAACTTTGCGTAGCTATAGTCAAGGGTTGCAAAATAGTAAAAAACAAAACAGACTTTTCATTTGGAATTTTATTTATTATTCAAAAATTTAAGGCACATGTCTGCAGCTGATTTAAGGTATTATACGGGTACCATAAAACTGTCCACTGCTAAAATGAATGACCGCCATTCATTGCACATCAATAGGCATTTATACCTTGGTAAATGCTAGGTGTCCCCACTTCCTTCACCTATTTAAGCTGATTAACGGTGAAGTTAATGCTCCAAGGAAATCTGCAGAAAAGATTCTTCTTTAAAAAGATAAGCCGTCAGCTTCCTACCTGCAGCCACTGTGACTGGTCATTATGGCCCGATGTCCACGCGTTCACTTTGCCCTGTTTGTCCAGTCTGGCCTTGCCTGGCTCCCAGGAGAACATGTCCATGTTGAGGGTCTGAAAGACACTGGACGACGAGATTTGATAATCCTGGATGTGGCCTGTCTTCATCCCCAGTGGCTCCGAGCAGCCTGGGAGAAAAAGAAAAAAAAAAACACATAAATTTAAAACTCATCATAGCAAAAAGGAATAAATTATATGAAAGTTCAAAGGTACGTTTATCTTGGTTTATTTTCCTAGGAAAAAAAACTCAGAGAATGAAACATAACTGAAACAAGGAAAGGCATTTTAGGGCATTATCACATAAACAATCATAGGAAAATATATAAAAATAATTAAATGTGGTCTAAATAAAACGTAAAAAAATCGACAATATATCAAAATGTGTCTTACAGCCAAGTCTTGCCTTTCTTAGACAGATACCCTGTAAATGAGGTAAATCTGTCCTGTTTTCACTGTGGATGTACGCGCAGCCACGCCCTTTACAAAACTGACTGACCTGATTGGTGCATTGACCGAAGTGCAAGTGACAAGAGGTTTATAAACAGCTGGAAAAGCTACTGGTTAACAGTTTACCAGCACACACTCTGCAGGCACTTCTTCATGCACACTTGCCTACTAGGTGCCCACTTATTCCTAAAGTTACACCTAAATTCTGCAAGGTATGGATTTAACAAGGTGCTGGAAAATTTTTCTTGTGTAGTGCCTTATGGTCCATGGCATCGCTGCACTTCTGTTGGCTTTAATGAGTTTGGCCACTTCCTTCTCCCTGTTCTGAATAACAAGGTGTTGCTGGGCTCAGAAAGACCACTCACTGGACCTGTTTTCTATATATCACGCCATCCTGTAAACCCTAGCCGCCCTACTGCCTGAAAATTCCTGGATGGTGGCTGAGATAGTGAAACCCCCAGGTTTGGCACCAATGATCATACCATGTCCAAAATTACATGCATTGTCCATCCTAAAGCTTTCTCAATCGATCACGTGACTTTCTGTTGACCAGTAACGAAGCTTTTTTGTCGATAAAATACTTGCAGCCATGGTGTTTTCTGTTTGCAGGAGCGAATGAGCAGGTGTAGCTATTATGGCGGCTGCTGAATGTAGGTTTAATAGCTTTAGGCAAGAACCTGCACCACCTCCCCTCCAGTGCTACCTTCTCACACGGTTCCCCCTTATAATGCTCATGTACAGGAACTGACTTATGGAACCGGAATGACAACTTCACTCTGGCAAGCAAGATGGAGAAAATGATCATGAACGTTGCACTGGTGCCACAGCCACTGACCTGTGAGCTCGCAGCCCAGCAGCTCCATCCTGAGGGTGCAGTGGCGTCTGCAGACTTGCGGGTAAATCCGCACGTACTGGGCTTCGATGGGCGGAGTGAAGGAGTTAGCAGACGGCGTGTTGTTATCGATGTTTCCACGGAATATCTTGCGGGAGAAAAACAGGACGGAAAATGAGCAGCTCCCAACTTATTGCAAAGCTCCTTCCATTCTTTTGATAACACTTTAATGTTATTTCTATATTTCCATTTCTCTGAATGTATGAAGAACCTCCTCACGGTTGCATTTTGCTATTTTTCTTTTCAATGAGATGTTTATTGAATTCAAATACATTATAATTGTGTTTCATTTTTGTTTCAAAGGATTTTTTTTTATTCTACTCATTCTAATTTAGATGTAAATATGTTTATATGAGTTACCATAAATTTTATAGTTTACTTTTTCCAATTTCCTCTGTATGTTGCAGGTTATAAGACACTGTTATATGTGTCAGAATCCTACGATCTGTTTAAAACCTGCCAAGTTCTTCACAGTGAAAATGACTTCAGGCTTATGGATAATTTATGTTCTCTAAAGGCTGGCTCATACTTCTCCGCACAAGTGCAACCCTCCTGTATCCACTCTATGTATACAGAAAATGTTCTATGTACACAGAAATGTTCATAGTTCTCTGGTCAAGCCACATACGTTGCTCATGCACTTGTGTTGTACTTGTATTTTTATTATTAATAATAATATAAATTATTATTCTGATATTCCCTGCACACGTACCACAGAAGTGAGGTTTGTGTCCATTTCTCTATGTTTTTAAAATTCAGAGAGCCAGCTCACTTTGGTCAGGTGGCTGGTGTGAGATTTTCAAATCAAGACAAGTTGGTACTCGCAAACACAAGCATTTACATGTATGTAATAGATTTATTACCTTGTAAATAGTTCAATAGGGTTTGCAAAGTACCCCAACGCTTGTCAAGAGCAACCATGTTGGTGTTTAAAGCAGACGCTAGCGAATCGATCATGCACAGTGTGTCCTGAGCTGCACATACGCTGCCACACTGACACGAATGTGGAGTGCAGCAGGTGTCCGTAGGCACACAAGGATGTCAAACGCGCCATAAACATTCGAGCAGACGCGTGCGGAGAAGTATGAACCAGCCTTAAGGGTCACATCCATCAAGTTCCTGCAGCTGTAGATGTCTAACAGATTTCAATCAAAACACAGACAGATTTTTGTCTGGACAACAGGGACCAAGACTCTGAAAAGCCACAAACTGTAACTATCATGAACCGATGGGGAAAAGTAGCAAATGCATAAATGACCATTAAATGTGATCATGTCAGAGAGACCAGAACTTTATGTAAGGAGGCGAGCTGGAAAACAAGTAATAACATGGAAATTGGGATGATGAAAGACTGGAAGACATGTACAGGTCTAGTTTATTGCCTGATGATAAAAACGTTAAGTGTAAAAAAAAAAAAAATCAATTTTCTTTTGTTGAAATTTGCCAGTAACAGGAAGGAAACGAACATGGGACACAGATGCTTAATTAAAAGAAAAAAAAACGCTTCTCCGGCTGTCTTTGCGCAGCAGGGTCCTGCCCAATCCGCCTCTCACCATGTCCTCATCCGTGCCCTTGACTTTATACATGTTCCATGTCTTGCCGTCATCGCTGAAGGCCACCTTGTACGACTTGACGTATTCTGGGCTGCCGATCCGTTTGGCTCCCTGCGTTATCAGGCCGGTGACCCTCATCCTTCTCTGTAGGTTTATCTGCATGGGAAACGAGATGATTGATGGCTTCATTGGCTGCATGACAAATGAAAGGGCCTGTATTTATCGCTTCCCGTTTGGGCTGCCGACGTGGGCCCATACAGAAAGAGGTCGTCGGAACCGATCTTTGAGTTCTTAGCTACCGTGGGGGGTCAGTATTTCGTTCGGTGGCCTCAGTGAGGTGACCGGATAAGGCGGCGGAGGAGAATGTGTCGACAGGGGCCGGACAGCGCAACTTTTGCCCCGCGAAGTCTGTCACGGTGCTTCGGCAAAAACCGACCAAATCTCTCACTCGTGCTCCCGCGGACGGGCAAGCGCATTTCATAAACCGTTTAGGCCGAATCGCTCAAGATAAGAGACCATGGGTGAGTTGAGAGAAGCCCAAGGCAGCACGTGTTTCATGAGGAGAAGGTACAAGCTCCGCTTTCATCAGGCCAGCATTTCCAGTCCAAAGCATCCCCTCCCCCTCACCAGTCGAAAAACAAACCGAAGGGGGGGTCCCTTTTTTCTGTTGCCATTCCACTCTTTTGCTTCTATATATGTCCTTGTTATCAGCAGGTGAGAGATGGGATTTCGTCTGTGATAATGTGCATAAAACCAGAAGCAATCACAGGCATGCAGGTACCGGTGCATTTCTGCAGCAGCTTAAGTTCTATTAATCTACTTTTTGTCTTATAAACGCAGTATCTTAAAGTGAATCTGTTCACAACAACAGCCTGCAGAAAACACTCCACTGAAGGCCAGAGGTGTGATTTTTTTGTTCGTTTATGTTTCTTTTGCCTATAAACAGATATTTGAAATTCATATATATCCATATTAATGTTAATATGTTAATAAATAACGATTGTTTACTGCTAAATAACATTTGGCCATCTGAATTACAAAATGTTTGATAGCAGTATGTAAAATGGTATTCTGAGAATTTACATAAATACATATATATACTGTATATTTACATTTTAAACATGAACAATTTAATTGACCATAGCAAATAATGCTGTTATAAGAACTTTTTTCATAGCTGTAACCAGACACAGGTGTTAAGCATCAGTTTATTCAGGCTAAGATCTTGGTAATAAAATATTTATTAAAATCTGTAACATGTTTATTAGAGAATAAATGGCACATTAAACTCCATTAAACATACAATCTGTCTAAAATGCCGGGAGACAAAACACAAGTAATGAAAGTATGTCCTTCTACTTACAAGGCCTTAGTGATTACTGCAATATTTATAAATGTATTGTTTTTTACCAATGCACCCTGCTACACCCTGGTACACCCTGGTACACCCTGGACAGGAAGCAGGTACATCACTGGGCATACAAACACAACACAAACACAATCACAGGCAGTCTTTGGACACCAGAGTATCCTGCGCAACACAGTGAGGACACAAACTTGAACTCCCCCAACACACAGTGAGCGGAGACGGGGCCCAAACCACCAAGCAACCGTACCACCCCATGTAACTATTCTGTGCAAATTAACATATCTGGATGCTTCCATTTCTCGCTAATAACCATTCTGGTTCCTTCTAAGGGCACACATCTGGGTATTTACTGTAGGGATGCAGTTCAGGAATCATCCTTAAAGCTGAAAAACGTCCAAGTATTTGAGAAAACTACTGCCAGTAGATTCATGCCTGATGCCAATCAATAGTTAACTGTTCATCTTCCAACCACACAGACTGAAGAACATACAGAACATACATGTATAGATTTAAATATATAAATATGTAAATCAAAGTAATCTACTGTCTTTTTGGGATGGACTACAGGGCTCAAAAACAAAAATAAAGGCACTGTGTACATACACAGACAAATGTCCTGCATTTGCTTTCCTTGTTTTGGCAGAGGAAACATAAGCAAGCAAACAAACGAACAAACAAACTGAAAAATAAATGGATAAACAATCAAATAAATGAATGAATAAACAAATGAGCATAAATTGTTTTTGAACACCATGATAAACGCTGCATTTCGATGTCCATTCAGGGTTCGCCATAGTGTTGACAGCTAGTTAGCAGAGGTGCTTTCTAAGCTGGGTTCTGTTTCACTGAAATGGACCGCTATATCTGGGCCGATGCAAAGGCAGGCACCTGGTGGAATTCATGCAAATATCCGGGCATATCTTTTGTTGGCCTCAAACAGCACGGCTCTGCGGAGAAAGGCGTCCTTCAGATTACCTGTCGCTGATCCCTACTTCTCACCTCACTGCATGTGCTAACAGCAGCTGTTAGAGTTCAGGGAGGAACATATGGCTTCTACATGATGCAACTTGAAGGATTTATGATATTCAGACTTGAAAGGCTGCTCTTACTACAGCCTGTGTGCTGACCGGATGCACTGACTCCATGTGGCACGAATCTTAGGTGGCTCACAGTTCAGATGTCATAAGAAAGAAAAAAAAAACTGTCCTAAACTGCTTTTATATATAAGTTAACTGGTTTGTGACTGGACCACTGTTAAACTGCAAAGTAAATGACATGAATGACTGCATGTCGCGTGGAATTGTGATATCCACCTATTTCACCCCATTATATCCCATAATAGTAAATCAAAAACTCAAAGAATCATTTCATTATAATTATTATAATGTTGTGACTGGTCACAAAGCTCTGATAAGGAAATCAAACTTTAGAAATGACCGGCTCTGATCCGATCTGAGTTGCAAACGTTAGCCATTCCCAAAACAGGTCTTTTATTAAATATTCAATGAATGAAATCAGAATAAGAGAAACTTAAAAATATAGATCATATATTGATTATGCTATTATTTTGTGCCTCCTATTCAGCTTAGTTGGAACCCCTTTGATGAATCTGTCCATTCTAAACGCATGTATTGAGCATATGCATTAAATCTCATACTGTCATTTCATGGCAACCTGTTTCAGGCACCCATCTGTTACCTGGATCCAGGGCCATCTGTCGTTCTCTGCTGCACTCCAGGCGTTCACCAAGCCCTTCTTATTGAGCCTGGCAAAGTACGGGTACCACTTCTGCAGGCCAAAGAGGGCTCGGTGCGTAGATGACGCTGTGATCTGCTGGTTAGGGATGACCCCTCCTTCCATTCCAAGCGGGCCAGAGCATTCTAGTAATGAAAGAGTTACCATCAGATTATTAAAAATAACAACAATCATTTAAAAAAATGCAATATTGAAATAGAAATATACCAAAAAGGGAACAATCTTTGGTCTTGAAAATACTCGTCTTGAACTCCAAGACACTCATTAACAGTGACTCTGTTGACAATACTTTCATTCAGCAAATGAGTTTCCGCCTTATAAGTTTCAGCCTCCGGAATGAAATCTTTGATCTCCTCATAAGATATATCAAGCAATGTTTGACCTGCTGATATAGTATCTCTTCGATATTGTTTGCCTTAGATTCACATAAAGATACATCACCATTATTTTTCTTGGTTAAACTGGTATAATCATTTTGTGTCAAAGAAGTACTATCCTTGTCTTCACTGTCCGTGTTTTTCCTTTCAACAAGGGTACCAATGTGGGCGTCTCGGGTCATTCCACCATTTAGATGATCTTCTGCAATAAAAATCCTTCTAAACCGGCTCCCAAGGAGCGGCTGCTACTTTGTTTGGAGAGCATTACCACCATCGTCCAGCACAGTGCCTTTAAATACCCACCTGAGAAAAACACTGAATTGAATAAGCATGATATCAACCCCTCTCTAATGAAATTTTACGAATCATTTAGAATCTCTTTCTAAGCAATTACTAATTATGAAAATTTCATTTCTTCTTAACTTTTCCCTAGCAAACACCTAACACAGACAATATAAAGTCTTAGCCAGGCTTATGGATGTGTTTTCACTTGAAGTCATGCCAATATCACACACAACAGGTCTCATTGAACAGCATTGTATTCACACTAAAGATGAGAACTGAGAAAAGTGGTTTTGTTTGCTGGAAAAATGTAATTAAATCAGTCTGTAGGATTCCATTTCTTTGAAACTGTCACTGAGACACGCAGGACACATGCATGATGACATGAGAAGTCTTTACACAATCTGCACCTTTGAATCTTTACAAATACAATAAATGCACAAAATACTTGTATCAGAGGCCTATCTTATAAATTCTCATTGAATACAGTTTCTCTAACAAAATTCCTATCTATGCATTTATAATTTCTAGTGTAAAACATTTAGGATACTGCCAGAATGATCATAAACTGAGTCATCATTCCATTTATCCTGGCCTGGGTGGGGGAGGGGGAATATTAACAGGAAGGAAATGGCAATATGATTCCTCCATCCATTTCTTGTAACCATTTCTCCTATTCAGGGTGACGGGGGGTCTGGTGCTGACCCCAGGAGCTATAGGTGCAAGGCAAGCGATCAAACACTATTCACCCATTCCTTAGCATGTTTGTGGACCATGAGGGGAAACTGGAATACCCACAATGACATGGGGAAAGCGTACAAACAACGGGAGCCATGAACCTCAGTCCCAGAGGTGTGAGGCAACAGTGCCACCCGCTGTGCCAGCAGACCTCTCCCAGTGTGGTTCACTGTAGTCCGATTTAGTACATTTAGTAAAATACACACACACACACACATACACTTATATGGCTGACTTCTGTTTCTAAGACTGCAGGTACACAAACGTGATGTTATTCATCGTGGGCAACATGTAATTTTTCTGATAATTTGAAAATTTTCAGTGTGTGTGTGTGGGGGGAGGGGAGGGGAGGGGTCTCCTTTTTGGGTTGTAATATCTGTTCATGGGGCAGGAACACTGGGCCCCAGAGAAAATGGGCTACCTGCTCAATTTTACATGTAATGTAATGTATTCAAGGGCCCCGTGATTCTGCCAGATTATCCCGACCCCTAATGTAATGTAATGTATTCAAGGGCCCCGTGATTCTGCCAGAATATCC